>JACCPH010000025.1:99498-204211 GCA_014183095.1 Harringtonia aguacate
GGGGGGGGTGAGTTGGGAGAGGGGGTCCGCAGAGGCAAACAAGCGCGCCGGTGCTGAGAGTCGCGTTGTATCTGGCAGTTCGTTCCGTGTGTAAGAGGAATGAGCATGCGCATACCGTGGTTCTGCACCCGGCCAGACGGGCAGGGTGGGCAGCTTCGGTATTTTGCATTTTCTTTTTCCATGGGTTTTTTTTGGTTTGGGTCCCCCTTCGCAAATCGGCCTTCGTGAATATTGGGATTTACCATTCACTTTTTTTTTTGTGCGGCGGAGTCGGGAGGGCAGAGACCCGGTCTGACCGGCCGCTCTTTCCATCGGAAAGAAAAAACACGGAAAATCTCAAGAGACGAGAGAACAGCAGAGGCAAGAAACGCCACAGGAAGCAGCGAGTGACAAGAAGTGGCAATCAGCGTGGGACGTGTCTGTTTGCAAGTCAGGCAGGAGTGCAGATGTCGGGCACGCGTTTTTCCTCTTTTCCTTATTTCTGCAACCATTTTTTTGCCTGGGCCTCTGCAGCAACGCCCCCCCCTCCCTCTCTTTCTCTCCCCCCCCCCCCCCATTTCGTACGCAGCTCGCGTCTTGCTTCCATCCAATTCGTCTCTTCCGACGAGCCAACCATCCATTCGTGCACTGGTGATGCGTTGGCAAAAAGGGAAGGGCACCCCGGCATAAATAAAAGAAAGCGAATAAAATGGGAACAATACATGTGCAGAAAACCCATGACGAGCCAAGCAGGCAGGTAACGGGACAGCCAGTGAGAGCGAGCTAGACCGCCGCCTGAAGACGTGGCCAAACCCGGGGGAGGACGGCCGTTCGATGACACGGGCCAGGAAAGCAGGAAAACGCGGAGGGGTATACGAGGCGGGACATCATGCATGCACAGTATACTCGCAGACCCTCTTTTATTGATCAATGTGTACCACAGCGCACTCAATGGCCAGGCGGAGACGAGAAACGGCAGACCCGGCCTGTGGTCGGTGTTCCTTGCTGCTCAGGCGGTCTCTTGTGCCCTCTCTCCACATAAGCCTCCCGTGCGACGGTGAGCAGACGGGCGCAGATGCGTGGGAGGGGCGATCGAAGGAGGGGTCCTTTTTTTTGGTCCGCCACAGCCAAAAAGACAGCAGGAAAAGAAGAGTGAGGCATTGGCAATGGTAACATGGAATAAATGGGATAATTATGGATTTTCTCGAATTTCCATTGGACGAAAATGTGGAATCAACCCTCGTTTTTATTTTATTTTTATTTTATTTTTATTTTATTTATTTTATTTCTTTTGTCTTGCTCTTGAACCAGCAGCCGGGTACGCCTTGTGCACGATATTATCGTTTTCGGGTCGCCTAGTTAATTCCATTTCTTCAACATGTCGTCGACCCAAGGCACCCAAGGCGGAACCATAGAAGGACACCATTACGTGCCGCCCTGGTGGAGGGGGAAGGAGGGGGGGGTGCCGGTAGACGAGCTGGCTAGGGCGCATGCCAGGCAGAAGCTAGCACACAAGAAGAAAGGGCGTACAAACGGTCAGATTCCAACGGCAACGCCATTGCAGAGGGACAAGAGGGCGGACGGGCGTCGGAGCTGGGAAAGCCAGCGCCCTCGAGGATCGGTACGAATATCTGACGAAAATAACAGGGAAGCGAAATGGGGCGACGGCGGGCTCAGAAGGATGGCCCCAGAGAAACTAGCAGCGCGACTAGAGCGGCGGAAAACATTGCGAGACGAGAAAAGTAATACCATGTATGTATGACTCTCGTGCTCGTAGGAACGGGCAGCTGCGGGCTGCGGGTTATTTGTGTAAGTCTCCCGTCGAGCCATCCAGGGCTGAGTTTAGAACAGGCCACGCCAATTTATTTTTTTTTTAAAAAAAGACGGCAGGAAAGGAAGAGAGAAGACGGGTGCGTTGTATGTATTACAACCGTTTTTTGTGTATCCTAACAAAATACCAAAAGAACCAACGAGAGGGCTTTTCGGAATGCAATAGACGAGGATGGAAACCAAGAATGTGGTCTTACGTCCTGGAAACACAGACTGCAGGCACTTTTTTTTTCTTTTCTTTTTTTGCGCGTATATGTACGAGTATTATGCATTATTAAAAAAAATGCCACCCCTCCTTCTCTCTCCAATTCTGTCTGGGGGAAGGAAGAGGGGGGTTAGGGCCATCAGTGGATGTGGGCTGCCTCCTGGCAGAGGAAAGACTGATAGCCGCGAGACCCCATGACTGGAGATTCATGCGAAGCCAAAAAGAGTTGGAGGGGGAGACTAGAGAGAACGAGGTAAGAGAGCCCCGGCGCAGCGCCTCGGCCGAGTCGGCGACTTCCAGCAGATGGCAAGAGATTCCGACAAAAACGGGGACCTGCTAGTGCAGAGAAGCATAGGCGAGAGCGAGGGGTGCCCTTTCCTGCCCGTTTCAAGCCTCCATCTCGTGTGTACCGAAAGAAGAAATTACCTCGGAAGAAGCTGCAGGGCGTGTTTCGACGCTCGTCGTTGACGACAGCCGCCACAGATCTGCTGTGCAGCCATCGGTGAGACCGTCCTCAAGCGCCTGTCACGGCAGCGGCATGTCTATTTGTACTCGTACTTGTACTGTCCACGATAAAAATAGCAAGAGAAAATAGAAAAACTCTATTCGTGAGGTGAGTTGGCACAGATGGCTGACAGCTAAGAAACATGCACATTATAGCAGATGCCCACCCATGCCATATTGCCCTGCATTCTAATACCCAAACGCCGGAAGTGACAGAGAAGTGTGAGGACAAGGCAGATCGAAGGGAAAAAAGTCTTTACACACAAAAGGAAGCGGAAGAAGTGAATAGAACAAGACAGCGAATACAACAAGCGAATCGAAGAAGCGAATGTGTGCCGAAGTCCATTTTTTCCCCACCATAGGAGAAAAAGCGCAAGAAGAATCCGTTTAGTCCGTCTAGTCCGTCTAGCCCGTCTAGCCAAACACGTCTAGCCAAACACTTTGAGAAAGGCCCAGATGCCCAGGCCGCTGAGCACGGGGATCGTCAGGTTGTCGTCCCAGCCGAAGATGTCAACGACTTCGCTGGCGGCGGCCACGAAGCCGGACCACAGGCTCACCGCACCGAGAGCCAGAGCGCCCGAGATGCGGGTCCGCGCGGCGTCGAGACCGAGGGCGGAGGCGGCGGCGGCCGGCAGGGCCAGCGTGCCGCGGAACATGAACTCGTCGTCGCCAGGCTTGGGCCCGACGTGCGTGGCAACCCAGCCCCAGAACCAGGCGGCGGTAGCGACACCCACGAGCATGGCGGCGGTCGACCCCGCGAGCGATTTGCCCCGCCGGATGCGCGGGGTGTAGCGACCGTAAAGACGGCCAAAGGTGCTCGCGGCGGTGTCGCACCAGCTCAGCAGCAGCACGCTGATGACGCCAACGTCCTTGGGCAGGGCGTACAGCACCGTCCAGGCACCGAGCAGGTAAAAGATCACGCCGTTGTACCCGTCGAATTCGCTCTCGCGCATCAGGGCGCCCAGCACCTTGACGTACAGCCGGTTGAACGGCGCATAGCGGTGCCGCAGCAGGTCGACGGTGGCAATGGGAATCAGGCCGCCCATGAGGTAGGGACACACCGCCCGGGTCTGCGTGCCCGACGCGTACAGCCAGATGACCAGAAAGCCAATCGACACGTGCAGCAGCTTCCGCGGCACCTCGTGCTTGTGCACAAACGACCGCCAGTGCCGGTGAATCGGGATGAGCCCCAGCGGGCTCGGGCTGCGGCTGAGGTCGCGCCAGCTCCAGCTGCCGCCTGTCGTCGGCGGCGGCTGCAGGTGGCCGTTGGTCTGCAGGTTCAGCGAGAGGCCGTTCGGCACCTTCTTTGTGCTGAGAGTGGCGGCGGCGGCGGCGGCGGCAGCGACGTTGGCGGCGGCGGCGCCGTCCTTGCTGCTCTTCTTGGGCGCCACCTTGGCAGGAGTCATCTCACCCAGCCTCCGGGTGATGATGGGGTCCCGACTCCGCGTCCGCGAGTGCCGGCGATCCGGACCGCTATCTTCGCTGCTGGACGCTTTGTTTTGGTGTCCGTTGCTTCGCGCCCCTTTTCGCCTTGTTCTCGTCTCCTTCTCATCAATGTGTCCGTCGTCCGACTCGGACTCGGAGTCCTCCTCTTCGACCGGCTGCGGCGTGGACAGGCGCTTCCGGGACCGCGTCATCGGACCGCTGTAGGAGCCATCAGAGTGTTCTTGCAGCGTCTGGCGCTCAGACGGAGTTGGGCTGGGCGAGATGACGCGTGGCGTCGACGGTATGCTGCGCCGCCGGCGCTGTGCTGTGGCAGGCATGTCGCAATAGGGAAAGGGAGGTAGGGCGGGCGAGGTGATGACGCCTCGGAAAAGTCGGCGCGGGTCGCAGAAGCGCAGATACGGCCAGAGGGGCGTTTCGGCAAAGATGCAGGAGTCGCCAGAAAAAGACGACAAAGAGGCCGATGAGGTATTAGACGCAAAAGAAAATGAGCGGAGATGTGTTGTTTTTCCTGTCCCAGGCTCTTGTGGCGGAGCGAATGCTGATAACAAGGCCGATGGGGTCGTCTGCAAAAGAGTGGCCACGAAGTAAACTAGCGGATCCACGGTGACTGACAGGGTTGCGGCAGAGTCGGGCTCGGCCGCATTGTAGGCAGCGCTGGCTGCTGGCAAGGACGAGGGTGACGAGATCGTCGGTGGGCAGATTGGCGCAAGTGCCAAATGAGACGTTCGTTGTCGACTGTGGCCTGTGGCCTGTGTGCTCGCTTGAGAGGGTTGCTGCGGGTTTCTCGGTTTCCTCGTTGCGTAAGGGCAGCAGGCACTAGAGGAAATTCAGGGGCATGGGCCTTTTTTCAGCTTATGTCGCATGCGACGATGCAGGCTTCCGTGGTTTTGTCGAATGGTGGCTGATTTCGGAAGAGCGTCATTTGATGTCCTCTGGCGACGTAATAGATACAAAACGACAGCCTGGGGATCACAAGGGAGAGGCGAAACAGAGACGGTCTCGGGGCGCGGCTCCCCGTGTGTTGCAGAGATCCTGGAAGCGCTGGTAAGGGTTGTGCAAAGTTGGGTGCGTGACTGAAAGCCAAATTGGTCGAAGGACCATAATGGCGGGTGGGTGAAAACGTGACCAGCGTCAGTGACGAAAAAGTCTGCGGTTCCTTCGGAAGTAAAAGAGCTGCCTCTGGTTGGTAGTATTTGTCGGAGCCCCACAAATTATGACAGTGTCAAATGATGAAAGAGTAGTGTTAGACACTGTATCTTGCACTGTGCACTGCCTGGACTCTCTTCCGTGTCTACAAACTCTACCTACTTTTAATCTTATTTCCTTTATTTCGAGCTCTGTGGCTTCCTAGGGGACTACTTGGCTGGCAAGGACTTCCAGAGACCGGCTAGGGGACTGTGGGACTGCTGGATTGCTAGGCAGCAGAGAACTGTTAAAGATGGTAGTCAGGATGGTAGAAGGACAGAAGGACTGTCAGAGGCTGTTTAATGAAAATGCCACGGTTTTCAGACCTCTCTGGCCGTGTGGCCAGTCAGATCAGGATATTTAGAATTAATCGTAAACCATTTCCATAGCGTGGTAATGGCAAGACAGCATGACTTGCCCAGCGACCTCAGACGTATCGGTCCCGACCTTTTAGTCTATTCCAAAGCACTTTTATCTTCCTTGGTATCAAAAACTCCTATACTCCCTCTCCCCTCAATCCTCAGTCGAACCCGTTGAACTCGTCATCAGACTGGTCCTCCGCCTGGGCAATATTACGCTTCCGCACCTCGGCCACGAGGGCGTCCACCTTGGCCTGGTCCTCGCGTTCGGCTGGCGTCATGTGCGCCCGCTTCTCGGCTTCGTGCTTCCGCTGCCGCTTGGCACGCCGCTGGATGCGCACCGTATCCCGATCCTGCTTGTTGCTCCACGGAGCGTTGCGCTTTTTCTGGTGCGATGCCGCTTCGTCGTCAACAGTACCGTCGCCAGCTACCTCAGCTGCTGCCGCCGCCAGTTCCGCTGCCCGCTTCTCCTCCTGTCGTTGCCTCTCCTTGGCAGCATCCTTGAACGCAATAGCGTCAATGTCGATTGCCAGCCCCAGCGACCGGTCGCTGATACCGGCATGACGCAGCTCTGGCATCTTGGGCAGGCGTGCCAGTCCCCAGGCATGGGCCAGGTCGACCCAGTCGATGTCGGCCACGCGGAATATGGAACTGGTCTGGTGGGCCTGGAATGCGCGTGCCCACGACACAAACGCCCGCTGGCTCAGTTGATGCAGCTCGCGGTCCGCCAGCACCTGCTCGCGCATCGCTGCCGTCACGGCCGCTGCTGTCTCGGCCGCCTCTGTGCTCACTACCGCGAGCGACGGGATGACCGTGCTCAACGGCTCCACCGGCGTCTGGCGCACTGCCAAAAACGGCACGTAGTCATCGGCCTCACGCCCAGGCCGCAGCATGGTCACAGCCAGGCCGCGGCGGCCTGCGCGACCCGTGCGGCCGCAGCGGTGCAAGAAAGTCTTGGGATCGGTTGGCGGGTCGATGTTGATAACGAGGTCGACATTGGGCACGTCCAGGCCGCGACTGGCCACGTCGGTGGCTTCATATACAGTTAGCAGAGAGACAGAGGGTAGTAGTAAAACAGGAGGTCGGTCCTTACTCAGCAGCACACTCGGTGAGGTGGTCGACAGAAAGCGTGCAAATGTCCGCTCCCGCACGCGCGAATCCAGCTTGCCGTGCAGAGAATGCACCGTGTAGCCGGCCGGCAGGACTGCTGGCAGGACCGCCGCAAAGTACTTGACCGAGAAACACGAGGCGAAAAAGACGAGCGTGCGCAGCGGGCGCGGCTCGACGTGCGCCAGCAGCTGCACCAGGGCTGGCAGCTTGTGGCTCGACGGCAGTACAGCGTACGTGTTGAGCAGGCTGGCCGGCGTCTTCTTCTCCTCGATGCCGTTTGCGTCGGGGCCGAAAGGGGCTGTGGCGGGTGCCGCCTTTGCCTTCTTGGACGTCTTCACCCGCACGACGACTCGTTTGGGGTTGCGCAGGTTGACCTTGATGAGCTCGCTGATGGCGTCGTTGACCGAGGCCGAGCAGAGAAACGTGCGCCGCTGCTTGGGCACAAAGGCCAGAATGCGCTGCAGGTCGTCTGCAAAGCCGAGGTCGAGCAGCCGGTCGGCCTCGTCGAGCACGAGCGCCTCGAAGCTCGCCGTCGAGTTGACAGCCCGGCTGGACAGCAGCTGGGCCAGGCGGCCGGGCGTGCCCACAAGCACGTTGCTGCCCTGGCGCATAAAGCACGCGAGGTCGGCCTCCGGCTTCGACGACGTCCCGCCCACCACCAGCTGCGGCACGATCACCGGTTCTGCCGTCTCGGGCCGCCGGCTGTGGGGCGTGATGATTGCGCCGTCTTCGTCCATGATGTCGCCGGCAATCTGCTGTCCGTTGGCAGCAAGTTGGGGCTTTTTGTCCTTCTTTGCTTTGCCCTTTTTCGTCTTGCCCAATCCCTCTTGATCGTTCTCTCGCTCCCGCTGCCGCACGTACGGCAGAATCGCTGCCGTTGGCGCGTGGAAGGCCAGCAGTTCAAGCAGAACACGGTGCAGCTGGTCGGCAAGCTCTCGCGTGGGCGCCAGGATCACGGCCGCCACATGCCCCCGCTTGATGGGTGTCGCAGACCCATCTGCTGCACCAAAGCGCCGCAGCAGTCGCACCACCAGCGGCATCAAAAACGCCAGGCTCTTGCCGCTTCCGGTAGGTGCTTCCATCACGACATCAGAGTTGGCCAGAAACAGGGGGATAGAGGCTGCCTGTGATGGCCTCGGCTCGGTGAAGCCCATGCTGCCGACCGCCTCCAGGCACCAGTCGGGCAGCCCCAGGGTGTCCCAGGAGCTGCGCTTCACTCGTCGGCTTTCGGGTGCCATCTGTGGTTGATATTTATTTTAGTACTAGCAAGAAGCTCCAGCGTCCGCTGGTATCTTAAAAAGCAAAAAAAAAAAAAAAAAACGGGCTGCGATTAGTCATAAAATTATGCGTTCTGATTGGTTTCCGCCTGGCGTTTCAAACGAAGCGCCGCCTCGCTGCGCATTTACACGCCAACTTAATCATTCATCGTTTTTCTTCGTTCCCCTCATTATTGCCCTTTTTTGGTTGCTAAACTTCTTTTTGACAAAGGCCACCCCGCGTCAACATGAAGCTGGTCATGACGCTGCGTCGTGGGCAGCCGGTGAAGTTTGTGTAGCCCCATGGTGGACGAGTTGTCGAGTATCTTACAAGTGCAACCCAATAGCTGCGTCAGCCGTCAATGACATAGACTTGACCGGTCGGCATTGATAGCCAGGACACACCAACGAGACATGGCGACTTGGCAAGTCCGGAAAGAACGACGTGCAGTTTAAAACTTGGGCCCGCGCAACGTCTATAGAAAAATATGCCATATCAATGCTACAAATTGAGCCAAACTGATGGAGGGACTGAAGGCCTACATGACTCAATTAAGTCTCGTATTGGTGGACCCTCGCTGGCCTGCGGCCTTGTGAAGAGACGTTAGATATGCGGCCCAGACCTCTGACCATACTCCTTGCATGCTGCACCAACAGTCATAGCGCTTGTTGATGAACCACGAGGAGGGTCTGACTTTCGTGTTGGTTCAGGTGGTGCGACTCATCTTTGGGAGAGATATGAGAAAAATATTGCGGAGATCGAAGGCAGTAAGATACGAGTACAGCTGGAGTGGATGTGGCATGCGACGGGTGATCACAAGATCGTTTCCCAGGCCGACGCTGCCATGGGTTTTGGGCAGTGCCGATCTCCAAGGAAAGCGAGCAAACTATTTGTACTTCATCTATTACGCCGAATGACGTGTCATTGAGGACGCCGCAAGGGATGGCCGGGTCTCCGCACACAATCTGGTCTCTCCACCCTCCTGATAGCCTCGCGGTCCTACTAGCATTTCTTCCCCTGCTTCTCATCGGTCTAGCAGTCTCGTAGTTGTACGATTTGCATCGTCAACCACCTCAACCACAACTCTTCTACCGCACTGAACCAACAACGCTTTAGAACCAAGGCTTATATCAGAGCCCTCGCCCTAACCACTTTTACTTTGAACCTCCCTTGTCTTATGGCAAACCAGGCAGATGGCAGTTCCTGTCTGGCCAGATTGTGTATATTCTAATACGCCAATTCACTTACCCTAACAGCGTTTGATGCTCTGGTTAGGCAGCTGGCTTGATGCGGTGGTTTGGATTCATCTTGTTCGCCTTTTATACTATTTTGCGTGGCGGCTTGTTCTCTGTCGTAACCTCTGTGCCTTAGCTGTCCCTCTTTCTCTCGTTGTCTCTGTCCCGATCCCGATCTTTATTTCCGGCCCTGGTCCCGCTGCTTTCCCTATGTTTGTCCCCATAGTTGTCCCCATGTCTGTCTCCATAGTTGTCACCATGCCTGCTTTCACGCCTGCTTTCATGCCTGTGCCTCCTACCCTCGTCATGCCGTCGATGACTTCGCGATCGGTGGTGCCGTTCCCGCCGGTCGCTATCGTGTCCGTCCAGGGCAAATCCATCCAGCGAGCCGTTGTCGTCACTGTCGGCCGCATCCCTCTCCCGGTGTCTGCCACTTCCATGGTCCCGCCTCCTCTTCTTCCGGTGCCTGTCTTCCTGATCCTTCCGCAGAGCTTCCAGCTCTTGCGCTCGTGCGGCTTCTTCTCGCTGCCGCTCCTGCTTCAGAGCTCGCACGGCCGCCGCTCCCTGCTTCATCATGGCCAGCGGATCGGCCAGTGCGGCTGTGGGGTTCTGAGGCAGAGGCGCATGACGCCGCGCGTGTGGCCTCTCCGGCTTGGCTGCCCGGGGTGCCTCGTCTCCCGTATACCATGTGCCAAACCCGTTCTTGCCCGCCGCGTTGGCAAACTGCATGTTGCTGATGGGGGCGGCGGAATCTGCCCCGGTCGTGCTGCGTCGGCTGGCCTCCGCGGCGGCGGCAGTAGTCCCCTCGCCGAAGAGGTCGATGTGTCCGCTGCTGTCGACGATCGGGGCAGCATTCTCGCCTTTCCGGCTCTTCTTCTGGAGCTCGTCCCGGCCCGCGTCGGAAGCGCCATCGTCCACCATCTGCGCCTGGGCTAGGCGCATCTCAAAGTCTGTGTCATCCTCACCGTGGCGCTTGCGTTTGGGTCGTGGACGCGAGCCCGGCTCGCGCTTCTCTCGACGAGGTCCGCTCGTGAAGCCATCGACCGGCGGTGGTGACGGCGGTGGCGGTAGGGGTGGTGGCTCCTCGCCCCTCAGGATGGCCGATCGTCGCGCTGACTCGGCCTCCTTGTATCGGAGCTCGTCGGCCGCCGCACGGGCGCGGGCCTCGGCCTCGTCGCGGCGGACGCGCTCGATGTTGGCCGCATTGTAGACGTTCCACGACTTTTTGCCGAGGAGCTTTCTAGCAAGTAGAAAAGTCTGTCAGTATGAAGATTCCAAATTCACAGCGCGTAAGAGAGTGGAGCGCGAGATACGGGGACACGTACAGAGGCATGATGGCTGTTGCGCTCCTGGGCGACCGACTGCTCCACGAGCAGAGCTCTATTGCTCGTATCTTCTGCGAGGGGCAAGAGCTCAGATGAAATGCACAGTACACACACAGTGCATTATAACATAATATCACAGTGCAATATGACGTCTCCAAGCAGCCATGCACTGCGCCCGTATCTCTTACATGCGATCGGCCTTGCAGCTCCTGCAAACACTACGTCAACAATACGAAGCCGCCGAGCATAGGCGGAAGCTACTGCAACTGTCCACCTGTCATGATGCCAGAGCCCGGCCGGGACCTTTCATCTCTTCTTTCTCTCTGCCTACCTGTATTTCTGTTCTCTGGTTCAACACACGCCAGACAGTGGTCTCGGCCAGGGGGCGGAGCTCATGCAAGGTCCCTGGGCTACCACAAAGTCACGAATGTACTAGGGTCTCGCCTTCTCGGACCTGCGGTCTGGTTCCTGGCGCTTGGGCATAAAAAATGACTGGAAAAAGGGAAGCGACCGCGGACGGTCGGCGGACGGAGGCCGGCGACAGGACGCCAGCGCCAGCGCGCCACACGACCGTATCATGAAGGCGGGAGAGAGCAAAGACGACTGCAAGGACGAATGCAAGCAAGAATGCAGGTGTTGCTGTCGGTTGAGAGCAGCCAAGCACTTTACGCGAAACGCGTCTTGATGTAGTGGTGCCTGACAGATAAGGCATTCAACGCGACCCAAAATCCAGCTAGCGCGGAAAGGAACTGCACAACTGCAGATCCGCACTCGTAAAGCGCGCTGGTGGGGAGGGTAGCGCGAGGCTGACGCGAAAAAACGCGCATTAGTTTCTGGCGGGTTCGCTGTTGCCTCGATGCGCCCGCTTTGGCGTTTTCTCCGTTCCCCGTCGCATTGCATCAGCTGCTGAGAGCGCATCGGCCAGTGTTCTTGTTCTCTGCTCGAGAAAGCGACAGAGCAAGACGGCGAAAACAAGACAGCGTACGGCCCTTCCCCAAGAACGGCGCGAGACAAGTTCACGCAGCATCTGTACCGAATATCTGTACCAAATATCTGTACCATTGCGCCCTCTTGTCTGGCCATCTGGCTGGTCTTACCTCGTCTGCAGCTCTTCGCCTCACTCCACATTCCTACTCTCCCCGTCTTACCGCCTCTCTGACCCTCTTTTTACACTGCCGTGCGATACCTCTTTCCCCCCCCTTCGCTTCTTTTCCCCCTGCCACCCCCCCCTCTTCGTGGTGGACCGCATCATCCATCATCCAGTGCACGGCCTGTCGACACTTGTCACCGCTCGACGTCCTCAACAGCACGACTTCCTGGCACAGCTGCACTCCTGCTGCCACCGCGACGGCTGCCAGTCGGCCCACCGAGCTGTTGTTTCTCTCCACATCCGCGCTGATCCAACACGCCGCGCATCGCATATCCTCTGCAGCAGTCCCACACAGCATCCCACCTCCACCTCCACGTCTCACTGCCTCAAGCACACTGCGCCAGCCACCCAGCTTGTTCTATTGGACACCGTCAGACATCTCAACCTCGTTTCTTTTCTCGGCTCTCCTGGTCGTCTCCTCCCTCGCCGTGCTTCCGACGACACCCCCCCAACGGCTGTGCGCTAGCCTCTGAGTCCTGCCGCTCCCCCTCGCCTTTGCTGTTCCCTTCCTGGCCAACCAACCTGGGGGCGTCCCCTCCTCCTCCACCTCTCCCCCCCCTTCCCCCCCCTCGTCGCGCTTCGCAGACGCGTTGCTCCTGTTGCTCCTGCCCAATTGCCCACTGCTGCATATGCAGGCCTGTCGTGTTCTTCCCCGACCACGCACCCCTATGCATCGCTACGGAGAGTGCATGTGAGGTGACCGATTGAAGCAAGTCAAGGTGCGCAAGAGAGAACGCAGAAACGCGGAGCTCCGGGACGTCATCACCACGACGCGCGCCTCGAACCCGACGGCCGAGCCCAAGGATCCCAGTCCCGATCCTCATCGGTAGCTGCCCGACCGAACTGGTATACTGGCCCATTGGTACACTGGCCCATTGACACATTGGCAAATTAGCCC
Source organism: Harringtonia aguacate (assembly GCA_014183095.1). Classification (NCBI taxonomy): domain Eukaryota; kingdom Fungi; phylum Ascomycota; class Sordariomycetes; order Ophiostomatales; family Ophiostomataceae; genus Harringtonia; species Harringtonia aguacate. The sequence goes on from JACCPH010000025.1 coordinate 111,982, forward strand.
ATCGGCACATTGGCCCATCGGCACATTGACAGAAGAAAGCAAGGCCATCCCAGCCATCCCAACTCTCCCATCTCCAGCTATCCCCTATCCCAACGGCCCATCCCATCCATCCCAGCCGCCGAAACAGCCAACGCCCAGCTGCTGCTCAATTGAAACCCTGGCACGACGCGCCCACGGCCCCACCGACTGGCCGTTTGGCTTCCCTGCTGCTGTGTGGGGGGTTGTGTCCTCGTCATCTGCAAGGTCCGTAGCATCGCTGCAACGCAATCCGACCCTGGCTTTTACGAGCACCGCCTATCTGCTGCCACGCTTTGCTGGAATCGGACTTGCTGGCTGCTGGGCTGTCACAGACCCTGCATCTGGGCCCCTGTCATCTGTCTGTCGCTCTTCATAACGCTCGCCAGCGCCCGCCCCCTCTCTCGCTTGCGCTCTCTCTCCTTGCTTCACAGCCTTTTTTCTTCTCCAGCTCTGGTCGTTCTTTGCCTTTTCTTTTTTCTTTTCCTTTTGGTCTTCCCCCTCCCCTCTCGTGGTCGGCGCGGACATCGTCGGCTACTTGGTAATTGACACATACACGACATAATTGGCTGTGTTAGCTTTTAGTTGGGACTTTTTTTTTACGAGGATTCCCAGGGTTTGGATAGAGTATACGAGACGAAGACGCGACGGCCCTCTTTGACGTTCACGTTCACGACCACCTCCCTCCCCCCCTAAGAAACCACTTCACGCCCTTACGTGTTTCCTTGTTTCATTCTCTTGTCTTTTCCTTCGTCTTGACGACCCGACACGATTGAACTGTTTTGATTTCTGCGTCTCTTTATCACCACTTATCTACGCCCACGCAACCAGATTCACCCGACCGTCCGATTATCCCCCAGCCACCGCATTTTCCCTCTGCATTCTTACACCACCCTGAACCTGTCAGCGGCTTGCCAAGTTTGCCTGCAATTGGCGGCTCATTTAGCCGTTGCGCAACATCCCTTCGTCTGAGACGGCCCCGGCTTCACTCTGCTGCGATCGTGGGGGAGAGAGCCTCTCCCTTTGTTCGCCAACACAGCGTTGCAGCCACATTTTCGCTGTCGACCCAACTAACCGCCCTTTCCGCCAACCGTGGCCGCATTCTGCACTCCGCAGTCTGCCTGTCTTGCTCTCGACGACCGCCAATCTATGCGACAAACCCTCCCTACACACTACACACAACCTGCCTGCGCTAATAGGAGCACACTGGCACACACATAATGTCGACCCCAACCTTGCACCTTTCGGCAGGCTTTCCTGCTGCCGCCCCCAAGACACCAGAACCCGTTGTGGCCGGGCTCGCAGCCCCAGCCGACACTGACGTACGACCCCCTTCACCACCGCGCCCGCGCCTTCGCTTAAAGCGGCGCGCCGTTCCCCATCTGCTGGCGCCCACACAGAACTTCCTGGCCTCCGTCGCCGCTGCCGACGTCTCCCACGCCGACATCCCCATCCCCAGCATCGAAGAACCAGACGCAACGAGCAGCTTCCCGGGGCTGCTGCATTACCAGGGACAGGCCGAGCCTCTGGATCAGCGGCTCACGCCACAGCTTCAGCTGAACACCGAGGACGACGGATCCTTCCTCAGCGTCCGGGGCCGCAGCCGCTTCTCGCCGCCCAAGACGCCTGCTCCTGGCGGTGCACCTCTGCCCCAGGTGCAGTACCCGAGCTGGTCGATCGACTCGGTGTTTAGCAGCTCGGCTGAATCTAGCCCCGACCGCGACTGCGACGACTCCAGCCGCCCATCCACTGCGCGCTCCACGCAGACCAGCTCGTCCTCGCTCTTCAGCCGTTTCACCCAGCTCTCAGACGACGAGCAGTGCGCCAGCCCCGAGGACGACTGCTCGGACAAGTTCAACTTGGGGCCGGGCGGCCCCTTGGGCGAACTTCGCAGGGACTTTACCTTCCCCAGCCACGATGCCGCTGCTGCCCCGGTCCCAGTTGAGACCCGACAGCGGAGAAAGGCGCCATGGACCCGAGCCATGAGCTCCCATCTCTGGGCCACCTACGTGCTCTATCTGCAGGACCCCAAGGTCACGCCCTTCCGTGTCGGCAAGAGCTGTGTCCCGCCTCATGGCGTGTGCCTGCGCGTGGCACGTGAAGCCAGGCGGAGCTGGAAGGGCGCCAAGGCCATGGCCAAGGCGTCTTCGGCAAACACGGGGACACCCGGGGCTGAGGCCCCTGCCTCAGCACAGGCCACAGCACCGGCCACCTCGGACCAGAGCTCCAACAAGAGCGGCAGCAGCACCCCCACAGCAGCCGGCAACAGCACACAGGCAGGCGCCTTTATGGAGTGGCCGCACACCAATGCAGCCACCCGCGCCCATCTGCGAGACCTGTGTCGCCTCAAGGCCGCGACGCCTGGCGGCGGCTCGCGCGACCTGCACTTCATGTCGCGCAGCCCTACGCCCTTTACGCAGGCGGCCGTCCATCCGCGGAATCCGCGCGTCATCAACAGCCGGTCGCTGTCCTCGTCGGCTTTTGCCACCCAGGACATGGCGCTCTCGCTCACCATGAGCACCTCGGAGACCATGCAGCCCCAGGGGCCGCTGGCGCAGCTCACGCGCTGGGGCTCGGATGTGGGCCAAGTGCCCCCTCTCCCTGTGGCGCCGGTTCCCCTCCAGGACACAGCGCGGGCCATGGCTGCTGCAGCACCCCCAACTACTGCCCACGACTTGGCAGGCAGACTCACCTCGGCCATCGAGGCGGAGGAGCCTTCGTCTGCCGAGCGGCGCCGTCTCGGGTCGCCATTCACGGCCCGCAGCTACGGCCCCAGCTCCTCCAGCTCGCTGGCTGCCATTTTGGGCCTCTCTGCATCGACTTCGCGCCACCCGCACACCGTCGGACCTCGTCGGTCGCTCCAGTCGCCCGTTCGCCTGAGCCGCTCGACCACACAGAAGCGCCGGTCTCAGCCGTTTGGCTTGGACGCGCGGAAGCGACCGAGCTTGGCCTCGGATCTGTTCACGAAGCCCTCGACGTCTGACACGACTGGCGCGCTTGCAGCGGCAAGCAGACCCGACCGCGACATGGATTTCGGCTTCAACAGCTTCGCCCAGGGCGCTGATCCATTCGTGTCTGCGGCCGAGGCAGCCGGCCCCTGCACGCTACCCTCGTCCGTCTCGGCGCCGGAACTGGTCGCCCCGACGACGACAAATGCGCCAGGCCCAGCCGCCAGAGCAGCTGACCCGCTGCAGCGGCCGCAGCCTTCCTCGCAGCATGTCCACACCGGCTCTGAGCGGCAAGCACCGGCACGGCTGGGCTCGCCGTTCTCGACGGCTATGAGCAGCACGAGCTTCAGCTTCCCCAACCGATACTCACACTCTGTCGACTTTGACAGCAGCCGTCTCGACCGGCCGTTTGCCACGGTACAGCGCATTGCCCAGCCCAGACCGGTGCGGGCACGCACAAACTTGGCCACCCGCCTGGCCTACATCGATCAGCGTCTCCGCGAGCTAAACCACCGGAACGACAAGCCTCGCCGCCGATCAGAGTCCCCTCTGTAGACGGGGGACCTACACGTTGGTGCCTTTTCAAGGTAACAAACACACAACACATGTATATACGCCATCCGCCCGAACTCGGCGGCACTGGACACTTTTCTCATCCAGGCCGCCAGGTCGCTTGGTATCTTTCGTCTTCATCCTCGGCTTTATGCCGCCCACCGTTTTGGCTTGTTCAGCCTCTACCTTCGTTTGTCCTAGGGACTCTTCTCTTTTTTTTTTCTTTTTTTCCTATTTTTCATGCGACTATGTTACTGGACGTTTACGGCCGGGATTTTATCTTTGATACGAAACTTTAACGAACAAACGACATGACGAACAAAATTAGACGAACCATGTTGGGATGCTTTCTGATTTGTCTCTTTACTCCTTATTTCTTATTTCCCCGTCCTCAGCCAACTTTGATCCATCTGGTCCTTGGCCCCGCTGCTTCAGCCTCCATGACATCTTGGGTGCATTCAATTTTGGATTTCTGGATATCTGGATTTTCAGATTTCTGGTTTTCTGGCCGTCCGCACCAGATGCTCGAGGCGTGGAAGAGCCTCGCACTATTTGGCGTGACGTGTTTGTCTCATCTGCACTTGAACGCATTTTCAACGGCGATAGAACAAACAGGGGAGTTTTTGCACACCCACACACAAGAGTCTCGCGAAACATGAGATGGGGGAGCGGGGGAGCGTAAAGGCTTCTCTTTTCCTCTTGTCGACGTCCCAGTTTGCCTTTTTCCTTTGTTGACTCCTACGACTTCTGTCACACTCGCTTCATTCGATTTTTGTCTTACATATCTTGATCTCATTTTATTTTCATTCGACTTTTTGACAAGGAACCCCTTTCTTCGCATATCTCTCTGTAGCCTACCCGTTCGGCTATAGATTTCTTCTACCAAAAAAAATAAGAAACCCCTTACCATCAATGAAATGATCTTGTGACTCGGACGGCGGCACTATGCGTAGAAGCAGCGCGGTGTTGGGTGCGTAGTCGTACATGTTTGTATCAAATGTCGGGCGTGAAAACTAAGATGCCCAAATACTGTACAAATACCAACGCTAGCCCACAGCACGGGGGTGCCCAATGGGAAGCTGTGGGGGAGCTTTGTTACCCCAGCGCGCCGCCGCCGCCTTCCAAAATCGGATCACGGTCCAGGAGAAAGGAACACGGGCGATCTTGTGGTCATTAATTTTTTGGCTGCAAAAATTTGCCGATCCCTCTTTTTTTTCCTTGCTTTTTCTCTGGCCTTTACTTTTTTTTCTTTCTCTTTTTGCGCACCGGTCCTTCCCCTTTTGCACGACGAATCTTCCTTGTGTGCGCGACGAGCCCGACGACGGCTCCATTTTTTGATCCTTGTTTTTTTTCCCCCTTCTTTTTTTTCGCCCTGTGCTGTCGAGCACGCGACAACGCGCCTGCGCCTCGGCCTGCTGCGACGCCCCGAACGCCTGCGGGCCTCTCACAGCCACGACGACGGGACCTCGACAAGGGCCTTGGCCTATTTTGTGTCGGCGAGAAAGGGAGAGAGACGCGTGAACATATACTCGTACATACGATATGATGGATACACACATACGGCGGGGAACAGCCATGGGGCGGGCCTCGAGAGCGGCACGGATACGGATACCGCCCGTGCTGGTGGTGCTGGCAGCGCTGGTAGTACTGCTGGCAAGCGTGCCGGGCGTGGCGGCGTCGTACGGCGACCGGCTGCCCGAGTTCCGTCGGTGTATAGAGGTGAGTGCCTTGGGTAGCTGCTGCTGCTGCTGCTGCTGCTGCTGCTGCTGCTGCTGTTGTTGTGGCCTAACGCTCGTGCCAGGTCTGCCACGACGAAAACTGCGGCCCGACCAAGCCGCCGACACCGCTGCGTATGTAGTCCTCTCGTCCCCCCCCTCTGCGTCTGTTCGACCCAAGCGCATTGACCTGACCTGCCTTCTCTTCTCTCCTCCCCCCCCTCTCCAGCCATCTACCTGCGCCTCCTCCTGTGGGACTGCGCCAGCGAGTGCGACCAGACGTGCCAGCACATTGTGAGCGGTCACCGGCTAGCGGACGGGCTGCACACGGTGCAGTTCCACGGAAAATGGCCGTTCCGGCGGTTCTACGGGGTGCAGGAGCCGGCGTCGGTGGCGTTCTCGCTGGGGAACCTGTGGGCGCACCTGCTGGGCCTGCGGCGGCTGCGGGCGCGGGTGCCGTCGAGCTACCCGCTGCGGCGGTTCTACGTCGGGCTCGCGGTGGTCGGCGTGGCCTCGTGGGTCTTCAGCACCGTCTTCCACGTGCGCGACTTTGTGCTGACGGAGCGCCTCGACTACTTTGCCGCCGGCGCCTCGGTGCTCTACGGGCTCTACTACACCCCCATCCGCGTCTTCCGCCTCGACCGGCCCGTCTACGACGGCGTCCGCGAGCTCTGGGCCGCCCTCTGCCTCTGCCTCTACGCCGCCCACGTCGCCTACCTCACCCTCGTCAAGTGGGACTACGGCTACAACATGACCGCCAACGTCGTCTGCGGCGTCGTCCAGAACCTCATGTGGAGCTGGCTCTCCTGGCGCGACTACACCCGCACCCGCCGCGCCTGGGCCGTCTGGCCCGGCTTCGCCGTCGCCTGGGTCACCCTCGCCATGAGCCTCGAGCTCTTTGACTTTGCCCCCGTCTGGGGCGTCTTTGACGCCCACTCTCTGTGGCACGCCGGCACCATTGGGCCCACCATCCTGCTGTACAAGTACGTCTTTTTTTTCTCTACCCTTTCTGACCTCTCTGCCCTCTCCTTCCCCGTTCCCTGCTGACCACGGCAAGCTACCTCGTCAAGGATGCCCAGGACGACCTGGCCGGCAAGGAGAAGGAGTGAGCGTTGCCGAAGCCGCCGAAAAAAAAACAAAAATCATGACCCAAGAGGAGCTTGCGTGTGAAAAAGAGCGAAAAAAAAACAAGGAAAGAAAAAATAAAGAAAAAAAAAAGTGATCTCGTTGGCAGACATGATATAACGACTATGGGGGGGGAAAAAATAAGCTACATTTCCAAGGCCGCATTTTTTGTATATAAGCATACAACGGGCCAGGCCGGGCCGGGCCAGACCGCACTATCTTATTAATCCTATTCCTTTCTCTTTCTCTCTCTCTCTCTCTCTCTCTCTCCCTCTCTCTGTGTCTCTTCCTGCCCTCAGTCCATGGGCGTGTACCGCGGCCCTTCGGCCTGCTGCACCTTTTGCAGCCGCGCTAGCGTGCGCTGCCGGCTGGCCCGCATCTCCCGCAGCTGTGCCTTCTCCTTGTCTGTGTAGCCGCCGAGCTTGCGCCGCGTTGGCGTGCCGCCCACGCCCGGCGACGAGAAGAACGCTGACCGCTGCGCGCTGCCGGGCGAGAAGAGCACCGAGCCGCGCTTCTGGTGTCCTGCGACCGACGACGAGTGCGAGTGCGAGTGCGAGTGAGAATTCTGCTGCCTCTGCTTCTGCGGCGTCGTAAACGGTGAGCCTTCGCGGCCCAGCCCCAGCTTGCGCATCTGCACCTCCAGCACGTCAATGTCGCCGCTGCGCTTCTCTGCCATCGCCGTCATCTTGGCAATCGTGCGCATCACCGCGTCCACCGTGGGCAGTCCGCTGCGGCCGCCGCCGCTGCTGCCGCCGTGGCCTGCCGCCGCCGCCGCCGCCGCCAGCGAGCTCAGCTTCGTCCGCAGCAGCACCAGCTGCTGCTCCGCCTCCACCAGCTGCTCCATCACTCGAGTCAGCGTGCGCCGCAGGTCGTGCTGCTGCGTCGCCTGCTCTGCGCTCAGCGGCATCAGCCGTGCTGCCGCCACCTGGTCCGGATGCGCCTGCGTCTGCACCATACGCACCACGTCATCGTGCATCACCTGCAGCCGGCTGCCCTCCTTCAGCAGCGACTCTGCCGCCGCCTGCATCGCCTCCTCGCCCTTGACGCGCGACTGCCGCAGCGTCTCCGATAGGTCCCGGCTCACAATCCTGCCCAGGTCGTCCACGTCGCACAGCACCCAGTCCTCCGGGTCGTCGAGGTCGTCCGCCGTCTTGTGCTCGGCCACCCCCTCTGCGTGCGCGTGGCCACGGAGAAACGCCTCGAGGTTGCGGCTGTTGACCTTGAGAACAAGCACCATGCGGTTGATGTCGCGGTACACCGCCTCCGCCTGCGTCGCCACAGAATCGCCGCCTTCAATGTCCGAGTCCAGGATGTACACGCACTCGGCCAGCTGCCGCGTCGGCTCCGGCGGCCGGTCCAGCTCCCGATCCATAATGTCGTAGCTGTCCTCCTTGGGAAGCCGCTGCGACTCCTGCATTGCCCGCATCGCGTCCGCCTTGCGCTGCTCTTCCATGTTGGCGTCGCGCGTCCTCTGCCGGCTCGCAAACATGCCGCTGCTCTCGAACCCCCTGGACGCGTGTGCGGCCACCGGCATCGCCCGAGACGGGTCGCGCAGCAGCTGCGACGCCATGCCGGGCGCGCTGAACGAGCGCTGCGACTCATCTCGGAACAAGCGGCCAGGCGCGCCGGCATGCGCGCCGGCATGCGCACCGACATGCAGCCTGCCCTGGACCTTGGCCGCCGGTCGCTGCGGGCTGGGCGACCGGGGGCTGGTCTCCTGGTTCCGACTCGGGCGAAGGTTCGGAGCGTCCCGGTCGCCAAAGAGCTGTGATTTGGGCATCTCAATGTGCGAAAACGTCGAGTTGACGCTGCCCTCGAGGCCTGCTGTCGTAAAGGACCCACGCGTCGAGAAGCTCGGCGTGTGCACAAAGCCTGTGGTGGTCGATGGACTCAGGTCCTTGGCCACGTCTGTGCCGCTTCCTTCATCGTCAACATCCTCCTCCTCCTCCTCCTCCTCTTCCTCCTCTCCTCTCTCCGCCTCTTCCTCCCTCTCTTCGCCCTCCTCTCCCTCAATCTCGCCTTCCTCCGACAAGTCGTCCTCTTCTGACTCAACCGTACTGGGCGACAGTGGCGGCTTCGGCAGGTTTGCAAATGGGTTCCGCAAAGCCGGATCGTTACTTGGAGCAGGCATGGACGAGAAGATCGACTTGGAAGCCGATGCTGCCGACGACTTGGCCGCTGCGAATGGGTTTGACAGCGACGGGAGCGACGACAGAGGCGGCAGCGCCGTCGCCGTCGCCGTCTTGCCCTCCGTCTTGGGCTGCACGCTCTTGGGCTTGGTAGCGAAAGGATCGGGCGGCAGTGGCGCATCTTCGGGAATAGCTGTCTTGGCGGCCGCCTCGGCCGCTGGCTTCTTGGGCTTGGCAAACGGGTCTGGAGGCAGTGGTGGCTCGGCCGGTTCCGCCTTGACCGGCTTCTTGGCGGCTTTGGCGGCGGCCGCGAATGGATCGGGAGGCAAGGGGGCGTCCTCTTCTGCAATATGGTTAGACGGGGTTATGTTGACTGGCCCCATGGACTGCGCAGAGGAGCCAGAGGAAGACGAGGAGTCGCCAAAGGGGTAGTCGGCCTTACTGATGGTGTCGGGCGGAAGAGGCAGAGCCTGCTGGACCGGTGAAGGTGGCAGTGGTGCTGGCGGCAGGCGTTCCTGCTTGCTCTCTTCTTCCACCTCTTTCTTTGCCGGGGCCGGCTCCGAGACGTTTGCCACCGTCTCGGTTTTTGTCTTGTCGGAAACGGACCCAAACAGCCCCCCGGGACGTGAGGAGAAGAGGCCCGTCGATGCGGTGGCACCAAAGAGCGTTGGCGAAGCAGAGGCGGTGGTGGTTAGAGGACTGAAGAACCGGGACGCCGGCGCAGGTGTCGTGGTGGGTGTTGTTGATTCGATGATGCTGGGAGACGGCTTGAGAGGCTGTTCTTCGGCTGCCGGCGACGCCGTCGTTTCCATGTCCTGGTCCGCCGCATTGGCAGGCTGGGTCAACGACAAGCCAAATCCGCTTCCGAACAGAGAGCCGCCGCCGCCGCCGCCGCTGCTGCTGCTCTTGGCCGGCTTGGTCTCGTTGTCGTTGGCCGTGGCAGGATCGGCTTTGAAAGTCGTGCCCAGCACGAAGGGGGACGATCCAAAGGCCGACGAACCGGCGGTCTTGTTGGCAGGAGGAAAGGCGGTGCTGGTGTTGGAAGTGGCGCCTCCAAACGAGCTCGTGCCGCTGGGAGCCCCAAACGAGCTCGTGCTGCTGGGGGCCCCGAACGCCGTGCTCGTCCCAAAGGGCTTGGCCGTCGACGTGGACGAGAAGATGCTGCCACTGGTTGTGTTGCTGTTAGAGGCCAGCGATGCAAACCCGCTTTGCCCGGTGCTCTTAAACGAGGCAAAAGGGTTGCTGGTCGCAGCAGTCGACGACGACGTAGTGGCAGCAGCAAAGGGAGAGGCCGTCTTGGCAAACGCAGAGAATGCGTTGCCGGAAGATGCAGCAGGTGTCGCAGAGGAGCTGCTGCCAAAGCTCGACTGGCCAAACGCAGGAGCGGCGGGTGTCTTGCTTGCGCTGCCCCATACAGACTGGTGGGATCCCATCCCAGAGGGCGCGCCGAATGCCGACCCGCTGCCCAAGGCGGACGGTGCCCCAAAGGCCGGAGCCCGGGACGGCGACCCGGAGGCTGCTGCAGCGGTCGAGGCTGCTTTGCCCCATGGTGACGTATTCGAGCCAAGAGCCGGCGTGCTTCCAAATGCCGGAGCCGGGCTCGACTGCAGAGCCGAGGCACTACCAAAGGCCGGCGCTGGACTGGCCTGCAGGGCTGTGGCAGCACCAAAGGCTGGGGCTGCGGCCTTGGGAGAAGAGAACCCGGTCGCTGCCGTCGCTGCCGTCGCTGCCACCGCCGGCTTGGCAGCAATGCCACCGTCAACGGCCGCCAGCCCAGGAAACGTCGTGCCCTGCCGGATTGATTCGTTGTACACAACCCACCAGGCCACCAGCACACCCTCGTTGTTCAGGACCCAGAGGCCGGGCAGAGGCCCCGGAGACTCGTCCATTTCGTCGGCGGGGATGGGCTTGTAGACCTTGTCTTTGCTGGACAGGTCCAGGGACACGCCAATGGGGAACGTGTCGTTGTAGTCGGCAGACATGGGCAGCTGAGCACGGCGTGAGTCGTCTGCCAGCTCCGTCGTCGTGAAGACGTGGGAGATCTTGTCGGCGGCAACATCGCTGGCGAGCGGCGTCTTGGACCGCGTGAGAAGGCCAATGTTCTCGACCGCAGTCGACGCCACCATCAGCACGTCCTGCAGGTCTGGCGGGAAGTCGCGCAGGCGCAGGATCGAGTGATGGGGCACCTTGTCGCCAAAGGGCTCCACCGGATCGTTGAGCTTCTGGTAGACGAACTCGGGAGCGGCGCCGGCCTTGGCATGTCGCGTCACAATGTGGTATTGGGACGGCTCGCCTGGAGCTGTCGGGTTGTGCACGAGCAAGAAGACGTCGTTCTCGAGCCACGCAATCGCCGCAACGTAGTAGTCGCCAAGCTTGGGCGGCTTGGGAATGTGCGCCTTCTCCTGGCCGTCGGGCGTCATCTGATAGACGGACCCGTCGGCACAGCCTGCGACCAGCTGCTTGCCCTTGCTGCTCCATGCGGCGCAGCTGACCTGCGTACGCAGCACCGCCTGGCCGCTGGGGCCGTTCCGGAGCGAGCGCTGCTTCAGGTCGGCCATGAGCAGGTTGCCGTTGGCGGTGACGAGAGCGCACAGCTCCGCCTTGTCGGCCATCGGGTTGGCTGCGAGGGAGCGCAGCGTCTCGCCATTCGTAGACAGCTCAAAGGCCGACTGTGTCGTGCTTCCCTGTGCCACAGCCTGCACGTCGTAGACGGCCAGCCCACCACCGGTCTCTGCCGACAGCACCAAGGACGTCTCGTCGGCCGTGAAAGCCAGCTGAGAGACCCGCAGCTGCATAGGGATGGAGATCTGGGGCGAGAAGGGGCGGATGCCGCTGTCGCTGTCGCTGCCACCTTCGGCAGTGAGCGCCTTGCGGATGGAATCGGTTGTGGCTAGGATTACAGCATCGGGCCCGGCGGCTGCGACGAGGCCCTTGTGCGAGGCAATGCTGATGAGGGATGCTGTCGGCAGGGGAGGCTCGCTCCATTTGGAGACGAGCTGAAGCTTTGCCTCGCCGCCAATATTGAGAAAGCCAAGGCCCTAATAAGAAAGAAATACTCTGTTAGAAACAAAAATCGCCGTTCTCCTCTCCTGTCCGTCAGCTGGCCTCATTGCCACCTACCTCTGTCTGGATCAGCTCCAGGTCATCGCCTTGGTTCACTTGTGCGCCACCAGCGCTGCTGCCGCCGAGCAGAGACGCATTCCCCCCTCCAGTATTGCCAAAGCTAAAAGCCATGGTTGATCGTGCCAAGGCCGCAGGTCGGCGACTGCGGCGAGATGATGTTCGAGAAGCAGACGACCCGGTGTCGTGTCTATTGAAGGAAGATGTTCATCAACAGGCACGTGCTGGAAGATGGATTAATCGAGGTTTCCGTCGAGAGGAAATGTCAGGACTGGCGGCAGAGATGCCCTCAAGACATCCCTAGCCAGGTATCTGGGTGTGACTTCGCCTTTTGTGTTCTAAAGTTGCGCTGTGGACCGTTGGTTGAACAGCGTTTGTGGCTCCGTCTGGTCCCTTCGTTCTGGGTTTCGCTTACTTTTTTTTTAGGGGACGCGGTACCGCGATGGCGCTTTCCCAAGGCAGCTAAAGCCAAAGAGCTGGATGTCACGTGTATCCAGCTCAGGCACCAAGCTTCAATTATGGGTCATTGTAGATGCAGAGCCAATCACAACGGCACAGCCTCCAGGCAAAGGGAGCAGGCGCGTCTCACAGCTGTCGACTTGCTGCTGCGAAGGCAGCTTTTTAGCCTCGTCATCCAGGTAGTCCTTCCCAGCAACCCGAACACCGCATCTCCACCCCTCCCCTTCCTCTCACGATTGTCCATCCCCAGGAAGGCCAACACACCACATCGACGAAGACTGTATCAAAGTGAACGACTGGTGCTAGTACTTTTTTTCCCCGGTATCAAAACGCCATCTGGAAAAGCCGTCTCCCGTAGGCCAGCTCGCCGCCCCGTTTTCCAAGCCGCTCCATCGACGACGGCCACCACCGTCGCATCTTCACCTTTGCCTCCCCCTCTACCAGCCGTACCCGAATCGACACGATGCCTGGATTCGACTTCTCCAACTACAACCGCAATGCGGCGCTGCACGCCCGCGGCGTGCCGCTGCCCAAGGCCACCAGCACGGGCACCACCATCGTGGGATGCATCTTTGACGGAGGTGTTGTGGTGAGTTGCTACCTGTAGTTGTTGTTGTTGTTGCTGCTGCTTCTGCTGCTGTTTTTTACTGTTGTCACTATTGTCATTTGGCGGTGGTTGTCACTTCACTATGCCCCCATCTATGCCTGCATGCTGACCGCCTCCCCCCTCCCCCTCTATCCAGATCGCCGCCGACACACGCGCCACGTCTGGCCCCATTGTAGCGGACAAAAACTGCGAGAAGCTGCACTACATTGCGCCGCAGATCTGGTGCGCGGGCGCGGGTACGGCCGCGGATACAGAGTTTACGACGGCGCTCATCTCGTCGCAGCTGGAACTGCACTCGCTGTCGACGGGCCGCAAGCCGCGCGTGGTGACGTGCATGACGATGCTGAAGCAGCACCTGTTCCGGTACCAAGGCCACATTGGCGCGTACCTGGTGGTGGCGGGCGTCGACCCCACGGGCACGCACCTGTTTACGGTGCACGCGCACGGCAGCACGGACAAGCTGCCGTACGTCACCATGGGCTCCGGGTCGCTGGCGGCCATGTCCGTGTTCGAGACCAAGTGGCAGGCCAAGGCCCTCACGCGCGAGGGCGCCATCGCCCTCTGCAGCGAGGCCATCCAGGCCGGTATCTTCAACGACCTCGGCAGCGGCAGCAACGTCGACGTCTGCGTCATCACCCAGGACAAGACCACCCTCCTGCGCAACTACATCAAGCCAAACCAGCGCGTCCCCAAGCTGCGCGACTACCGCTTCCCCATTGGCACCACCGCCGTCCTCAACGAAAAGATCACCATCCGCAAGGAGGACATGGGCAACTTTATCACCGTCCACGAGCTGCCAGAGGAGGCCGAAAAGGCCTCCGACACCATGGAGGTCGACCCATGAGGGAAGGGGTGTGCGTAGGCAGGGAGGGTAAAAAAACATAGGCAACGAAACGAGAGAGATGGGTAAAGAAAGGGGAAGCGCTAAGGAGGGTAGAGTGCTGCATTTATGCATCAAGATGGACCCTCGCCGTCTTCATGTTTGCATCCATCTGTGCATAGATAGCCAGCCCTCTTGGAATGTAAATTCAGTGTATCACCATTTAATCAGCAAGGTGGCAGACGGGTCACAGAGGCCAAATCGAAGGCGCTGCAAACATTGTTCGAGTCCATATGCATATATGTGTGTGTGTGTGTGTTGCTCCATGCACACTTTCGCCTGCTCGAAAACCAAAGCTTTTGGAATCAAAAGCATGGATGATGGATAATATTGCCTGCGGACGAGATAGCAATCATCTCAATATCGCTTCGCTAGATACAAGACCATCTTTTTTACATGGCAATGGGGGATATAATTATAAACAATGAAAAAAATTTCTGCCACGCTGATATCTCTCCTTTGGCTGATGCGTCCCTGATGAAAAAAACAGTTCCCTGAAGGTTTTACCGACCTCCTTCTCGAGTGAAAACGAAACAAAAAAAAGAATAGGGTAACAAAAAAGAAACGAGAATAAGATAAAAACAATAAGGTCGTACGCCCCTGCGTCCGGCGAAAAGGGAAACATTGTCCCATAATTATTTTAACGCCTGTCCAAGGAAAGGAAAAGCAGATGTGCACGCATCATGTTCGTCTTCAATCGTGATTGAGCCAAAGGGACGGGTCGAGGAGAAGCGCGAAGACGGAAAAGGTGGAGAAAAAAGGTGAATAGGAAGGATAAGAGGGTAAGAGAGAAGAAGAAGAGGAATGAAGGAAGCAGAAGGCGGAAGGCGGAGGGCGGAAAGCGGGAAGAGAGGGACGAAAGAGAAAGGAATGTGCCCTAGAGGCTGCAGTGGAGAAAAACAGAGAGACGCTGTGCCCCGCGGTCTCTTCTATGAGTTGTGTTTCTTGCCAAAGATGCCTCGGCTGCGAGACTTGGACCGCGTCTTTTTTTCATTGGATTTTATGGAATCCTTGTCATCGTTGTATTTAGCCTTGTGAATCCTGCAGGGTAGAATGTTAGCCGCTGTTGTTTACCCACCACGTTTTCAAGAGACTAGATCACATACCAGCTGTTGCCCACCATGCTCATGCCCTTCTCCTCGGCTTGGCGGTAGAACTTGGCGCTCTGCTTCAAATTCTTCTTGCAGCCGATGCCCTGGGCATAGCAGAACCCAGCCTCGGCCAGAGCGTCAACATCGCCCCAGGCTAAACAAAGGGCATGTCAGCATGTATGCAGCAGAAAGAGCAAGTCGAAATAAGAGAGAATCGGGTAAACTCACATCCAGCAATTTCAAAGCAGCGCAGTGCCAGCGGCTTGTCCTGGTCAATGCCCCAGCCGTTCATGTAGCTCACACCCAGCTCGTAGATGCTGAGCGCAAACTGGGCCTTTCGGGTCTTGCGCTCGAGCGAGTCGACCATCTTGCCCTCCTTGATCTGAGCCTCATCGTCGGCGATCTCCAGGCTGGCACAGTTGGCAGCCTTTCGCAGCCACTCAGCACCCTCCCTTGGACTGGCCCGCATGCCCCAGCCGTGCCGGCAAGCAAGGGCATAGAGTAGCATGCCTGTGGGATGGCCTTGGCGGGCAGCAAGCCGCAGGTGGTACGTCGACTCCTTCAGCTGGCCCTGCTCATGCAGGGCAATGGCCTTGTCCACATGTTCCTCGGCGGGGATTTCGACGGCGGAGGCCAGCGAGTGCACTGACCGGGTCGGTTTGATGGTGCTTGCCGAGTCACTTGTCGCTGTTGTTGACATGGGTGTCCTGCCGCGAGCAGGGGCATGGGCATCATGTACAGCAGACGTCATGGTACGGCCACGGGGGGTGTCGTCAGAGGAGCGGTCGTCATCTGTCGAAGGCCGGCTCGAGCTGGGCGACGGCTCGGGCGCCGGGGCCAGCACCTCGGTGCTGAGCTTGCTGCGCTCGAGGGAAGGGCGTGGCAGCATGCCGCCAGAGCTGGATGGGCGTGTCGGGGGAGATGGCGGTGCTTGGCCGCCGTAAGGCAGCGTCTGCACATTGCTCGGTGGGACCATGGGCTGTTCCCAGTGATAAGAGGCCGGCGGCTGGCTCTCGGCAAGCAGGGAAGTAGACCGATGCACCATTTTTCCACGAGGCAGAGAGAACTTTGAATAAATGTACGAAGGGGGTATGGGTCCGTTTTCGTCAAAGGACGGTCGATCGGGAAAGCTCTCGCTGCTTATGCTGGCGGGAGTGTTGGCAGAATCGTCCGCAAGCACCAGAGAAGACTGGCTGTATGTAGTCTGGCTGTCGGACGACGCTTGCCGGGCCGGGCTTTCCAGGCCGGGTGTGCCAGCACGGCTGAGTGGGCGGGAGAAGTTGAAGGATGGGCGTGGTAGAGGGGCAGACATGTCGGAGCTGATGGACGGCGATCTTTGGAAAGAGCCGAAGCCCGGTGAAGGCAGGCCGCTGCTGGCTGCAGATAGCTTGCGAGGGGCACCTTGCGAGTACACAGACACGCTCATAAAGCTGTGCCGGTCCTCGTCGGCTGGCTCCAGGGGTGACGACATGATGCTCGACGACCGCTTGGGGAACAGAGTGCGAGGCGGGAAGAGACCGCCATTGGAAGAATCAAATGAATTCTTGGCCCTCTCTGGAGATTGTGTGAAGGAATGCATGCTAGAGTTCGAATTTGCATGTGGTATCGAGGTAGGAGCCGTGGGATGGTAAGCCTGATACGACTGCGACGGCGAGGGCTGCGATGGCTGTGATGGCTGTGATGGCTGTGATGATGCTGGGGACAACGGCGACAGCGGCGACAATGGCGACTGTAGTGACTGCGTCGGCTGCAATGGCTGCAGTGGTTGCAGTGGTTGCAATGGCTGCGGTGGCTGTGATGGCTGTGATGATGCTGGGGACAACGGCGACAGCGGCGACAATGGCGACTGTAGTGACTGCGTCGGCTGCAATGGCTGCAGTGGTTGCAGTGGTTGCAATGGCTGCGGTGGCTGCTGCGGCTGCTGCGGTTCTGTTTCTGTTTCTGTCTGAGGGGGCTCTTCTGGGATGGTCGGCTCCGCTTCAGAGCGGCCGGCCTCGAGGTTCGAGGCCGCAAAGTCCCGCTGTCGCTGTGTCTCGAGAGCCTCTTCGGCCAGCGGAGACGGCGACCGCTCTCTCCTTGCCCCAAAGTAGCCCTCGCCAGTGTGGCTGGGCGCGGCGTCCGACTCGGTCTTCATCTGGCGTCCGCGGGCGTACTCGGGTATGGGAGGCGGTACCATGTTGTCAGGGGTCGGAGGGATGCGGCTCATGCGCGGGTGCATGGACTGGGGCCGGTGAGAGGGTTCTTCGACCTCTGGTGTTCTCATGTTGTAGCTGCTCGGCGTGTGTGGCAGTGATATTGCTGACTGCGGCTGGCTGGCGCTGTTGGGGTCGCCAAGCTCGTTGTCGGAGACGGAGTCGTAGGACATGGAACGAAAGTACTCGGATCGGCCTTGCATGACAAGGGGACTGGAAGTGGTCAGGGGTGGCAGACGGCTCACTCTGTGGTCGGCCTTGGCGCTGTCCTTCAGCTGCTTTGCCAGCAGACGGCTCTGCAGAGCAAAGGCGTCCAGCGGCGAGAGCTCGGGGGGTACATCGCCGGCGACATGGAGGCGCGGCGACTTTAGGGGTCGCGAGATGGACGCCTGTGACGGCGGACGCACGTCGATGAAATTTGGTCGTGTTGGTGAGGTCATTGTGATGGTCAGATGGTGTGGGAGGCGGATGTCATAGAGAAGCAAGTCCGAGTCCTCGGCACAGCACCAAGATCATGGAGGTCTTGGTCTTGTCGAGGAAGGCGAGGCCGTGTCTTTAACCCGGACTGTCCACGTCGAGAAGATGTGTGTAGAGGTAGCCGTCATAGGCTGTCAAAACACATGGAGACGAGAGACGAGGAGTGTGCTGCCCTGGCCGACGAACAGGCGACAGAGCACGTCGGAGAGCTGTCGCTAGACGATGATGGGCGAGACTGAACCGGGACCAGAACAACGAGGGTGGACAGAATCGGACCACTGTCGACTAAAGAGTCGGGAAGAGCACCAGCCAATTTTGCGGTCGGTGGTGCGTTGCTGTTCTGGTATTTGTCGTCGAATGTAGCAAGTGCATGAACAACCGAGTCAGGCCAGCGATGAAACGGCCAAGACGATCACGGGAGAATGTGTCGAGCAATGCGGGATCACCGGAGGAGGAGGGGGGACAGCAAGAAAAGAGTTTGATGTGTGCAGACCAGTCGCCTTCGTTTTGTTCGTCAGGTCGCCTTGCGAAATGAAAAGAGCCAGGGGGAATCAACGAGGTGATCAAGGATCTGCTGATGGCAGCAACGAATGCGGTCGAGCGACAAAAGTCCTGCCTCGAGTATGGATGTAGTGTTGGTTGGGAGTCGCTAGTCGTTTCTCCAGCCGGGCTGTCGATGTTTGTGAGGTTGACAATGCGAAAGGAGTGAGTGGACAGAAGGCGGTTTGGTTTGCCAGGTCGCCGTCAGGCTAGTCGAAGGAACGCAAAAAAAGGGTCTAGAAGAAAAAACAAGACAAAAAAAAGAGAAGCAGAATGAAGCGAATGTCAAGAGAACGTCGAATTGGAAGGATCACACGAAACAGACAAAAGTCGCAAAACACAAGAGGAATCAAGGGGGGAAGAGGAAAAAACGGTAGTGGTCGTACGGAGGACTCGTAGCAACAGGTACCAGCAATAGAGAGCAATGGAAAGGTGGGTGATGAAGAAAGGGGTGCGAAAGCAGACACAATAATGGGGGGGTGGGGTGGTAACGGCAGAGCGACAGGGGTACGTTGTAAGAAAGACATGTGTGCTGGATAAAGAAAGTAGGGAATGGAGCTATGAACGAATGACTTTAGTGGACGATCCGGCAGGCTGGAGTGCAGGTGGGATAAATTTGGCACAGCTGCATGCAGAGAGGAAGGGGCCGAGGAAAGGTCTGTGAGACCTGTAAGGTCTGTGAGGTCTGTGAGGAGAGACAAGAGAGGGCAGACCAAGTGGCGAGTCAGTGACGCGGTTGTGGACCGCAGCGCATCGTGAAGGGCCGTTGCTTTCTCCGTCGCCCAAGAACCGGTCAACGAGATAGATGATGGAAGTAAAGATACGAATGGGTATAGGCAATAACACATAGGCACATCCAGCGATGTGGGTGTGAGAGAGAAGGGAAGGTGGCGCCTGGGAGGAAGCACACGGCGAGCGTTGGACCCGTTGTTGGTTAGGGGGGGAGGAGGGCAAACAGCGCAGCGAGGAATACGGGGTAATTACGGAGTACGAGTACAGAGACGCATAAGCCCAGTGAAATGGAAGCAAAACAGCAACAGAATGGGGCAGGTTGCACGGCTAATACGTACTGGTACAAGCTGCCAACAAGGATGTCGTCGTCAGGGGTAATAGCAGCCACAGCCAGAGCGTGTGTCTCTCGGCGCGTGGCAAGGCACACAAAATACAGGGTACCTCGCAGCACATATGTAGAGACCCGCTCTGCGCGCCAAAAAAGAAAAAAGAAGAAGAAAAAAAATAAGGGCGCTAAGGCAATGCAAAGTCACTGCGGAGAACAAAAAATAAGAGGGCAAAGAGAGCACAAGCGAGACCTCGTGCTTCTGGCCAAGGGAGAAAGGAAATAAGAGCCCGAACAGGAAAGACAACAACGGACGGGGCTTCCTGCTCTGTGCTACGAGTATGTAATAAAGGAAATGGGATGGCAGGGATGGCAGGTGCATTAGTAGGCCGTTGTGCTGCGGGTGGGACGCAAAGAAGGTTACGGAAAGGTTATTTCGTGGTGATAATGGGATGCGGACTGCAGAATGCGGTATAGCCAGCTTGCTTGTAGGCGTGTCCCGCGATCCCAAAAGGAGCAGTCGTTGCGGGTGTTCCGTACTCGTATCTTACAAATACTCGTATGTACGAGTGCTCCGTGTTTCGCTACGAAAAAATAAAAGAGCTGCGTGCACATGTCTGGCCCCCCTCAGCCCAGCGGCATGCCCGCTGAAGCCCGACGATAAATATAGACGATACGACGCGGTGGCAAGCACAGCCATCCCATGTCTTTCTGTTCTCCCTCGGTTCGCTGCAGCCGGCAGGCGACATCGAAACACAAGTGTGGCAAGACAGACCGGCAGGCGGACCTGCAGCGGCGGCAGGCGGCAGGCCTTTTAATTAGCACGGAACAGCGGCAAATGTGGTTGCGTGCAACGAACCAGTTTGGTTCGGCCAACCCAGACAGCAGGAACGGCGAGTCATTTTGTGGTGCTTGGAACCACTATAGCCAAGGACAAGGCAGATAAGAGCGGGCAGCGGACTAGCAGGGGGGAGGGGTGTGTTGGGCTGGGCTGCGGAGAAATGCGCAAGACGGAATAGCGTGCAGAAGCTGTGACGAGTACGAGACCGTCAGGCGCTTTGTCTTCTTAGAAAAAACATGACCTGCGAGTGGGAACGGGCAGCGAAGAGCCGGAGAGGCCCAGACAAAGATGCCCCGAAGGAAGAAGTTAAAAGAAGCGAGGGAAACTAGACGCTCAAAGGGGAAAGGTAAGACCCCAAAAACGAGAGCCGGCGGCTCCCAAAAAAGAAAGCAGGAGAGGACAGATGGGAAGACATGCAAGATATTCTTGTATTGTTTCCGTATCTTCCGTATCTTAAGATATGTACATGTTTGTAGGGCCAGAATGCCCCCAAAAGAGCTAATACGCCAAAAACTGCACGGAGCGGGTTGCCGTATTGACACTAGCTAGCAGAAAGGAAGACATGCGAGGCTTTTTTTCACTCCTATCGTATTCCTCGTATGTACAACCCGTCGCATCCTAAGCACTTCGTATTCAGCCCGCCGGCGCGATGGCGCAGGTAGTCATCTCGCCTCTGAGGCAATCGAGGCCCTATTTCAAGAAAAGAGGCAAATCGATTGCGTATATACGCATGCTAGAAAACGGGTTTTTTTTTCTGGTTGATTCAGCTTTCAGCCCACTGCAAGCAGGCAGGGGAGGGGGGGAGGGGGGTTTCTTGGATTGCTGGCAGTTTGCAATCTGACCAGCCTTGCTCGCTACCCCCTGCCGGGCGTTTTGGCGAGCGATCGGCACACCGCAGCAGATGAGCAGCCAATGAGCGTTCATAGACTGCCGTCGAGAAGGTGAAAGAGCGCAGAGCGGAAAACCGGTTTCAGGCCAACCGCCATATTAGTACTGTCGTCTGTAATCTGCTACGAGGACAAATGCAATATCCCATACGGGTGCTCGTACGCGTAGAGCATCTTACGCGTTCTCCCACCCGTATTTATACGAGCACGCGATCGCTGGTGCATCTGCAAATAGATAGGCGTCCGTGGGCAAGAGATATTTTGCACTCGTATCTTTACAAGTTATATATAGATAGATATACGCACAGATCTAACGTCTCTTCCTGCTCCCAAAATACAATCAAAAAAAGTACATCTTTGCTGTTTATATCAACACCTCGTTTTTGTGGCAGGGCCCAAAAGCAAAACCCAAACTCCTCGTCTCAATGCATACAGTACAAAACAGGGCCGACGATGACGATCGCAGCTCATGTTCACTCCCCCGCGCCCGCCCTTGCCTACACGTCCTTTGCGCGCAGCTTCTTGAGCCGCGTGGCACCCTCAAAGACGGTGCGGTCGATGGCGGCGGCGACAGTCAGGGTGCCGCCGATGATGGCGCAGAGGCCGGCGAGGAAGCCGGCAAAGGACTTGGCGCGCTCCTCGCGGTTGATGACCTTCATGGGGGAGATATCCTGCAGTCGGTCAGCGGCGGCACAAGAGTGGCAGATCAGGCAAAAAAAAAAAAAAAAAAAAAAACTCACATAAGAAAAGAAGACGCCCGGGATGCCGCCGCGCGAGTGCAGACGCTCGCGGTGCCCCTCGGCGGAGTCGTCGCCGCCCTTGAGGGAGCGCTTGTGGCTGGTGACAGAGTACTGGTGGGTCTCGACGCTGCCGTCGGCGAGGAGCCCGAGGGAGCCCATGTCGGAGCCGTCGGCGTCCTGGACGTAGGTGCGCAGGGTCTTTTCCCAGCCGAGGGCGAGGTAGGAGGTGGGGACGATCTTGATAAAGTACATGTAGTTGAAGTTGGGGTCGTCGGTCTCCTGTTGGACGCCGTCGAGCGGGTCGTTGTGAGTGTTGGTGGTCCAGGGCAGGGCGTTGCCGGCGTTGAGCTTGCGCTGGATGGACTCGGGGATCTGGGGCCCGAAGCGCAGCGAGTGGACGGTGTGGGTGAAGGAGTGCATGTTGGGCTCGGGCATGTCCCAGTAGTTCTTGAGGTCGTGGACGTGCATGTTGCCGTTGGAGAAGCTGCGGCCGGGGGCAATGTGGAAGTTGCCGACGACCTTGTTGACGCGCAGGTCGCCCTCGATGCGGCAGCCCTCGTGGCGCTGCTCGTCGATGCGCTCGCCGTAGTGCTCGCGCTGGCACTGCTCGACGTTCTCGCCCTTGCCAAAGGCCCACGAGGCGGCGGCGTAGGCCTCGCGCACCTCGTCGCAGGTGTTGCAGCAGCCGGGCTTGACGCCGTGGGCGGGCGGCGGGGCGCCGTAGCAGGGGCCGCAGTAGGCCGGGTCCAGGTGCTTGGCATTGTCGTCGAGGTCGGACAGGATCATCTCCTTGCCCTCGATCTCAGCGCCGCCCTCACTCAGCGGCTGCAGGCGCACCTTGCGGATGCCGTGCTGGACGCCGTGCTGCTGCTCGCCCGACACGTCCATGACGTCGAGCGTCAGCAGCTCGCAGGGGATGCGCGGGAAGGTCACGTTGAGGTGGATCTCCATGCGCTCGCCTGTTCAGTCAGCAAGCATTCTCCTTATGTGTGTGTGTGTGTGTACACTATATATGCGTATCGGTCGTCTGCCCACCTCGTCCTTTGTCGACCACCAGCTCCGGATGCACGGTGATCCGGCGGTAGTCGAGCCACTCGCCCCAGGCCAGCCACATGACGACAATCAGCGACACAATGGTGACAATGCCGCCGGATGTTGTGCGGATGCGTGCATCCTCGACCGTCTTGGTGAAGGCGTCCAGCCTTGTGAATCGCGACTTGGCCGACATCGTGGCGACAGCAGCGGCAACAGCAGAAGCTGGGCGGAACAGAAAGGGAAAGGTTTCGTTCGTATGGGGGCGCGTCACTCGCGAGGCGAAGGCTCGCAGCGGAAGCTTCAAAGAGGAAGAAAGAAAGAAAAGCTGTGCTCGAGATGCGTTCGGAGTTTCGCGCAAAGCTTCAGAAGCTGCAGAGCTCGGGAGCTGGGAAACCAGTAAAGGGAGTGGAAGAAATGAAAATGAAAAGAGAAGAAAAAAAGAAGCGAAAAGGAA
This sequence comes from Harringtonia aguacate, assembly GCA_014183095.1. Lineage (NCBI taxonomy): Eukaryota > Fungi > Ascomycota > Sordariomycetes > Ophiostomatales > Ophiostomataceae > Harringtonia > Harringtonia aguacate. The sequence continues at coordinate 134,846 of JACCPH010000025.1, forward strand.
CGAAAGGAGATATCCAGGAGCTCAACCAATTGAAGGGACGAAACGTTTCTTCTGTTTCTGCAGGGTCGCTCTGCTTCTTCCTCTTTCTGTCTGCGGCCGTCGTCGAAGAAAAAAAAAGGAGCCGTCAGAGGAATGCGATGGGCCAAAGGGGGCAGATGGGGCAGGAGCCAAAACGGGCGTTAAGGCCACCTCACACCTTTTGCTCGCTATACTCGTACAAATACGCGTCCCCCCCCTCCCCCTTCCAAGCCGTTTTAGCACAAGGTCCCCACACTGTCGAGGGGGTCCTGGCGCAGGCGGCTGCGCTGCAACCGTTGAATGCGGAACGGGGGTCCAATTTTTCCGGCCGCTGAGGAACAGTTTTAGTACTCTGTAGGACTCGACAGCTCAGATCATACATAAATAGCAATAAATAAATAGCATGCCGCGGCAACGGTGCTTACGGCCATCCGCCGGCCGTAAGACCTGCAGCGAAGCTGCTCTGCAGGAGGTGAAACCACCGTCCGAATGACTCACTAGGCAGTATTGACTCGATCGGGAGTCCCTAGTAAGATATATACAAATATATAAAGAGTCGACGTCTGCAACGGCAGCAGGAGCCGTCAGACTCAAAACCTAAGATCCCCCCCCCCTCCCCCCTCCCCATCCCCAACTCTTCTCTCGAACCTGCCCTCGCCATCATGGCCGACCCCGTCTTCCCCACGCAGCCGCTCCTGCGCCTGCCCCAGTGCGTGCTGCGGCCCATGCACGCGTCCGATGCGGCGGCGCTGTGCCAGCACGCCGACGACCCGCGCGTCGTCCAGCACATGCGCGACAGCTTCCCGCACCCGTACACGGCGGCGGCGGCGGCGCGGTGGCTGCGCATCGCGCGGGCCGAGGGCCTGGAGCCAATTGACGACGACAGCGACGACGAGGAAGCGAAAAAGGCCCAGAGCGAGAGCAAGCCCACCGACCTCCACCTCGCCATCTGCCTCCCCGACGGCACCTACGCGGGCGCCATCGGCCTCGCCACCATTGGCGGCGACGGCACCGACCGCCTGCGCCGCGAGATCGGCTACTGGGTGGCGCCCGCCTACTGGGGCCGCGGGCTGGCCAAGGCCGCCTGCACGGCCCTCTGCCACTGGGCGCTGTCGTCCGAGGCGGCGCCCGCGGTCCTCCGCCTACCCGAGGGCGAGCGGCTCGCGCGCATCGACGGCCTCGTGTTCGCGGCCAACACGGCGTCGGCACACGTGCTCGAGCATGCCGGGTTCGTGCGCGAGGGCGTGCTGCGCTCGGGGGCCGTCAAGCACGGCGTGCTCGTGGACGTGCTCATGTACAGCCTCGTGAGGGGGGACCTGGCCGAGGAGCCAAAGGACCAGACGACGTGAGCTGGCTTATAGACTGCAGACTGCAGACTGCAGACTGCAGATTGCATAGACAACTAGACAACTAGACAACTGCACGATCTACACTCCCGTCCGCCCAAACATCTTGACCCAGGCCGCGTCCCGCTTGTCCAGATAGACTGCACTCGGCGGCCGGTTCCGTCTGCCGCTGCTGCCGCCGCCGCCGCTGCTGCTGCCGCTCCTCCGTCCCAGGCTCCGCTTTCCCTGCGTCACGTCGGCCGCCGTGATGCTGCCGCAGTCAGGCCGCGTCAGCCAGTCGCCAAAGGTGTCGGCGGCCCACAGCAGCACGCCGTTGCTCCAGCCGAAGCCCTCGACGACCGTGTACTCGCCGCCGCTGCCAGCACCGTTGGTGGTGTTGTCGGCGTACTTTTCAAACATGGTGCCCGTGTCCGCGGCCGAGAGGCCGGCCAGCTGCGGCGTCTCCGTGGTGCTGCCGCCGGTGGCGTACCACGTGCAAAAGGCCGAGTCGACGTAGCGCTGGGCCAGCCGCAGAGCCAGCGCCTGCAGCTGCACGTAGGCCGGGTCGTCTTTTCCAAACGTCGCCGGCGTGTTCAGCAGCCCCTGCATCAGCACGTGCTGCAGCGGCGGCCACACGTTGGGCTCGTCCCACTGCTGGCCCGTCTGCAGGTTCGTCGCCGGGATGCCGCCCGCCTGCGCGTCCAGCTGCGCCGCCACCCGGCTGTATGCCAGCTGCACCGCCAGCGGGTTGTCCTTGAGCTGCGACGGCGCTGCCCCCGTCCAGAACGGATACAGCTGTGCCACGTCGAACAGCACCTGGCTGCCCGCCGGCGCCCCGACCGTCTCGGCGGCGCTCGCGTCGTCGTCCACCGGCACGTACACGTTCTGCGCCCCCGACGTCAGGTTGTAGTCAAAGTACGACCACAGCGTCGCGTTCCACATCAGCGCAAACATGGCGTCGCTGCGCGTCTGTGCCGCGGCGGCCCAGGCGGCAGCCCCCGTCGCGTTGCCGGTCGCGTTCAGAAACGCCCCGATCGTCACCTCGTTCCAGTACAGGATCGAGTTGAGGTCCACCTGCACCAGGTTGTTCGTGTTGAGCGAGCGCAGCGGAAAGTAGACATCCTTGGCCGCGTCGTTGGGCCGCGCCAGCCAGCGCGTGCCGTAGTCCCAGCCCGACTCTGCGCCCGACGCCAGCTGCGCGTACAGCGCCGCCTTTTCGTCGTCGGTCAGCGGCGCCGTCTCCGGGTAGATGATGCCCGAGTCGGCGTAGTACGAGTGGTTGTTGGCGGACTCGTAGTCCTCGAGGTACGACTCGGGGCGAGGCTGGTTGTTGCGGACAGAGTAGCTGAGGTGGTCAGCAGAAGCGAAGGAGGGTCAAGAGGTCAAGGTCAACACACTCACTGGCTCAGCGTGTACGTCTGGCCGTCGGCGGCCGTGACTGCGACCGACCGGTTGGTGGTCCAGAAGGCGTGCTCCTTGATGAGCAGCGGCACCGCGCGGTCGAGCACGCTGGTGTCGCCAGTGTGCTCCAGGTAGATGCGCACCATCTGGGCGAGCAGCGGCGGCTGCGAGCGGTTGAGGTAGTAGACGCGGGCGCCGTTGGGCACGAAGCCGTAGAGCTCGACGAGGTCCAGAAAGTTCTCAATCGTGTTGCGCGAGATGTCGATAAACGAGCCGCCCGTGCGCAGCAGCCCTTCGAGGATCCAGTACGAGTCCCAGTAGTACGGCTCGCGGAAGCGGCCGCCCGCCACAACAAACGTGCGGTTGACGGGCACAAAGCTGCTCGCGCAGCCGCTGCAGGTCGAGCTGGCGTTGGAGGAGTAGCGGCGCGTGAGGTCCGGCCAGATGTCAATGACCTTTTCCACAAACTGGTACAGCACCGTGTCATTGAGCTTGTCGAGAAACGTTGCATTGGTCGTCAGCTCGTCCGCCGCCACGCTCTCCAGCTCGCCGCCGGCCGAGGTGAAGTAGGTGCTGAGGAAGTCGTTGAGCGCCGTGTCGTTGCTCAGGGGCTTGTCCAGCTGCGCAAAGGCGGCCACAACCTCGTCCAGCGGCCGGATCGTCGGCCTGTCTGTCAGTCATGAAGAGATCAGAAGGAAATCCACAGAGATCCGCAGAGAAGATCCGCAGAGAAGATCCGCAGATGTGGTGTCTTACATGTCCACAAACGTCTTGGAGTCGGAGAACGGCGCCGCAATCTGGATCTGCCGGAGAATGTCGCCGTAGCAGTAGAGCACAGAGTCGCAGGGCGCAACGACGGAGCCGTTGTCAAAGAGGCCGGCGGCCGGCGCAGCGCCAGCGATGACGGCCAGCATCACAGCAGCAGCTCGACCCTGCCGCAAGAACATGGCTGAAGATATTTATGTATGCTTATAAGAGGTGGCTAATGTGAAAGCCCGAGTGAGCGGTGCTAGCCAGAGAGGTCGCAACAGGAACTGCTCGGCAGAACCACAAGAGCGAGGATGGAGGGGGAAGGCGCAGTGCAAGCTATAAGTATAAGCTCCGTCGAAGCTGCCCTCTGGGCTGGCTGAGCTGGACAGCTTGTTATGCCGGCGGCAGCCGGCGCTGCCCAAAATAGCAGTCGTGTCCGGTGATCACGATCGGCAGCCCTTGGCCGCTGTTGGCCTCGGAACGCAGGGAGAGCCAAGAACAGCGCACAGGCTGCTCGTATCCAGACTCGGTCTCGCCGGGTTCTCCAACAGTCTCCCCCCCCCACCACTCGCCATCTGGCCGTGCGTGCAGCCATCGCAGGATGGTTCCCCGGGTGGTCTGAAAAAGGTGTGATCTGGGCGCACGTCGTGCATATGCAGCGTGGGAGACCGCTGGACGTTCTTGGCGACTGCTTCTCTTCCGGGGTGTCCGCCGGTGCCCATTGCATGACCGGTTCTCGTGTACGGTCGAGAAGGTCAATGCTCTGCTACTACGCATTGGTAACGCTATACAGACAAGCATGTCTCACGTCGGGCGGTTGGACCAAGCGCTTCTTGATCTGAGTCGTCTGAAGACGGCAGGTGCCATGTAAGAGGCTTCCCCGCATTTTGGCGACTGCCGTTGCGGGTCGTTCACCTGGAATTTTGGCCGGCGCAGCAGCCGCTGACGTCAGGCAGCTCGGAGTTCGCTCTCGCCCAGCTGCTCTGTGCATGGCGCTCGGCCTTTCTACGACAGTTTCACCGAGTAGACGCAGGGTTTTTTTTTTTTTTTTTTTTTTTTTTTTTTTTTCGCAACGATCGTATGCTTTTTTTAGTGTATAAGCGAGCACTACACAATGGCTCGCGTAAAGGACTTTTTGCCGGCCGGACCTACGTCTATGGTTCTACTGCATGTGGGCATATATGGACTGGGGCCCCGTCGTCCCGTTGGTCGTCGTTCCGTTGGTCGTCGCCCCGTTGGTCAGCGGCTGGGCTGTCTTGGCTGCAGCGGCCTCGGCCAGCGCCTTGTCAAAGAGTCGCTCGAGCCGCGGCAGCGTCTCGTGGCGGTTCTCGTAGATCTGGTAGTGGATGACGAGACGGGCGCCGACCTTGATGCCCTCGGCGGCGCCGAGGGCGACGAAGCGGGTCACGTCGACGCCGGAGGCGGCCAGGTCGGGCCACACCATGTTGGTGTCGACGGGGTAGACCAGCTTGCCGCCGCGGTCGGTCCACAGCTTGGCGACCTGGCGGGCCATCTCGTGGCTATGCTTGAGCTTGCCGCCGTCAAAGGTCTCGTCGACGGCCACACGCGCGGCGGCGGCGACGACGCCCGCCTGCCGCAGCCCGCCGCCGATGGACTTGCGCACGTGCCGGGCCTGGCGGACGACGGCGGTCGACCCGACGAGGATGCTGCCGATGGGGGCGCCCAGGCCCTTGGAGAAGCACATGGTCACGGTGTCGAAGCAGGCGGCGTACTCGGCCAGGCTGCCCGCGCCCGCGGCGGCGGCCTCCCACAGCCGCGCGCCGTCGCAGTGCAGCCGGATGCCGTGGCCGTGGGCCCAGGTGGAGATGCGCCGGGCCTCGGCCAGCGGCATGACGGCGCCGTCGAGCGTGTTCTCGAGGCTGATGACGCGCGTCGGGCACGTGTGGATGTCGCCGTCCACGCTGGCGTGGGCCTGCACGTCCTCGAGCGTCAGGTAGACGCCGTTCCGCGGGACCACGGGCGTGATCATGGCGCCCGACAGCGAGCTGACGCCGCCCGCCTCGTACACGTAGATGTGCGAGCGGTGGTCGCACAGCACCGACTGCGGCGGCTGTGTCAGCAGCGAGCGCAGCGCCACCTGGTTGCCCATGGTGCCCGACAGCATCAGCAGCCCGGCGTCTTTGCCGGTGAGCGCTGCGCAATGCGCCTCCAGCGCCGTCGTGGTCGGGTCCTCCTGCAGCACGTCATCCAGCAGCGTGCAGTTGTGGATGGCTGCCAGCATCGACGCCGTCGGCGTCGTCATGGTGTCGCCTGGCGGTCAGCTTGGATCTCTCTCTCTCTCTCTCTCCACAGGGCATCTCTCACTTACTGCGAAGATCCAGGCCGCCGGCACCGGCACCGCCAATCCAGGCATTGGGCTTGGCCATTTCAATGTTCTGTCGTCGTGGAGGAGGAGAGTGGAAGCGTCGCTCTGCGTAGGACAGAAGAGTTACAAAACAAGACAAGAGACACAATACAAGGCACAATACAAGGCACAGAACAAGACCCAAAACAAGACACAAAGAAAGACACAAATAAGACTCAGAACCCGTCAATCAATACGGGCAGCCTAGACGGTGTGCTGCCCCCCCAAAGACGGTGAACGGTGACTCACCAATGTCGCAATTGACAAATCGGCGCACGAAGAAGCCCGTCGTGTGAGTTTCTGCTGGCCCTAACTCCTGTCAACTCGCCGTCTTCGGAGCTTTTCCACGCCACGACAACACGAACAACGTATACCAGCAGCGGTGACAAGTCCTGGAGGCTGTCTGGCAGCAGCGGCCCGTCGGATCGCCAGCATCGCCGGATTTTGCCGCAAAGCGTGCATCCTATCTGGTATCGCACGCGAAGCTGCCGCCGGCTGGAGATTGCCGCGACGCGTCGGAATGCCTTCGGGGAAAGACGAGGGGCAGCGCTGCGAACGCTCCTCCGGGCCATGTAGGTACAAATATGTACCTGAGATATGGGCGTGTTATCATACAGGATTTGTTTGGTGGGGCTGGCCAGCGCCAGAGCCAGAGCGAGAGCGAGAGAGCTTTCCCAGCAGCGCCGAAATTGTTCGTGCATGGTAGCTGAGACCCATGTCGTGCATGATTGGTCAGTTGTGCTATCAGCCCCACATTGCTGCCTTGCAAGCCAAAATTAGGGGGAACCGACTGCTATCAGGATCACAGCCAGCTGCGTCTCACGGCCGCCGTGACTTGTGCTGCTGTTTTGTTCAGCCTCACCGTCGTCATAGCCTTTCGTTTTCGCGTGTCTGTTCGTCTGGTTTCATCCTGATAAGATCCTTGCATTTTAGGGAGGGACCTGACTACCACCTCCACCATCTCACCGCCCACTTCTTCTAGCCTCGTCGGCTGTTTGGCCTTGGCCTCTGCGCGTCAGACTCGTATTGGTGTGCCCCTAATTTAGGCCGCTTACTCTGCCCATGCAGCAGCAGCAATGCTGCGCTTGCGGCCTGCGAATGGCCCCGTCCGGCTGGTTCGGCTGGTGGTCTTGGCAGTGATCGCTTTCGTCGCCACCTGGAGCCTGTGGAGCGGGCGAAGGATGTATCAGCACAGCCGGGCCGACAATGCAGACGACGCCAACGATGCAGACACCAAGGAAGAGCTCTCCGCGGACGAGCTCGCCGAGGCCGAGGCCGTGTGCCGCCCGCACGGCTGGGGGCCGTACCCAGGCGGTGGTCGCCGGCGCAAGGTGTACGACCTCTGCATGGTCAACGACGAGCTGGACTGGCTGGAGATCCGGCTCAACACGACGTACGACGAGGTCGACTACTTTGTGATTGTGGAGGCGCCGCTCACCTTTACGGGGCTCGACAAGCCGCTGACCATCCGCGACAACTGGGCCCGCTTTGCCCCCTACCACGCCAAGATGCTCTACCACACGCTCGCCTACCCGGACGGCTTCGCTGCCCGGCGTGCCTGGGACCGCGAGGACCTGCAGCGCAACGCCATGCTCGAGCAGGCGCTGGACGCCGACGCGCGGGCCGCCGCGGGCGTGCCGCCGCTGGCCGACGCGGCACGGCCGCGACGGGGAGACGTGCTGGTGGTGGCGGACGCGGACGAGATCGCGCGGCCGGCCGCGCTGCGGGCGCTGCGGCTGTGCACGTTTCCGCGGCGGCTGACCCTGCGCAGCCAGTTCTACTACTACAGCTTCCAGTTCCGGCACACGACGGGCGGCGGCGGAGGCGGCGGCGGCCCCGTCGACGGTCACATCGACGGCCACCCGGACGACGACCACCCCGACGACCACCCCGACAACCACCCCCACGGCCCGCCCGACACTTGGCCGCACCCCCAGGCCACCTTTTACCAGGGCCCCCTCGACACCCTGCGCCCCGTCGACCTGCGCAACGGCGACGGCGGCAGCCTGCGCGACCACGCCCCCCTCGTCTGGGGGCTGGCCCCGGGCCTCTGGCGCGCCGCCCTCGCCCGCCACCGCGAGGCCGCCACCCTGCCCGACGCGGCCTGGCACTGCTCGTCGTGCTACGCCACCATGGCCGAGCTGCTGCACAAGCTCGAGAGCGTCTCCCACGTGTGGATGAACCACCCCTTCTTCCGCGACCCCGACCGCGCCGCCGACCACGTCCGCCGCGGCATCGACCTCTGGGACCGCACCGACGAGGTCTACGCCCGCATCGACAACAACACCGACATGCCCGCCCGCTCCCTCCTGCTCGAACAGCCCGACCGCTTCCGCTACCTGCTCAGCCGCGACGGCCCCTCGGCCGGCTTCCGCGACTACCCGTGACGGAGCGACGTTCACGACGGAGGACAACCACCACCACCACAGCAACAACAACAACAACAACAACAACAATGGATACACTGGGAGGAACATGGGACTGCGCCGAGTGCGTAGTACAACAGGCGTCTTGGGTTTTGCAGAGCGATGTCTTGGTCAGCCTTTTTTGTATGATAAAGAGAGGAGGAAGCCTCTTGAAAAACACCGGGTATTGCTATTTCGTATGCAAATCAGAACTATTGGTACAGTACTTGGATCATAGATCATCCTCTGTTCCCCTGCTCCCCTGCCCCTGCCTTTCATGTCCTCCTCCTCCTCCTCCTCCTCCTCCTCCTCCTCCTCCATCTTCGACCTACGCCCCTACTCCCACGCTCGTGGCCATCGCCTCGGCCGTCACGGCCGGGTCCAGCACGCGGTGCGCGATGCTCTCGAAGCTGCTGCGGTCCATGACAGCGCCGTAGTAGAGGCACTTGACCACGGTCTTGAGGCTGCGCTTGAGCTCGGCGTGCACGTCGGGCCGCAGCAGCACGGACATGGGGTAGGCGGCGGCGAGCTCGAACCACGCCTGCACGGGCGCCAGCTCCCGGTCGTCGGCCTGCGCGCTGAGCGTCGTCGACATGCCGTGCAGCGCGTCCAGCGACAGGTTGGGCGCCTGCCACGAGAGGTCGGTGCTGTCGAGGTCGGGCGGCCCCGTGCTGTCCGTCTGCTTCTCGATCAGGATTGTGCCCACGTCCTTGGCCACGTCCTCGACCGCCCCAAACACGGGCTTGGGCGCCGTCCGCAGCAGCAGGTTCGACGCCATGAGCGTGTGGCCCGTCTTGGCGCAGGGGCCAAACGACGGCGTGCAGTACTGGTGGCCCACGTGGTCCCAGCAGACGTACTCGAGGCTTTGGCCGTTAGCATCAGCAGCATCAGCAGCAGCAGCAGCAGCAGTAGCAAAAACAACAACAAAAACACATACGCGAGAATAAAGTTGATGGCAATGTGCGCCTGGTCGAGCGAAATCCCCGGCAGCCCGCTCGTCGGCGACCCCAGCCCGTTGCCGGGCGAGAGCGGCAGCGTCGGCATATTGGGCATGGTCGTGATCGTGGGATGGGCAGGCTCGGGCAGGCTGGGCAGGCCGGGCAGTGCGGCGGTGGTGGTCATCGGGGCCGCCGCCGCCGCCGTCGTGAGCGCCATGCTCGCGGCGCCGGTGGACATGCCGCTGACGGGCGACAGCGACAGGTTGGACGGGCTCGTGTGGGCGTCGACGAGCGCCGGCGGCGACGTGTCGGAGGGGCTGGTCGAGATCTGGAACACGGGCGTGCCGATGACGTCGTCCATGATGAGGCTGACGCTGATGTCGTCGAGGTCAATGTCGCCAAACAGCGAGTCCGCCGCGGCCGGCGGCGAGAACGACGACGACCCGCCCCCCAGCGGCGACCCAGTCGACGTCGTCGTCGACGTCGACAGCATCAGAGGCGACGTGTCCATCGGCACCGACGCCGACGCCGACGCCGACGCCGACGCCGACGCCGTCGACAGCAGCGGGTCGAGCGGGGAGACCCCCCCCGCTCCAGCGGGCGGGAGAGCAGGCACCACTGGACCAGCCCCCCCCCCTCCGACGCCGCCGCCGGCCAGCCCTTTGTAGAGGAAGCTCGACCCGTTGTGCAGCGTCACGCCCAGCCGCACGCGGATCGCATCGTTCTCCTTGCGCAGCATCTTGGTCTCGCCCTCGGCCGTGCCAATCAGGTCCCGCAGCGTGTTGACGTCCACCTCCAGCTGCTGCAGGTACTCGGCCTTGCGCTGCCGGTGCTGCGCCTGCGCGCGACGCACCTGCGCCCGCCGCACCTGGGCCTTGGTCAGGCCGCCGGCCGCCGCCGCCGCTGCCGACGACGCCGGCTCGTCGCTGCCGCTGCCGCTGCTGGTGGCTGGCTCTTGGCAGTGATCATGATCTTGACCCTGGCAGTGGTCCTGCTCCTGCTCGTGTTCGATGGCGTGACTGTCACGATCATCCTTTTTGTCCCTCTTTTCCCGCTTTTCCTTCTTGTCCTTCTTGCTGTTCGTCTGATCGTGCTCGGTCTTGTCGATGATTGTGGCGTTTCTGGCCTTCTTTCTCCGGCCCTTGCCACGTCCCGGTCCTACGTGAAGAGCACGTTAACATGGAATGCCCTCACCGACTGCTGCCGTTTTGCGTCCCACAACAACTGCCGTGCAAATTGGAGCAGCGCCCCTGTGCAGTTCAGTCCAGAAGCAGGAAAAGACGGAGAAAAAAAAATGCAAGCAACAAAATGTACACCGATATGAAATGTGATCCATCTCCCAATGGCCTCTGCCTCTTGCGTCTCCCGGGCAGCGCATGGAGTACCCCAGCCCGGCATCGAGCCATATAGCGGCACTTGCACCTGTCTACCACCCAGACAACGGCAAGAGTGAGACGCCGCATGCCCTGTCGTGTCCATCGCTGTGGGGAGACTCTCTCTCTCTCTGTCTGCTGCTCGTCATGCCGTTGTACTCGTATGCGTGATTCCAAAGAAAGTCGCTCATCTCCATCTTTCCAACTCATTACTCTCTCATGGAAGATTATGATGACCTGACAGGCATGCCACTCTCACCAACCAAGACAGAACACTTGGAAAAAAAAAGCAAGACCACAAAACCATGCACCGTCTCTCATTTGGCTTCCGTCGTTCGGCCACTGGCCGCTGGCCGCTGGAGGGGGGGGCGGATTTGACGATACAAGCAGCCAACACACACACATACACGCACGCACACGTAAAAAAGACACCTGCAGCACACAACGAAACGCCTGACAGATTGGGGATGGAACGACCTACCACCGCTGGGGACAAACGTGACCTGCTTGGCGGCCTCGGCGGCCGCATCCTTGGAGCGCTTCCAAAACGCCGTGAAGGAGGGTCGCTCGGCTGTCTGCGTGTCGGCGTCCATAATCCTTTTTCGGTACTGCAGCACTGCGTGCACTTCGAGGGCCTGGATGGCCTGGCTAGGATGAATACAGAGAGGAGCGTGTTTGTTGTTTTCGTGGCCAGCAGCGCCAGAACCGGGCACTCGAAAATCACCCGTCGTCGTAGAGGCGCAATGATGTGGAATCAAGCAGGACACAACCAGATTAGTGGGCCTGGCTGCTCCTCCTCCTCCTCCGCCCGCGCCCCCCCCTCTCTCCAAAGGGCCTAAACTCGAGATACCCGCTGTCGGATTTTTTTGGCTCGACGTCTTGGCACGCCGCACTTTCTGCGCTGCACCCCGTTTCAAACTCCAAACACGTTGTTCGCTGCTGCGTTCTCGAGAGACGGTCTGGCTGTGCCTGGCATGATGCGAACGACTTTTTAATATCTGTTTATTCTTGCTTGACCGACCCATTTGACCGCAGGTCACGTGCATTTCGGCAACCCTGACGCGGCGGTATCCCATAGTATCTCCGCCGGTGCTCCACGTTACGCTTACGAGAGACCACTGCCGGTAAGCGCTATGACAAAGACTCTGCCAATGGTTTCAGCTCTTTTTTTAGGTCACTGCCGATTGGCTTTTTTTCTACCACCACGCTACGTCATCGTTCATGATGCTCAAGAACATGAGAAAAAAGAAGAAAAAAGGGCCGAAAAAGATTGAAAAAAAATCATACAATCATGTCCTTGTCCTCCTAGACCAGACCGTTTCTCCAAAGCTATGCAGTGATGACCAAGAAATCAGAAACATAAATCAGACACATCAGACAAAATCAGAAACAACGCCATGCGCTGTGCCCGCCCTCTATAGACGTCACGCCCGCCTCACAGATCCAGATCCGTCGACGTGTCTTCCCCAAAGTTGCCGTCGATGTTGCCCAGGAAGGCGCCGCCAATCTCCATGTCGCTGTCGTCGTCGCTGTCGTCGCCGTCGTCATCGTCGTCGTCGCCACCCACCCCGGGAATGGGCGTCCACGACACGTAGTCGCCCTCGAGCCACCGCTTGCTGACGGGCAGGTGGTACGGATCAAACGGAAAGTTGCTCTCCAGCCGCAGCCACTTGTCCTCGTCTTCCGCCGTGCTGCCACCGTAGCCCGCATCCTCACGCAGCGCCTCGCCGTTGCCGTACTGCCCAGACACAAACTGCGCCAGGTGCAACCTCTTGTTGCTTTCGATTCTAGGGAAAACGTACAGGAGGCGCAACGCGTGGGCCAGCTTGGCAAACTCACCCACGATAGGCGGCGAGCACACCATGAGCGGGTTGAACGGCGCGTAGATGATGGCCGAGAGCGCCTGCTTCAGCCCTGGCATCCACTCCAACTCCTGCCCGACAAACGACGCCGGGTCGTCTGGGTCCACAATGTCCGGGTACTCGTCCACCAGGTCCCGCCACCGGAAGCAGAAAATATACAGCAGCGCCTGCACCCACGAGTACAGCTCCTGGTACCGCCGCAGATTCGGACCCTGGCACCCCTCGCTGTTGCAGCGCCGGAACAGGTCGATCCGGTGGCACAGGATGCTCGCCACGCTGCGCACCGTGTCTCGCGGCACCCGCGCTGCTCGTGCCACGTAGCTGCTCAGGTAGGCCGCGGCCGCCTGCCGCACCGCTGACGGCCGGTTCGACTCGAACCCTAGGTTCAGCAGTGTGCCCGTGAAAATGTCCTGGAGCGCAAGGCTCTTCTGGCTGAAGTGGAAGATGAGGAACTGCGTGTGCCGCGAGCTCGGCACCGTCAGCACAAAGTTGGCAAAGTCAGACAGCATGTCTTCCAGGCAGCTGCGCGCACCCTCCGAGTCCGGGTCTTCAAAGACGGGTGTGAACAGAAAGAAGAGCCGGTCTAGGATGGCGTCCAGCTTCTGCACCAGCTTCGTCGACCGGTCGATGCGACTGGCCTCTTCGTCGTAGTCCGGGTCGCCAAAAGCAAGCATGTCGTTATCCTCCGCCTCGCTGTCGGCGTCGTCGTCCACGTCCTCCTCCTGCTCGTTGAGCACGCCCATGCCATCGCCGTCCTTGTCAGCCAGCTTGAGTACGACGCGGGCCACGACATCGTCGTCCATGTCGGTGAGATCCAGCTGAAATTCGGTGTCGATTTTCACGAGATGTGACGTGATTGTCTCGAGAATATCAGGCCCTAACTTGGGCGCATAGTCACGCAAGCGCAGGAGGTTGTCGAGGTAGAACAGATGCACGCTCTTCGCCTCGGTGGGGAAAGGAAATTTTTGCGTGATAAGCTTGCACACGACGTTGCGTGCCGCCGGGAAGAGCTGAAGAATGTGTTGCAGTCCAAAGTGCAGCCTGTTCTGTGCCGTCTCGCGGTCAACGCCGGGGAAATCGGGGACAGCCCAGGCCGAAGAGCGGGGCTCCTTGAACTTGTCGATAATCATCTCCAGCACGGTTCGCATATAGATGCCTTGTGCGCTGACGAGTGCCGCCAGGAAATGCACGTAACCGCGAAAGAACCTGGTGTCGCGTCCGAGCCAGGAGCAGCCGAGGATCTTCTTCACCAACGAGAAGCACGTCTTGTTCAGCATTGGCGTACATCCCGTCAAGGCCACGATATAGAGCACGAGCTCATCCGGCCGCACAGTCTCGTTGTCGCCGTCCTCGCTACCGTCTGCAGGATCGCGGTACGGATCACGATCGCTCGCAAAGACCTCCAGCAGCTCGTTGTAGTCCAGGTCGTCGCCAGCCGCATGTCCCTCCAGAGCTTGGCGCACGGACCGCCTTGTGTCTTCGAAGGAGCGGCCGCCAACCTCGGTGGTGATGTTGAGGCTCATGTCGAAGTGTACGGTTTTTTGCCGCTTGACGAGTGGGCTGTGATCATCATCATGGTCTGCCTCCGTGTCATGGGTGTCGCCGTGTTCGTTCTTCTGCTGGTCGTTCTCGCGGTCACTTCCGTCATATCCGTCGCCGAGTTTCCTTTTCAACTGCTTCCGACCAGCGGCAGTGATATTGTCGGAAACAGTGTTCGCAGTCCACTTATCCCGCAGGATCGACTTTATCGGCGAACTAGAGTTGCTGGCATGAGAGAGTATGCCGGCGGGCCGCTTGACCATAGGCGCTGCCGGCATCGTCGCTGCCTCTGGCTGTCTTTCAAGCGTCTTTTGTATTCCCCTGTCGGTCATAAAGGGGAGTAGTCAGTCTTGGGAGTTGTACTTCGGCAAAATGCAGTCCGGGCTGTAGCCGCTGTGGTCGCGTGTGGTCGTGTGTCTGTAGAAGTCGTGGGTTTTGATAAGATTCTGGGAGATGAGAATAATAACGGGATACTATCAGACATATCTGGCTGTGCAGCTAGCTTGCTATGGCTTATATTCGGTAATCACAACGCATTGCAACCAACATGGCTGTTTGGTCGGGACGCCTCGACAAAAAAAAAAGATAAACAGGCAGCAAAACGGCAGAAGAAAAATAAATTATTTTGGTGCACTGCTGGTTGGCTGAATAATATTTTTGCCGTTTTTTTTGCGGGGCGTAGCTAGTGAGGGGAAAAAAATCACGTGTGGGACCATGACGCTACATTGTATTGAAAAGTGGGCATGTCGAGCAAAGCTACCCTGTGCTCTTTACTGTCTTATTTTCAACTACGTTTTTACTACAAAGCAAATCAGTTTATCAAAAGTAAGTGTTTACATGGGAAAAAAGAGTTAGCGAGAGAAAAAGCGAGGATTTACCACGGGTTGTCTGGTTCGATAGAACAGCACCACACGTCGTATTTCGCATCCCCAATTTCCACCCCTCGCCCGTTGCCCCTCCTCGATCACCCAATTCCTCTGCTCATTCGAATGTTTTCGTATGCTTGAGGTATATATCTGCACCCTAAGCCTAGCAACTATAAAACGTCTAAGACGTGTCTCGTTCTTCCCCTCTTCTTATTAAATACCTTAACCCCCCACCATCTTTACGTCCCTCGTCTTGCCTCTCTCTTACTGTCAGTCATACCCGAATTCACGCCTTTTATCCCTCCTACACGTACTTATCCCCCTCCCTCCCCTCCCCCTCCCCCTCCTCCTCCCGCGTTACTTTTTTTTCTGTCTAGAAGAAGCTCTTTCAGCTACTCATCTGCTCACCGCGTTTTCAGAAACTTCCTGACATCTCGTTACTCCACCCAACATGCCTATCAGCAAGGTCCACGCCCGCATGGTCTACGACTCGCGTGGCAACCCGACCGTTGAGGTCGACGTTGTCACCGAGACTGGCCTGCACCGTGCTATGGTGCCTTCTGGCGCCTCGACTGGTTCGTCCTTGACCGCTTCGCAATCGTTGAAAATGATCTTTCCTCCGCCAGCCAGATCAGCGAGCTAACTCTACGTCCCCAGGCCAGCACGAGGCCTGCGAGCTCCGCGACGGCGACAAGTCGAAGTGGGGTGGCAAGGGCGTTCTGACTGCCGTCAAGAACGTCAACGAGATCCTCGGCCCTGCCGTCATCAAGGAGAACCTTGATGTCAAGGATCAGTCCACGGTCGACAAGTTCCTCATCGGCCTGGACGCCACCCCCAACAAGACCAAGCTCGGTGCCAACGCCATTCTGGGCGTCAGCCTGGCTATTGCCAAGGCCGGCGCGGCCGAGAAGGTAGGCATCGACAAGAACATTGTCGTGGTTATTTCATCTTTGCAACGGTAGAAACTGACGTCTCCGCTCTCTCACAGGGTGTCCCCCTCTACGTCCATGTCTCCGATCTTGCTGGCACCAAGAAGCCCTACGTCCTGCCCGTTCCCTTCATGAACGTCCTCAACGGCGGGTATGTTTAGACACCCCGCCACACTCCAGTCCCAACGTGTGAAATGTGCACAGGCAAAGCTGACTTGACGATGAATCTAGCTCGCACGCCGGCGGTGCTCTGGCGTTCCAGGAATTCATGATTGCACCCACGTAGGTCCCACCCGGAAATCCCCGGTTTTTCCCCTCTTTACATGCAGGTCATTAACAGACTATAGTGAGGCGCCGTCGTTCTCCGAGGCTATGCGCTGGGGTTCCGAGGTCTACCAGCAGCTCAAGAGCTTGGCCAAGAAGAAGTACGGCCAGTCGGCTGGCAACGTCGGCGACGAGGGTGGTGTCGCTCCCGATATCCACTCGCCCGATGAGGCCCTCAGCCTGATTACCGAGGCCATTGAGAAGGCCGGCTACACCGGCAAGATGAAGATTGCCATGGATGTCGCCTCGAGCGAGTTCTACAAGACCGACGTCAAGAAGTACGACCTGGACTTCAAGAACCCCAACAGCGACCCCACCAAGTGGATCACCTACGAGCAGCTGGCTGCCATCTACGCCGACCTCAGCAAGAAGTACCCCATTGTCAGCATTGAGGACCCCTTCGCCGAGGACGACTGGGAGGCCTGGAGCTACTTCTACAAGACCCAGGACATCCAGATTGTCGGTGATGATCTGACTGTCACCAACCCCCTGCGCATCAAGCAGGCCATTGAGCTCAAGGCCTGCAACTCCCTGCTGCTCAAGCTCAACCAGATCGGTACTCTGTCCGAGTCCATCCAGGCCGCCAAGGAGTCGTATGCCGCTGGCTGGGGCGTCATGGTGTCCCACCGTTCGGGTGAGACCGAGGACGTCACCATTGCCGATGTCGTCGTTGGCATCCGCGCTGGCGAGATCAAGACGGGTGCCCCCGCCCGGTCCGAGCGTCTGGCCAAGCTCAACCAGCTGCTGCGCATTGAGGAGGAGCTGGGCGACGCCGCTGTCTATGCCGGTGCCAAGTTCCGCTCGGCCGTCAAGATCTAAAAATCGGGCCAATTAGAAGGAAAGACGACGCTATATCGGCGACATAAAAGGCAGCCGGGTGGCCTTGCATTGGGAAAGGACCTAAAGGCTTTAGTTCGGGGCCGAAAAAGAAATCTGAAAAATAGATAAACAAATGAAATAATAAAATGGATGGCGGGTATCCCGAACCCGTCGGTTTCGAACCCCAAATTGTCGTGTTCCGCAGTCTTACTGAAACGTTCTTGCCGCTCTCGGCCCGAAAAGGCGGGCAGCGTAGTCAGCTCATTTTTTTCTGTCATTTTTTTCTCCCTCTGTGTCTGGCCGTTGCGGTTGGGTTGCGCACACGGGAAGATACGAGCAAGCAGCCATGTCTGTTGACTGGTCAAGCTGCCCACAAGGGTTCGTTCGTGGCACAAGGAGAATCTGCGACAAGGGAAACGGGTCAGGCAGCTTCCACGTCCACCAGTTCTTCCGCGGGATTGTGCCCTTTTTTTGCGTCTCTTATCTAAGACGTGTGCGTGTGACAGTGAGAAAAGGTAACAGGGAAGTTCCTCCTTCCAGGATATTACACACTGCACCATGCAGCAGATATCATATATTTCGTGCTTGTATTACGAGTACTGCTGCCGCCCTCCGTCTCTTGTCGACTGACCGGGCCGTTTCTTGTTGCACAGCAATGCGGCCAAGGTCGGGCAAAATCTGACACCACCAACGAGGACGCCGTGATTTTGTGACAGTCAGACGTAATACAACACTTGACATGAACAAGCTTGCTACATACTAGTATGCGTGGCTGAAAAGGGGTTTGCCGCACGTATGCAGAGAACTGGTATATTTGCATCGAGAGCAACTATAGACTAGGGAATAAGAAGAGCCAAAAAATGGGTGATAACACACAAAAAGGGGGGTGCAAATAACAGCAACTGCCGAACAGCCTCTCAAATCTGCCACGAGAGCGATCTCGTTGTTGGCATCAATCATGAAAGCAAGGTGCCCATGGGGAATCTATCGACAGACCGGGAAGACCCAAATGAACAAAATAAATAAATCAAAACAATATACCGAGAAGGGGTTATGGTTGAAGAAAAACAGAAGATCCAAACAATATGAACAACAGAAACAAACCAAGCGGAGCCGTACTGTTGTGGCTCATTGTCCAAGCTCTCTCTGTTCTTTCACGTAGGATCTCGCCTTCCATCCATTCGTTTCCATCCGTTTCCCTTCCAAGGACTATGCTCCTGTGTACACTGTTGTGTTTCCATGCTGCGGCAAACTGCCACCCAACACAACCCGCCCCAACACGCTCCTCTCTTGTATTAATACACGCTCGAAACCGGAGACCAGGAAATGTTGTATTGCCGAAGAGAAGGGTACTACCCCCCCTAGACTAGTAGGTTTCACCGCCGGTGGCCCCGTTATGGCCGCTTTGGGAGCCGTAGATGTAGCCAGAGGCATCCGCACTAGCCTCCGGCTGCTGTCCGCTGATGTCACCGCCCTGGAAGCCGGCCGTGCCAGCAGCTCCGGCTGCACCATAGCCTTGGCTACCTGGCCGGTTCGGCTGGTTCTCGCCACGGTTTGACTGGGACTGCAGCTAAACTGCATTAGATACCCATCGAAGTAGAGGTGATGAGGTGGAGGTGGAGAAAGGCAGGGCAGCTGCAAAGAAAAGAAATCTGCACGACGAGGGGACACGTACATCGCGGTATTTGGAAAGATAGATCTTCAAGGCCTCGGCATAGTTTTCAAATCCCAAGGACGTCATGGCAAAGAGAATATCTTCGCCGTTGACCGTTTTCCTCTTTTCCTGGTGGCATTTCTCGGAGGCTGTTCGATTCGAAAGCGTGGTGAGTCTCAGTACCATAACGAGGCAGATGGGGAAAGGAGGTAACTGACCTTCGCTTGTGATGAACGAGATGAATTCGCTGACGCACTCTTGCATGCATTCTTTGGCCTCTTTTGCTATCTTTGCGTTCTCCGGGAGGGCATTCTTCATAATGCGAGCAACTGGAGCGAAGTTCCGGATGTTAGCATCATACACATCGTGCTTGTCAGTTTTTGACGATGAACCACGGGATCCATCGGGCGAGTCTGAAGGCGAGGACGGTTGCCGAGCCATGGAGAGAGGGGGTGCGAAGGGCAACGACCGAAGAGTAGACGATAAGCAGCTTCACGCTGATAGCCTAAAGTCTATCCTGGCTGAAAAAGAAAAGGAACAAGCACCGGAGCTTCTGCAGACAATGGACGGTCTCTTGGTCGTGGATTGGACCGGTCCCGATAGAACGTGTAGGCTCATTCAGCCAGGAAGGGAATCGGATAGCCCCAAGACGGAGCAACTTCGGTGGAGCGCAGTAGAAGCTGTCGCCGGGAGGATGTGGGCAGTGTACTCTGTGCACACAACTGCATACCGTATGCTCGCTCACACAAGCCATCTCACAAACGGGCTCTCACAGGAAGGCTCTCACAGGAGACTCCCCGAGACACTCCCGTGGCGTGAACGAATCACGATGGGCGGGGAAGGGAAGGAAGGGACAGAAAACAACTCACCATTGGCTATGGGTAGCCACCTATCCTGTTCCTTGACCTCGAACTCATAGCCGAGTGCGCTCGCCTGTGGGTCTTGAGGATCATTCATTTGGCCTTCCTCGTCGGGGGACTGTACGCCTTGTTCGACATCTTTGGGATTGGACTGCGGGGAGTCGGACATATTTGGCTACCTGCAGCGGGTGCGAGCTGCTTCTTGTAATTCCTTGGACTGCTGACTCGCACAGGTGTTTGGGGATGATGTGTCCCTGACACGTTGCAGGGTGGCAGGGCTTGCGACCTTTTCTGTTCTTGGGCCGCTTGAGGTGCAGAAGCGTTGGGAGCGTGCGTCGGGTCTGACGGGGCTAGTCTTCTCTGTCTCCAGGATTATTTCTACTCTCTGCCGCTCCTCGTGAATTTCCTGCCCGACTTTTAGCCCCATTCATTGATGCAGTTGGAGTCTGTGGAGAGGGGGAGAGGGGGGGGGGGGGGGGGGTTGATGAGGCGAAGCGGTGGGAGCAGGTGGGAGGGGGCCAGGGTGGGAGGTGGATTCTGTTTGCCATGCAGTGCGGGTCTGGCAACCAGTATAGTATACTCACGTTCAGTTTCGGTAAAAGCTAAGCGCTTTTCCTGCTTCACCTGCTGGTTGCGACCAGGTTCCCGACGGGGTGGCCTAGGTGCGTCTGTCGATGGCGGATGTGCGCGTGCGCGATTGACCGGCAGCAAGATGACGGAGACGTCTCTCCTGCGCCTGTGCTTGGGGTCTTTGAATGATAGTATCTTACGACACGCGCAGAGCACCCGTCCTCAACCGCAACAGGCTAGACGGAGCGATGTGTGCACGGTAAGCAGTCAGCGATGGAGATGCGATCTCCTCCTGCGCCGGTATAGTCCGCTTTGTTTTCGCCTTGTATACTCTTCATTAGTTCAAATGACTCCGTCCCCTTCATGTGTGCTGAATGCCCGTTGAGTGAATGCTGTGTTCCTGGTTACACCAGGTGTCGGGAGGGTAGACTCGAGCTGGTTGGCTACCTACACGAAAGGATGGCTGCGCCTATCTTCCTTGCAGAGCTGTTTGCTTCCCGCGGCAAATGGTCCGGGTAGTCGGTCCACTGGTGGAGGGGTAGATTGACTCTGAGCTCGTTGTCTCGTAGGATGCGCGTGCGCAAAGCTTGGGGCTACCTGCAGCGGCACGTTAGGAATAGCGTTAGGGAAGAGAAGCATTTTGTTTGAACGAATGAGAGTCTCGGCAAGGTAGGCGGCCGAATCATCAGTTCTGTAGCATGCCAGACAAGGTGGCAAGGTGGCACAGAACACGACAACAAATGGCAGGTCTCGCTCAGCTGGAGGTCAACAGGGCCAGCAGCTCCAGTGACAGCTCCAGCGGCAGCTCAGCGGCAGCTCAGTGGCAGCTCCAGTGATCCGCGGATCCGACAAGGCGAATGCGCCCTTTGTTGACGCGGGCTGCAGGCAACCTGACGAGACCCCAACTTGCCGAGAAACGACAGAAACACAATGGTGGCGCACCCACGCCGGCACACACGACACGTACCTTGAATGTATGCGGATTGGCACTTTGGGACTAGGGATGCAGGCGAAAGTGCAGATGCATAGATGGGCTGCAATGGCGTGGGGTTTGGTGGAGGACGTGCAGGAGGTCGAGGGCGACGATAACGCGAGGGGAGTGTGATGCGTGCAAGGCCGAGGTGACTCGGAAGAGTGCGCGAAGACAGGAGGGTGAGGCGTGAGGGAATGCAGTGGTGGCAGAAGGGAATGCGGGAGAGCGGGTCGCTTTGTGCTGCTTGTCGTTGCGATGCGAAAGCTTCGCGGAAGAGGGGGGGGGCAGGAGCGACACGCCGACCGGGGGTTCTTTCCCCATGTCAACACACTTTTCTGTTTCTGCAGTTTAGCGCGCGTGACTGCGACGGTACTCGCGCACTGGACCGAACAAAGCAGAACCATACTTCTGTTGCCCCGCGGAATTGGCACCGACACCGCTTGTGCAGAGGTATCCCACAGAAGCGCCCCATGTTCCTCTGAGGTATCATCTGCAATATGGCGAAATCGAATACCGTGCGAGAGAACCACCCGAGCGTTATTTTGTATTTTGTATTATCATTTGTATCTTACTATCGCTATGATTCCTTACAGGTCCCTGAAAAGAAAAGAGCGGCTGAAAGACCCACCATAATACTCGTACAAATATACGCATTATTCATAAACCGTGTGTATCCGAGTTAGAAAGAGTGGCTCCCGTCTGCCTTTCTCGTACTGCCAGAGAAGACAGTTCCTTCCCTTTCAGAAGCGGCAGCATTGCCGTGGCTTGATTGCGCTTGCAAATTCACCTGATGCAGATGAAACGAAGGGTGGCATTGCAGCAGTGGGAGCGGTGAAGGCCGACCGCGGGCAATTACGAGGCTAAAATCGTCACACAACCAGGCGGTCAACAGTTGAACAGCCTGCACGACAGAGCGTGCGAGCATGGTAAGTATATTCGCTAGCAGGGGCATGAGAAGCGGTTCGTATGCCAGAACCCGTTAGTTAGTTGTCTCTCTGCTGCCTATTTAGTGCTCTCTCGCCGTTCTTTCTTGCCTCTTTGTGGTGATGCGTGCGGGTCTTCTGCAGCCTATGGCTATTTTGCTGTTGTTGCCTGCTGGTGGTCTTGCCATTCGCCAGGAGATGCTGCAAAGTGATTTGACAATGGCTGCTCGTGTTGGACCTCCGTTTCTGATTGCCTGCCTGGTTACAAGCGTTCTCGCTCGGCTGTAAGGCTGTATCCGTGGTGTGCCAAAAAAAGAAAAAAGATTTATCCAATAGGAGAAAAATCCCCGACTACAGCATCCAATTGGGCAGAAATGCACCTTGGAAGATTGGGCGTCATTCGCTGACCACCGGCTCGGGAACCCACGAAGGGTAATCTTACTTGTCACCTAGCCATCAGATGCAGCGTCTGCGTCTGGTGGCGCTTGTCCTTGGACTTTTCGACAATCGTATGTGGAGGCCATGTGTAGGTGGGTGTGAAGCCCGCATACTATTCAGGTCAGACAATCTTCGATGTGGATGGATGAAGCGGTTCCTTGGGACCTCATCCAAGTCATCTTTTATCAAGCTACGCATGCGTTGGCAGCGTACTGGGAATAACACATAGTAAAGTAATAATGGACCAAACAATCCGCTGAGGCTTCTTGACGACCGGTTTCTTCAACGACTCTTGCATGGTTATTGAAACCACCTGCGCCGTAGACACAACACAAAAAACAACACAGATTTGGGGAAGAGGAGGGGGGGGTGGACAGCTGGCAACCCGACAGGCACGGCACAAAGTAACGAATCCTTGCACACTACTACCTCTTTAAGTGGGTAGGAGCCAGCTGGCGAACCGCATGAATAGTTCAACAGCCTCCCACTGCCTTGTTCTGGCTATGATCCTCGTGAGTGCAGGCCAAACGCAAGGCGGTGGAGGAAGACTCAGTTCGCAGGCGTCTGGGTCCAGCTGCGACGTACTCCTCTCTAGCCTTAAGGGTACGACCGTATCAAGGGTAAAATTCCTGATCTGGAGAAGTCATTCGCCATGACGTTGTTTACAATTCCTTTCGGAGCCCAACTTTCTTCATCGGGCCCCGGGCATTGGTTGGGCACCCAGTCGTCTCAGCTGTCACGCTGCACCAATATGTATTCCGTCCAATAGTGCATTATTAGTGTACAACACATCAACACAATGATCTTGTATTGCTGGTATATGCCTGTATGCCCATTAGAGCTGTTTCCCGCTATGCAAGTCAGGTCTTGCCAGCTGTGCTCTGTGCTGCTTGCATTGAAGCACATCAGAGCGTTCGGTGGCATATTTGAGACACGCGAAACCTCCCACTTTTCTTCCCAGACCAGTTTGTTATGTGACCGTTTCTGAAGGACCGAGGGCTGCCATGATCATGAGATACTTGATATGAGGAGGGAGGGAAGGGTGGGGGGGGGTGTGAAGGTTGGTCTGCCTCCATAACTTGCTCCATCTGTCAGGAAAGAGCATAGTGCAACCGTAGGCAGGAAGCGTCAAATAAGACCTCATCGAGCAGTGTGGTTCTAACACTTCCCTGCCCGACTGAGGCCACATCAAACACGGGATGTGTCAACGTTTCGATGACAAAAGGACCTGGATGTGGATGTCGGCATTCCGAGTCCAGCATCCCGCCTCCCGTTTCCTACTCTCCCATTTCCCCCCACCTAGATACCCTTTCTTGAATTCGTCCTGGGTCTCACCCACGGTCTTCTCGTATATCGTGTCGTTCGAGTTTTGATGTGGCCGAGATTATGCGCGTGTCTGGTCAACAGTCCTCCCCTCCCCACGCCGCTGTTCCAACCGGCCCGTCCAGGTCATGACTGCACGACTTGAACATTGTTCTTTTTCTACAGGGCCAGTATGTCAGCAAGATTTGCAGATTTCGCAGGAAAATAGCAAGGCAAAAGAGACTTGCCTTCCATTTCTCAAGCTCGTCCTGTCTTGACTTGTACTGCTTGACGAGATCGTCGAGCACCTTGGTCAGACCCTCTGCGTTGGTCTTGAGGGCTGGGATAACATCCTTGACCGTACGCTCCACCAGGACTCCGTTGATCATGCGGAAGCATTTACGGTCCGCCGGCAGTGGATCGAGGGTTTCGAGGACGAGTCTGGTTGTGGCCGTGTGGTTAGCTGGCTGCTGGGCTGGGATGGACGGGTAGACCGCGGGGCCCCCACGAAGTAGCTGCAGCTTGTGTTTGTCTATACACACTTATGCTCCTCTGCTTCCTGCTCGACATCGCCAATCTTTTGCGCAATCTGCTGGAGGGTATTCTTGAAATTGGAGTATTGCATCTGCAGGTCTGGTCAGAAACGTTGGTTAGCTGTCGTCTCTGGACACATCATCGCGAGCCACAACCCCCAAAAATTTCCTACCTTGCTGCCGTTTGGCAGAAACCGTTGGAGCAGACGCCGATGCGGTGGAAGCCATGATGTCTGTGTTGGGCTTCGCTGTAGGTTGCAGCAAGCTGTGGTCTCTCGCTCGGCAATGAGACTTCAAAAAAATACTGGTGGAGAGTGAGGGGCAGTTCGGGCTTTGGTTCAAGCTCCAATCACCAGAAAAAGTGGAGACTCGCAGTCGCCTGTCGCGAGATTCTTTCTGAACCAATGAATATCTTTCCGTTACCGACCACTCTTCCCACAACTGTGGCAATATCTTCTGCGAAAATCATGTCATGCTTGTGACAGACGGGATTCTTTCCAGTTTCTCCTCGCAGCCCAAAAGATAGACCAAGAGAGTGTTATCAACCGTCCTTCAAGGAGCCCAAATCGTCGCAATGCATCCCCATCTTCACATCGAGAACAATGCCGGTATGCCGCTGCTTGCTAACATTGCCGTTTGCTGCACTCGCTGACCGTGTCGCCGTGGGACATAGGCTGCGCAGAGGTAATGGCTGCGTTCGAGGAGTGCCATGCCAAGGGCTTCATGTGGAAGTCATTGGGCATGTGCAACGACGTCAAGGACGCACTGGACGCATGCCTGCGGCAGGAGCGGTCTAAGCACATGAAGTCCAACCGGGCCACCGGGCAAGAGAAGATGGACAAGGTCAGGGCACTGTGGAAGGACATTGACGAGAACTCGTAAGAGTCTCCGTTGGAGGTGCTGGCGTCAGACGCCTGCTTCCGTCCCCGCAACAAGGAATCCAAGCGAATTGCGCCGTCCATGAGCACCGACCTCCTCTACCACCGTGTACGATAGAACTCCCGACAGCACCTGCGATATACTAGCACACCCCGGGGCTAGCAATCGTGGACGATCCGATGTACGAGAGAAGGCGAAAATATGGTTTCATTTGGGCTACACTGATGCATATGGATGTGTCATGGAAAATGCGGCGTTGGCATGTGGAATTTCGGTATGGGAGCAGGAGAAGGGATGTTCAATTCCAAAGTGAGGGAAAGAGAGAATAAGAGGCTCCAGGGCGTCTGGCGATCTTTTCATCTTCGGGAAAGACAGATGGCCTTTTCTCTACACAGGATAGGATTCTGAACGCGAAACAATCTCCTCTCAAGCGCCATGTCCCTGTCTCCCCTAACCCAGATCTCAGCCGTGCTCATTTCTTCCGAAGAAATGCAGAGCCGAACTGGATCAGACCAAACGTCGCAATGACGCTCAAAACGACCGGCACCGGCTTCCGCAGGCGAATGGCTCGCGGGATGGAGGCCCCACCGAGCACAATTGAGGCCAACAGGCTCAGCTCGACGCCGTACGACTGGCGGTTGCTCATGCGGTAGCCACCCAGTCCGTCTGTTAAGTGAAATCCTCCCGTTGTGGTTAGCAGAAGGAACGATCTTGGGGGACTAGAGGTCCCCGTTTTCTTGTTTTTTTTCCTCTTTCACGTACACAGCACGCCGACAGTGACACCGGCGAGGACGGAGGGAACCGAGCCCGTTCGGGCGTAGCCCATGATGCCGCCCGAGGCGGTCAGTGCCCCCAGGATGAAGGATTGGACTTCCAAAGACTGCCGCAGAGATGTTAGCTGCCGTCTCACGCGGTCCCGTTGTCAGCATGGTGGAGACTGGCTTCAGCCAGGGCGCACCATGGTGTTGCAAGAGGTTCGGCTAAATGGCTCAGCTCGTTCTAGGCGAGACAATTATTGGCATGCGGCTCTAATTTCTGATTGCAGGCAGATTGGGTTGTTGGAGGCAGGCAGCGGCCGGGTTGTTCAAGCTCAAAACGTAGACCCCGAATATCCCGACTAGTCCTGGCCGGCAGTTGCGCCTCCGGAGAAAGGCTGGCGGGCTTTAGGGATTACATAACAATTTCCCGTGCTACGATTGGCCGTTCATCTTTACTGCCCTCATTCCTGTAGTAGAATGTCATGAAGACGGCTGGCAGGAGAGTGAAAGTTTCAACAAAGTTTCGCCTTTTGAAACCGGTGTAATTTGAACCGCCCCTCTTGACAAAGAGCTGCAATGGCGCCCAATATCCATGTCTATCACGAAGTTGTCCGCCCACCTCCGGTATGCGGCGTACCAACCACAAGCTCGTGGCTGTGCAGAGCTGTAAATTAGTGTGGCAGAGCAATCTGCAGCCTTCCCGTTTTTCCAACCTTAAACAAGGGGACTAACTTCATGGACACCTTCGGTGGTCCTTGCCGGTTTTCCAGAAACATATATCGGTGGGCTGTGTTGCGTTCCATGCAGTAGTGCGGATCAGACCAGCAGAACCTGGAATGCATGGGGTACACCGGGCAAAGCCTCATGTTGGCAAGGGGAACGGAACGCAGTACGGGAGGATACACGGCCGTTTTTGGCCGAAGCTCTTCTCCTGTTGACTTTTAGACATACGCCTGACTCTGGGGTGCGCATTATTGCGTTAAACGAGCAGCTTGCGTATACGAGTAGAAGCATCAAGTAATAAAATACGACTCGAAGACAGTACAGTAAAGGAGCGACATAGATATGAGGGAAGTCAGTCTTCTCGGTTGGAGACAAGCCAACATGCAGGACAAGTCGCGTGCTGTCCGGATCCAGTATCAAGTTGAGAATCTGCAGGCTCGTGGCGTGGTAGTCATCCGTCGATCTATCGGAGTCACCCATACAAATCAAGTTTCTGTCGTCATAGCGAGCGGCCTGAAATTCTGCCTTAGGGAGGGTCCAGGGTGGAGGAACGGCGCGTGGGGCTGAGCGTTGCAGTGGCCATGTAATAAGCGGGATTTACTCCGTGCTGTAGGGTTGTGGGCGTTCAAAAATTCCGCGTCCCTCCTTAGATTGCGCCTAACTCCGTCGCAAAGAATGCCTTGCTCGTATGTATCTCACAAACACGTGCTGGCGTGCTAGCCAGCAAGTGTCCGACGAGCCGCAGTCTGGCGCGCCAACGGCCCACTGGCACCATTCTGCCAGCCCCAGGTCTTGCATTGCCCTCTCGTGCCGATCTTATCCGTTGCCGTTTTGGGACAGGACTGCGACGACGGACTGCGACGCCGGCCCTGCGACAGGGACCGTTGTCTGCCCTACTCGTACTCGCTATGTATTTGCATGTGCGTGCTAAGACGCTCGTGCCTGTGCGCCTGTAGGCAACTAGTCCCATCTCATGCCTCCCTGGCAACATGCGAGGCATCCTTGTCCCGGCTGCCGGCCAGAAAGCCTCGCCTGACGCTGCCGTTGGTGTCGGTCCCGCTGGGCGACCGGAGCGATCGACGATCAGGGCATTCTTTCGCATGACCACCGTCATAGCTTGAAAATGCTTGCCGGCCTCGAAGACCGAGGGCATGTGCTTTGTCGGTAACCCTTACAGGCACTCCACTGCATCGGTTGGCCCCCCCCACACCACTCACGCTGCTGGGCCACTCGCATCCCGTCTATGCAGTCTGCAGCCGCCTGCGTTCGCTCTGCTACACTACCACGTTGGCTCAGCACTGGTCCCGGCTGCGGTCCTAGACAGAGGAAGCATGCAGCGCCAGAACCGGGAGGCCCTCCGCTAGGCGTATTGCTCGTGAATCCTGCCACCTCTCTGGATTGCCTTCCGTTTACCTGCCGTCTCCTGTTACTTCCCTCACCGATATGGAAAACGAGCAAGAGAAAAAATGTTGTGGCTTGGCGTTGAGGCTCGACTCTACTGAACCCCGTCAGGACCACATGAGCCCCATGAGCAGACCAGCCTCGACATGGGCCGTGCAGTGGAGTTGCAGGCAGATGGCGCAAAGGGCTAAGCGCTGTAACCTGCTTTGAATCGCTACGATTCGCTTTATCGGTCATTGGCGCCAATACCCATGAGCGTACTCGTACTCGTACTCCTCTCGTACTCGTGCGCGTCGCTCTTGCACATTTTCTCGCGCAGGTACTTCCCGCACCCTCCACCGTTCCTTGTTCCTTCCTAATCCACTGGCGTCCGAAAAGAGAGACACGGCTTTTCAGCTGGGCGACCGGCGACAAATCTCCTTTCCGCTCTGCCCCAGGCCTCCATTTCATTTCTCCCCTTCATTCCAACTGTCATCGTTTTCTCATGATAATCCCAGGCACCTCGTGGTCTGCTCCCCCACCAACGCATCATCCACGCATCTTCTCTGCATCATACGCATAATGAGTTCTTCTCTAGCCGTCGCCGTTGTCGCTACTGTCTTTAAATAAGCTTCCAGACTGGCGCGTTGCCCGCTCGAATACGCAGACTGAGCGTGCGCCCCCCGCCATCGCCTTAGCCGCACACACCATTACAACACTCACCATCCCCTCCCCCCTTCCCCCCCCCTCCCTCCCCCCTGAGCGACCTAGACATTAGACATCGAACGTGGCCGGGGCTGTTGATCGCAAAAGTCCCCACCTGTGCCCGCTGTCGTGTTCCCGAGCTGGAGAACGCTATTCTCCACCAAGCCCTGTCGACTTTCATCTGTTTTCATAACTCACCCCCATTGCTCATCTCCTCAACCCACCTCAAGTCTTGTCCTCCATCTCCTCCCTTTCCCTGTGCCCTTGGCCGATAAATATCAGGCTGCCGTCCTTGCATTCCGGCCCCGTCCCCCCTCCCACCCTCTGCCTTCCGCCATGTCTTCCTTTCCCTTTCCCGATTTCCCTGCCCAGTTGCCAGACACCTCCAGCGACGAAAACCAGCATCCCTCCACGTCCCTCAGCGGAGCTCTCCTCCTCTCGCCTGCCGTAAATCCTTCGATGTTGAACCACGCCAGCTCTCCCTCGCCGTCCCTAAACAACGCGACCACGCCGGCCGAGTCTGTCACACTCAGCATCCACTACCAGTCGAGCAGCTTTAGCGAGTTCGAGGCTGACAACGTCAACGACAGCTTTTATAACGCCGACTTCAGTACCCTGGGGGGGAACGCGCCCTCCTTCCTAGAGGAAGAACTGGTCGCTTTTGACGCCTTTGTGCACACCGATCCGCCTGTGACCAGTGACCCTCACCCCTACACTACTCCCGAGCCCACGCTCAATGGCCAGAAGTATCCTATGAGCCCTGACAAAACCCCTTCACTGCACACAACCTCGCCCCGGCCCGTCCCTGTCGGTGCGCAATACAGCACATCGGCAGATATCGCCTTGACCGGGGACTTTGTCAGCGCCGGCCTGGTTTCGCCGCAGCAACTCACGAAACAGCCGCTGGCAACAGTCATATCGCGCCTGGACTCTTCTATAGTCAACGACGCCGCGACACAGCTGACACCAGATACAGCAAGCAGCCACGGCAGCTCAGGCAACAACAGCCACGGAAGCCTTTCCACTGAGGAAGGACCTTCTTCATCAATGGTAGCCATGTCCGGGCGAAATCCACACGTGACCGTTTCAGTTTGGGGCAAGGACAATGGCGTGCCCATCGACGGTGGCGCATCTCCCCGAACATACCCCGCACCGCACGTCGGCATGAGTGCCGATGATAGCATCTTGATGCCGCAGCGGTCCTCCGTCCCCGAGACACAACCTCCAGTGGCACGTAACATGCAAGGTGCTTGGCTGTCGAACCCTGTGACGGGTCTCGGCGGTATCGACCCGTCTAATCGCTTGTCGACGGAGATCTCCACAAGCATCAACGAAGAGGCAAAAAACCGCGAGGTTCAGAAGCGGAATAGCGTGGTTGACGACTGGCTCAGCACCGCCGGGGGCGAGGCCACAGGCACCGAAGACCACCATCAGGAGCCCGGCTTCGAGGGTGTCTCCGATCGCGAAATCGACCTTGGTGGAGATACACAGAACGTCGAACAGCCTGGCGAAACGTACTTTGTTGAGAATGGCGGTCCGCTCGTAGCAACAGACTACGAGATCATGCTGAATAGCCACATATGGGACAGCAGCCCGCGGGTGCTAGCCATTACGCAGCCCATCGCCCCAGGGAGTGGTCGCCAACCCGCGACGTCCCAAGCCGCTATCGAGAGATTCGAGCGAATGTACCGCGACAACGCTTCGATAGTGTCACGAGCTGCTACATGGGGAACGCGCCGGCGCAGCCTGCCGAGCATCGCTGATATCGAGGGAGTCACCAGCGGCAACTTTTTGAAGAAGCTCTCGCTAAGTCGCGGCGACACACGTCGTCCGAGTATTCTTGGGGGGCTGCGGGACCTCGTGAGAAGGCCCAGCACAACTCTCAAGCGGACGCGGAGCCACCACGATGAGGAGACCACCTCCAATTATGACGATCACTATGACGAGTGCTCGCCTACGGACAGCCGCCGCGACAGCAAGAGTACCAATACACTAGCTCCACCATCTCGCACGCAAAGCTGGGCCAAGAGCAAGCAGCCTATGCCCAGCATCAATACGGCCCTGATCTCCATGGGAAGCAGCGTGGCATCTATCGGTACAACACATGCGCGCAGCGGATCTGTGAGCCGGCCGCATGCCGGCTCGGTCAGCATGAGTCCGCCGTTGACGTCGCCAAAGAGCCCTCTGCTGAAAGTCTCAAACTCACTCCGGCGGCCAAGAAGCAAGTCAGACCTGGCCAAGCCGACGAGCGAAAACCCTCATCCAAATCTCGTGCGCATGTTGAAGATGACAGGCGGGCCACCTGTCGCGTCTTTAGCCTCCTCAAAGGCTGCTCCAACTTCTGCTCCAACCAATGTCACGATGACTTCGTCGGCTACCCCCCGCTTTCCTACACCTATTCAGATTCCTCCCACAAAAGCTGCCGTCCTGGACCCAGATGAGGAAGATGACGACGATGATGAAATGGCCGAGGATGGCGACCTGAAATCTGAGTCGGACGAGCTCATTGACAGGATTTCGCCTGATCTCAACGGCTTCCGCGAGCTCGTCCTTGGACTGAATCCCGCGCTAGCCACAACGAACACTTACCTCGTTGACCGGATCGCGTTCCAGCAGAGTCAGCGCTACAAGACGCTGCTGAACAACAAGATCAAGCACCTGAGCTATATCAAGGGACGTTCGTGTCCAAGCGGTGACCTGTGCATCGCGCAAGGTGGCTCTGCGGTTGTTCTCGACAGCAAGGGCGATACCCGTGGTGTTGATCCCCTGTCTACAACCTATGACCTATCAGACGTCGACGATATTACGTCCCCGCTTGATGGTACGATCAGCGCAGAAAGCTTCCCTAAATACATCCCTATGCCACCAACAACTATGCTGCCGGCCGAGTTCGAGTGTCAGCTGTGCTTCCAGAGCAAGCGGCCGCACAAGCCATCTGACTGGACTAAGCACGTCCACGAGGATGTCCAGCCGTTTACATGTACATGGGATCACTGCCGAGATCCAAAGATCTTCAAGCGAAAAGCAGACTGGGTACGGCACGAGAACGAGGGCCATCGCCATCTGGAGTGGTGGACATGCGACGTCGACGACTGCAGCCACACGTGCTATCGCCGGGACAACTTCCTGCAGCATCTGGTGCGCGAGCACAAGTTCCCAGAGCCCAAACACAAGACCAAGGCAGCCATCAAGCGAGCTGGTGCTACGGACCCGACCTGGAATCGAGTTGAACAATGCCATACAGAGACACCGGCCAGACCACAAGACGAGCCCTGTCGATTCTGCGGCAAGACTTTTCCGACGTGGAAGAAGCTCACTGTCCACTTGGCCAAGCATATGGAGCACATTAGCCTGCCTATCCTGCGGCTTGTGGAAAAGAAAGACGTGGACGCCGACACTATTATCAGCCCTGTGCAAGATATTCCGCCGCGGACATTTGCATGCCCCCCAGGTTTATCAGCCAAGATCGAGCAACATTCTGGCATGGCAGGCAGCCTGTCGCCTAATATGATGGCCATCCCACAGGCCCCTGGCATAATCCATAGCCCGCATATTCCCCAAACGGTGGCATATGCTCCGGCAGGGCCGCAAGATCCGAACACCTATGCGTATCCGGCCGTGACACAAGTGCACTTCCAGCCGGGTTACTTTGGCCAGCCGCAGTTTGGAACAACACCGGGATTGGCGACACAGATGCAAAACCTGGATGTAGCAGCAATGGATGCTGCGTCGGTTTCCACAAGTTTAGCTGGCGCACAAGCATATACCCAGGGCCATCTTCCCGTAACAACCGGTGGTTATCTTGGCCCGATGCAGACCCAGTTTGTATCGGACACGTCAGGTATCAATCCTTTACCTTATCATGGACTCTCTGCCGCCAATGCTCTCGGATTGCACACCCCTCTGGCTGGCGGCCAGATGCCATATGAAGCCATTATTGATCCCTCGGCGGCGAGCGGCGGCGAGCACTACACAACCAGAGGCTCTGCTTCTCCATATGGGCACTCCCCACACCAGGCCCAAGGGCAGTTCTACAGACAGTGACATCTAACAAAGTCTGACGTGGCGCGGAGTGCTGAGTGTGCGCTGCAACGTCTTTTTTTGGTTATTCTTTGTTCATTTCCTCATACCTATTTTTGCTTCTTCTTTTTCTCACGCTTGTACGAGTCTTTTCGGAGTATTATTTTTGGATAGCGGCCTTGGATGGCGGTTTCATGAGTGGATTGTTCGTGTCATGACGATGATGACTGACGGCGATCACATACATATTAGGACTGGGAGGTTGCGCACGAACCTGAAGACGCGTGCCAGCTATGTATTTCACGAACATTTGCCTTTGTGCTGGTGTTACTTTACGTACATTGCTATGATTGATCTGGAGCTCATTTCTGAACACAATATCACGCTGCCCTTTGGGCGATCACCGCACGCCCCCTGGTCTTGTGAATTCATGCAGAGGTGGCGCAGCTGGGGTTGTCGAAGCTGTGGAGAAAGGCAAGCGATCTTGTTTGAACAGGCCAGGTTGGGACGACGATCCACCCTAACCTTTCCTTGTGACCATCGGTTGACTTGTGTGAATCATTGAGCCGCTCATTGGAGCGGGAATGGAGTGCATGAACGTAGTATTAACCTAGCACCATCCCACGGAAGAGTGCTATTATAGGTGGACTGTCAATGGAGAGACAGGCAGAAACGTATCCATAGGATACTCTTACAAGGCATCTTACAAGGCATCTTATCTGACAACCAACTTTTATGGGTTCCTCTGGCCTCTGCACCGTTTCTTATTTTTCAAGTCCCGTGCTTTTTGGCCTTTGTTGGCAAGAGAGGTGATGCTAGTAAAACACGACTGCGGGCGATATTTTTCGCATGCACAGCAGAGACCCGACGACGGCGTGTCTTACGAGTAATACTTGTGCTCGTGCATTTGGCCACGCAGTCGAGCTGGCGAAGGGCCGTTTGAGATCTGCGACAGGGCCGCAGCTCGCTTCCCGTGAGAGGGAGGCCAAGAGAAGAGGAGAGACGAAAGAAAAAACAGACTAGAGGAACACGACATCAGAGATCAGCGCAAAAGGTGGAAAAAAAAGGAAAAAGAAAGAAAAAAAACGAGCGCAAAGCAACGATGAGACCGTGCTGCGAGGCTGTGAGGCGCCCCCTGCGCTTTGGGTGCATACTCGAGGTGTCGGGGCGCAGACCCCCCCCCACTCCTCCTCCTCGAGCGACTGATTCCCCACGGCTGCAGCATTCTTTCTCTCCCTCTGTGCGGGTGTGTGTACGAGCATGTGTGTTTGACAGCAGGTGGGCACGGGCTGTGAAGATGCGCAGCAGCTCCTGGAACAGAGGAGACGGGTCCCCGGCAGATCAGGTCCATGGCATGCAGTCAAAAAAAAATCTGGTACGATCAAAGGGGAGGGGTCCCGTCAACCTGTGGGAGGACAACCTTGGGTGAAGCCTGCTCAGAAATCGACGAGTAATAGGCAGAGCATGCAAGATACAAATACGGAGCACCTCGAGAGGGTGTGGACGGTGCTGTCACATTTCGGTTAACGGCCCTACATACAAATAGGGTCAGTGCTAGAGAGCCGAGCGTCGGCTCACCGTTTTTGAAAATAGAAGCCGGGGCGGGGAGTCCCACATCATGGAGAAAAAGAGAAGAACTGAAGAGAGAGAAATGAACATGGAGAGAGAGGGCAGATGCGACGGTGGCAGGCAGAGATACGACATTATTTGTTCGTGTTGCTGCTGCTCGCGATATTGTATTTCATGCGGCAGTGCGGGCGAGCTGAGCACAGGGGGCCAGCAGAGGGGGGGCAGAGGGAGGTGCTGTCTGTAATAGCTCTCTTTGCTTCTGTGCGGGCGCGCGTGTGTGTGTGTGTGTGTGTTCTGGCCGTTTCGTCGTCAGCGCCATCCCTACCCAATAAGAAGCTCACGTTAGCTAGCTCAGGGGTATTCTGTCTTTCTTGCTTCCCCTTGCCGTTGGACCTTCCCCACCAACCGACTCCCTGCGTTTCAGAAGTGGTTCTGGAGCCACTCACAGGTTCCACCACTTGTTGGTCATATTCTGTGTCTGCACGTCTGCAGCAGGAGAGCCGGCGAAAAAAAAAAAAAAAAACTCCTGCCCCGAGCCAAGATGGCTTCCGCACCTGGGAGAGACAACGCCATGGAGTCCCTACCGAGGCCCTGGCCCCAAGAATGCTGCTGAGTGAGCCCTGCTGGCTACTCTCTGGCAGGCGCAACAAATTCGCCTGCCGTCGTCTCCCCCCCGTCTTCCCCCCTGGCAAGAGAGAGGCCACCTCCCTGTGGTCTGCCGCGTGTTGTTTGGTCATTTGTGTGTGGTCATTTTGTGGTTCTCGCCCTGCGCGGATCAGCTTCCCAGCCGATAGCACCTTGTTTCGCACGAGAGGTAGTATGAAGTATGTAGGGTATACGAGAACCAGAGCTGCCCACGACTCCATCCACATGCATGCGCCCGCTCGCAAGGTCCGAGAGGAGGAGGTGGCGGCGCCGAGGGCTGGAACCACACCCACACGAGAGAGTACTCTCGTACCGTGCTCCGCATCTCACTCACACGCTCTCTCCCTTCCCCTTTCAGCAGCTGTTTCGTCTTGTTGATGTTATCGTTCATTTTTTTTTCTCGTTTTTTTCTCTTTCACTGCTTTGACCTGGTTGTCTGTACTCTTCTTTCCCTCTTTTCTCTACTTTTGCCTTTTTACCTTTCTCTCATTTTCCCTTACCCTGATCTGGGGTATTTGTCTGTCTTTGACCCCCTGCGGCTTGCAGCCTGCTGTTTTATATTCTTTTTTTCTTCTTTCTTCGTTTCTTTTCTTTTGTGTCTCGTTTGTCTTGGAAGACCTCCCAAGACCACACAAAGCAAATTCCTTGATACCCTGGAGGGAAGGATACTCGATGAGGGCTTGGTGACCTCTTCTTTTTCTTCGTCTCATTCTCCTCATATTCTTTCCAGGTTGACCCTCGGCCATCTTTCCCTTTTTGCAAATTGCTTTTGAACTCGACCGGTTTCGATTTATAGCTCACGTCGAGAGCTTGAGAACGCACGGCACCAGACCAAGACCAGTTTTGTTCGCCACCAGGCAGCATGTCTCGACGACAAGGCGTGCGGAGGAGGATGCTGTGGGCGGTAGCGGTGGCGGCAGTGGCGAGCATCCAGGGCGCAGCGGCCGACAGCATTCTGAAGACGTCTGGGTTCAGCAGCTGCGGCGGGACGTCGTCGGTGACGGTGCAGACGGTGGACATTGAGTACAACAACGACAATGCGACGGTGACGTTTGACGTGGCGGGGACGAGCACGATGGAGCAGAATGTGACGGCGGTGCTCAACGTGACGGCGTACGGGATCCAGGTGTACTCGAACTCGTTCAACCCGTGCGACACGAGCACGTACGTGTCGCAGCTGTGTCCCGTGCCGGCGGGCAGCTTCTCGGCGAGCGGCACGCAGGCGATCCCGTCCGAATACGCGGACCTGGTGCCGTCGCTGGCCTTTGACGTGCCGGACATTGCGGCGGCGGCGACGCTGCAGCTGCTGTCGACGGACAACGGCACGGACGTGGCGTGCATCACGGCGCAGGTGACCAACGGCAAGACGGCCGACGTGGCGGCGGTGTCGTACGTGGCGGCCGGCGTGGCGGGCGCGGCGCTGGTCATGGCGGGCATCAGCGCGGTGAGCGCGGCGGTGGCGAGCGGCGGGGCCTCGGCCTCGGCAGGCGGCCTCGGCACGGTGAGCCCGAGCTTCAGCGAGGTCTTTGGCTGGTTCCAGGGCATGGCCATGAACGGCATGCTGTCGGTCAACTACCCGACCGTGTACCGCAGCTTCTCCAAGAACTTTGCCTTTTCCACGGGGCTGGTGCCGTGGTCGCGCATGCAGTCGTCCATCGACAGCTTCCGCAAGGCCACGGGGGGGAACCTCACCGAGAACAGCGTCGCCTTTTTGCGCAACGCCACCCTCGTCTTCCCGGACGGGTCCATGACGACGCCGACGACGACGACGGCCAAGCGCGGGCTGCAGGCGGGCGACGTGGCGGCGGCGACCATGGCCAGGCGTTGGCTGCAGGTGCAGGCGCTGGCACGCGACGTGACGACGAGCGTCAACAGCACGACAACGACCAGCAACTCGACGACGTCGACCGAGTCCAGCCTCCAGGCGACCGTCAGCGGCATCCAGGCCTACGTCGAGCAGCTCAGCATCCCGTCGGCCGACACGTTCATGACGGTGCTGCTGATTGTGGCTGTGGCCATTGCCGCCATCACCGTGGGCGTGCTGCTGGTCAAGGTGGTGCTGGAGGCGTGGGCCCTCGTGGGCAGCTTCCCCGAGTCGCTCGCCGGCTTCCGGAAGCACTACTGGGGCTCGATTGCGCGGGCCATCACGACGCTGATCATGCTGCTGTACGGCGTGTGGGTGCTGTACTGCATGTTCCAGTTCACCAGCAGCGACTCGTGGGCGGCCAAGCTGCTGGCCGCCCTCACCCTGGCCCTCTTCACCGGCGTGCTCGTCTTCTTCTGCGTGCAGATCGGCCGCACCGCCCGCCGGCTGCGCGCCGCCGACGGCGACACCAGCGGCCTCTACGACGACAAGACGCTGTGGGTCAAGTACAGCCTGTTCTACGAGTCGTACCGCCGCCAGTACTGGTGGCTGTTTGTGCCCACCATTGTCTACATGTTTGCCAAGGGCGTCGCCCTGGCCCTGGGCGACGGCCACGGCCTCGCCCAGTCCATCGCCCAGCTGGCCATTGAGACGCTCATGCTGGTGCTGCTGCTGTGGAGCCGCCCCTACGAGCGCCGCTCCGGCAACGTCATCAACGTCATCATCCAGGTCGTGCGCGTGCTGTCGGTCGTCTGCGTCATGGTCTTTGTCGAGGAGTTTGGCATCGCCGAGACCACCCAGACCGTCGCCGGCGTCGTCCTCATCGCCGTCCAGGCCGCCCTCACCGGCATCCTGGCCATCCTCATCGCCTGGAACGCCATCCTGGCCTGCTGCAAGGAGAACCCGCACCGGCGGCGGCGGAAGGAGATGGAGCTAGAAAAAGCTCGCGACACCCTCACGCCTCTCGACGCCCGCAACTCGCTGCTCAAGTTTGGCCGCGCCAACGACCCCGACCCCGAGCGCGACGCCGCCTATCACGACCTCAAGCTGGCCCCGTCCATGGGCTCCATGGGCGCGTCTGTCCAGACATCTCACCTGGTCCCCTCGCCCAGAGCTCTCACGCCCTCGGCCACGCCCACGCCCACCACGCCGCTCACCGGCGACGCCACCAAACAGAGCCTGCTCGGCAACGGCGCACCCATGGGCCAAGGCCAAGGCCAAGGTCAGAGCCTGTACCGGGGCGCTAGCATCGACTCCCGGCAGCCGACGTTGCCGACGCTGATGAACGGCGGCTACCGGCCAGCACCAAAACCGCCGGTGCCGCCGCCAGCACCGCCATCAAACCTGCAGCCGTACTCCAACGCGTACCCAAACAACAACTACGGCAACAACTCGTACCGGGGCTATTTCCCGGGGTAGTCCCTTCCCCAAAGACAGACTTTTGAGATTCTGAGAGTCTCTTTCTCTTTCCTTGTCTGCTTTCCCATTTGCGATTCCACGACAGCTTTTCCTTTGTACGATATCCCACGGCCGTATATGGAGGTAACCCTCTGGAGGAGGGGGGCTTGATGCCAAGAGTTTTTAATGTTATTCCGTAGATAGAAGATGAAATGCAAACATTGACGGCAAACTGGTGTAGACGGTATTGTGCAAGGTTGCAAGGTTCGTAAAACGGATGGTGTTTACGGCGGACGATGGGAAAGCGTCTGCTCTCGTCTCGTCTCGTCTCGTCTGACTCGTAAATGGAGCGCGCGCCTTATACACTAAAACCGATAAAGCTCACCCCACCAAACGGCAAGAACCAACAACCACTTTGTTTGAGGACGACTCGCCATTGCCTGCGCTCCTTCCCTTCTCGGGTCGACTCCGTCACGCCTGCACGAGATCTCGCAAAGTTTCGATCGCCAGGCCTTTTTTCTTTTCTCGTGCGCGCCCAGTATGACCTCCACGTGAACGCTGCTAAACCTTTGACGTCGCGACCACCACCCAATTCCCCCCCCGCCCCGCCCCGCCCTGCCCTGCCCTCCCGCACACGCTTTGCTGCCGAAACTGGCGTCTCCGCCGACCTCGTCTGCCGCCATGAGCGAGCTGCAGAGACGGTGGGCCAAGGCCAAGATGGACGCGATGGCGGCCGGGCGCTTTGACGAGGAGGATGAGGAGGACGAGGAGGACGAGATCTTTGCGGCGGCGGCGTCGTCGCCGTCGTTTGGCACCTCCATTGCCGCGCACTTTCCGGCGGCGGCGCCTTCCCCTACTACTACTGCTACTACTACTACTAGCATGGCTCCCTACATCGACGACGATGCCGCCTCGCTGTCGTCGTCGGCGTCGTCAGCGTCGTCGACGGGCACGGTCGTGCCCTCGGCCAGCCAGCACCTGTTTGCGCGCCAGGGCCTGTCGTCGTCGCTGGGCGGCCGCGGCCGCAGCCGCGAGCCCATCCCCTGGACGGCGTTTTTCGAGCGCGAGCTGTTCCTGCGGCCGGCCGCAGCCCCGGGCAGCCCGGACAACTCCATTGTCTACCACGCCTACCTCACGTCGCCCGTCGGCAAGGGCCCGCTGTTTGTCATGCACCACGGCGCCGGCTCGTCGGGGCTGTCGTTTGCCGTGGTCGGCGCCGAGATCCGCAAGCGGCTGCCGTCGGCCGGCATCCTGGCGGTGGACGCGCGGGATCACGGGCTGACGGAGACGGGGGCAGCTGCAACTGGCACAGCCACGTCTGCCGAGCCGGCTGAGCCTACCCCGTCCGCCCAGCCTGCCTCCGCCCAGCCCGCCCCGTCCACACAACCCTCGTCCTCCTCGATGCCTCCTCCTCCTCCCCCTCCTCCTCCTCACAGTCCCACCTCCCCCCCCCCTCCTCTCGGTCCCACCCCCGACGGCCTCGACCTCCGCCTCCACACCCTCAGCGCCGACCTGCTCGCCGTGCTGCGCCTCGCCCAGGCCGAGATGCACTGGCCGTCGCTGCCGCCGCTGGTGCTGGTGGGCCACTCGCTGGGCGGCGCCGTGGTCACCGATCTGGCCGCCTCGGGCCAGCTGGGTCACAACACGCTGCTGGGCTTTGCCGTGCTCGACGTCGTCGAGGGCTCAGCCATGGACGCGCTGCAGAGCATGCGCTCGTACCTGGCGTCGCGGCCCGCCGGCTTCGCCACCGTCACTGCGGGCATCGAATGGCACCTGCGCTCGCGCACCATCCGCAACGCCACGTCGGCACGGACGAGCGTGCCGGCGCTGCTGGTAGGCGAGGACGGCCATGGCAGCCACGCCGGCCAGCCCGGCCAGCCCGGTCAACCCGGCCATCCTAGCCACTTTGACCACCCCCGCCGCTTCCCCTGGCACTGGCGCACCGACCTCGCCGCCACCCAGCCCTTCTGGGAGGACTGGTTCAAGGGCCTCAGCAAAAAGTTCTTGGCCGCCAAGGGCGGCAAGCTGCTGCTGCTGGCCGGCACGGACCGTCTGGACACGGAGCTGACCATTGGCCAGATGCAAGGTGTGTTCCTTTTTTTTTTAACTATTTCCTGTCCTCCACCGCTAACCAGCCCTAGGAAAATACACCCTCCAGGTCTTCCCCGAGGCCGGCCACTTTATCCACGAAGACCTCCCCGAGAAGACGGCCATGACGCTCGTCGACTTTTACCGCCGCAACGACCGCACCGCCCTTGTGCTGCCGCCCAAGGTGTCGGAGCTGCTGGCGCAAGGCAAGAAAGTGTGAGGGGGAGGTGTATGTATCTTGTCATTTCACATACCGTTTCACACATCTCACCATGCAAACAAACACTTGCAGGCCACGTGTGCTAGGGTGGAAACTGTGCTATATATATTTTTTGATATCATGAATCTATGCAGTAGAACTATGCAGTGAAAATCCAACCTGCCAACCTGCCGACTTGCCAAAACCTATCAGCCTATATCAGCCCATATCAACCTATCCTGGTTGTAGTTACCTGACGCCGTTCTGCCGATGCTTTTTTTTTTTTCACTTTTTCCTTCTGTTTTCCCTCTTGCTTTCCACAACCGCCTACATGGACGCTGCGACGGCTTCGCGTGCCGGCTGTGGCAGCATCGACAGGTCGTCCGCAGCCAGGTCGCTCTTGAGCCGCTTGTGCTGTCCCGGGATGTCTTTGCCGTCGGCGGCCGACGCCGCCGCCGCCGCATCGTCGCTGTAGCCTTGCATCTTGCGCTTGGCGAGCTTGAGGGCGAG
This sequence comes from Harringtonia aguacate, assembly GCA_014183095.1. NCBI lineage: Eukaryota > Fungi > Ascomycota > Sordariomycetes > Ophiostomatales > Ophiostomataceae > Harringtonia > Harringtonia aguacate. The sequence continues at coordinate 175,751 of JACCPH010000025.1, forward strand.
GCGGTTGGCGTCCTTGAGGGACTGGGCGGTCTGGAGGGACTCTGGGTCGATGCCGAGGGCGACGTCGGTGGCGTGGGCGGCCTCGCGCAGGGCAGTGTAGTCGTTGTGGTCGCCATCGCCATCGCCATTGCCATCGCCGTCGCCACCATCGTCGTCCTCTCGGCCGAAGCCCAGGGCGTCGACCATCTCGACGTAGCTGTGGCAGCGGGCGACGCCCATGAACTCGGCCTGGCGGCCGGGCACGATCTGGGCGAGGAGGTACTTTGTGTTGCCGAAGCGGTTCTCGACGGCGATGCAGTGGCGCAGATAGCTGCGGGCAACGTCGCGCCAGCCGGCGAGGCCGCCGTCGGCCTCGGCGCGGAAGCAGCTCGAGTTCTTCTCGGCGGCGGTGGCGATCATGGCGCCGTCGACGAGGCCGTCGTACTCGGCCAGCAGGCGCATGGCGTGGTCGCGGCTGACGACGTCGCCGTTCATGAGGCAGGCGACGCCGGCGGCGCGGCACACGCCCGCCACCATGGGCAGCTGCGCGCGGATGGCGCGCTCGCGGGGACGCATGGGCGTCGTGCGGCAGTGCACGGTGAGGCCCGTGATGCCCGTGGCCACGAGGCGGCGCACGAGCCGCTCCGTGTCGGCGGCGTCGGCCAGCAGGCGGATCTTGACGCTGATGCCGATGCCGTACACGGGCGGGATCGCCGCCACCAGCGCCTCCAGAATGGCCACCAGCCGGTCCGGCGTCTTGAGCAGCGCCGCACCCATGCCGCCGCCCGTCGAGAACGGCTTCGGACAGCCCGCGTTGACGTCGATGCCCGCCACGTCCGCCGCCACCAGCCGCGCCGCCGCCACCGCCGTCTCCGGGTCGCTCGTGCCCAGCTGGAAGATCAGCCGTGACCCCTCCAGCTGCGGGTGCACCCGGTACAGCACCGATTCCTTGGGCACGCCGCTGAGGCCGCAGTGCGACGGCATCCGCGACCACTCCACCGTGCCCGTGCGCGGGTTGACCCGCCGCGTCGTGCCGATCAGCGACTTGTCGATGGTTTCGGGGCCTGGACGTCAGCGCGAACACGAGGGGGGGGCAGTAGGCGTGGACAAGCAAGCAGAGGAGAAGTCGAGAGAAAACTCACCCCAGACCAGATCGGCGCCGTACTGCAGCGCTAGCAGCCGCGATGGCAGCTCACCTGAGCGAACCATCGGCGCCAGCACCACCTTGCCGCGGTAGTCGACGCCGCGTGGCGGGATGGGAACTTTCTTGGCCTCGGAGGTCATCATGGAACGGAAGAGGCGCCAGAACATGACATGGGCAGAGCTGGAGATGGAATCTGGGGAAGTGTATTTTTTTTTTCTTTTGGGGTTTACCAAAAAAAATGTTGGCTCTTATCGCAATCGCTAGTGACTCAGCGGGGAAGTCCCCGCGCCCGTCCCCTCGTAGCTTTAAGTGGTGACTCGTCCACGTGACTTCGCGAGGCCAAGCCGCGACGCGACAGCTCAGAATCTGAGGGCAGAATAGGAGAGCCAAAAAAAAAAACGGATTCCTTCCAAAACCGACACGACCCCGAATCAAGACTTCCGCTACAGCTCTGATCTTTCCCTCGACCAACTCCAAGCTGGCCACACTGCTCACCAGGTTGTTTGGCCCCCTGCGCTTGTCGACGACCATGGCGCTGCGCCAGTCACCTCGCAAGGCCAAGACGGCCTTGACAGCCGCCAGCACGGGAACCAGGGCAGCGTCGACCGAGAAGCCGTCTATTTCTGCTGCTGTGTCTGCGCGAAAAAGCCCAAGGAAGGCGACAGCAACTGCAGCAGCAGCGGCGGCCAATATCAAGGCGAAAGCGATAAAGTCGGAGCCAGAAGAGACAGAGTCGCCCAAGAAGGCGCTTGCAAAGACAAAGCCAGCAGCCAAAGCAGCAGCCAAGAGCACGGCGGCCCGGAAGCGCAAGGCGAAAGAGGAGGACGACGTGGACGACGAGGACGACGAGTTTGAGGATGACGTCAAGCCCAAGAAGGCGGCCCAGCCGGCCAAGAAGGCCAAGACGACGAAAGCGGCCAAGGCCAAAGACGGCGGCGGCGAGGCGGCGCTGGCGGAGCGGACAGACGTGAGCACGCTGAAGCAGCCGCTGTACATTGGGGCGCACGTGAGCAGTGCGGGAGGTGAGCTGGCGAGAGAGAGAGAGGAGAGGACGATAGGAGGACCATGATGAGGCGATCTGCTAACTCCCTCCCAGGCGTCCAAAATGCCGTGGCCAACGCCGAGCACATTGGCGCCAACGCGTTTGCGCTGTTTCTCAAGTCGCAGCGCAAGTGGCAGAACCCGCCGCTGGCGGCGGACGCGGCGGCGGCCTTCCAGACGGAGTGCGGCGCCCGCGGGTACGACGCGGGGGCGCACTGCCTGCCGCACGGGTCGTACCTCGTCAACCTGGCGCAGCCCGACGCGGACAAGGCGGCGCAGGCGCTGGCGGCGTTTGTGGACGACCTGCAGCGGTGCGCGGCGCTGGGCATCCGGCTGTACAACTTCCACCCGGGCGCGGCCGTGGCCGGCAGCGGCGACCGTAAGACGGCGCTGGGCCGCATCGCGGCGGCCATCAACGCGGCGCACCGGGCGACGGCGCCGTCGGACGTTGTCGCCGTGCTCGAGAACATGGCCGGCGCCGGCTCGACCGTGGGCGACCGCTTTGCCGACCTGGCCGACGTCATCGCCGCCGTCGACGACAAGACCCGCGTCGGCGTCTGCCTCGACACCTGCCACGCCTTTGCCGCCGGCTACGACCTGCGCACCCCGGCCAGCCTCGCCGCCGTCCTCGACGACTTTGACCGCACCGTCGGCCTCTCCTACCTGCGCGCCTGGCACCTCAACGACAGTAAGGGGCCCCTCGGCAGCCGCCGCGACCTCCACGCCAACATCGGCACCGGCTTCCTCGGCCTGCGCGCCTTCCACGCCCTCATGAACCACCCCACCGCCGTCGCTGGCCGCCCCATGGTCCTCGAGACGCCCATCGACCGCCCCGGCCCCGCCGGCAAGAGCGTCGAGGACCGCTCCGTCTGGGCCGCCGAGATCAAGCTGCTCGAGAGCCTCGTCGGCATGGACGCCGACACGGACGCCTTCCGCGAACAAGAGGCCGCCCTGCAGGCCCAGGGCGCCGCCGAGCGGGCGCGCATCCAGGCGCAGGTCAACAAGAAGAAAAAGTAAAAGTAAAAGAGCAGCGTGCGGACATGAGTAATATGTACAATGGATGTACTTTGTATTATCATTAGTCATAGCGAAAAGGAATACGAGCAGGAGCAAACAAGACCCATCCAAAAACGGAAACAGCAGTTACCACCACAACCTTTACCTCATCACGCCTCATCACACCTCACCACATCTCACCACACCTCACCTCACCTCACCGCCTCCGTGCCCACACCTCCACCCGCCCCATCAGACTCCTCAGCCCGACCCCCCGCTCGCTGTTGGCCGCCAGCCACGCCTCCATGCCCTCGCGCACCCGCCGCATCGACCGCAGGGCAGGCAGCTGGCCGCCGGCCTCGTCGGCCGCGTGGGCGGCCGGGTTCAGCAGCACGTCAAAGGCGTCGGCCCACAGGTCCGTCTGCCAGTAGCGCTTGAGGGTCTCGCGGATGCGGTAGCGGCGGGTGGCGCCCAGGCCGAGCCCGCTGCTTTCCCGCACCGTCTCCATGTACCGCCCAAACAGCAGGCAGTGCAGCACGCCCGCCAGCCCGTGGTAGTCGGGCTGCCACGTCCACGGCCGGCCCTCGCGCATCTCGGCGCAGTCGGCCGCCGTCGTCTTCCAGTCCGCCACAAACTGCACGTCGCCGCCAAACGCCCGCATGTCCACCGCCCGCCCAAAGTCGATCAGCGTCACGCCGCGCGCCCCCCAGCCGTTGCTGCCGTCGGCCTGCCACGGGCCAGACACCGTCTCGGCCCCTCCCCCCGCCTCGGCCTCGCCGTCCTCGCCCACCTGCGACGACGACGACGACGGCAGCCGCAGCAGCCAGTTGTCCGCCTTGATGTCTCCGTGCAGCACCTGCTGGCTGTGCAGGCCCTCCACCGTCCGCAGCAGCTCCACCGCAAAGAACATGGCCAGCACCTCGTCCATCGCCCCCGACGGCTCTCCCCGGAACAGGTTGACCACGTCCAGCAGCGTCCCGTGCGCGTAGTACGGCAGGACCAGCAGCGACTCTTCCCGGTACAGGTGGCACTCCAGCGCCGGCGCCAGCGACGCCGTCACCCGGTCCTGCGGCCCCAGCCGTCCGTGCGCCACCCGCATCATGGCAAACTCCCATGCCGTCGCCGGCGTCTCCATCTTGAGCGCCTCCAGCGCGTGCCGCCGCTGGTGCGCGTCGGCAAACTGGCCGCGGCCCATCTGCGCCACCGGCTGCTGCTCGTCGTCGCCGTCGTCGCCGTTCCGGCTCTCGTCGTCGGCTGTGCGACTCGCCGCCACATCCGGGTGCAGGTTCTCCACCAGATACACCGGCGCAAACGCCCCTGCTCCCAGCTCACGCCGCACGCTGTACTGCGACGGGCAGTCGGCAAACTGCACCACCACCGGCAGGCCTGTCCCGCTGGACCGGTCCGAGCTGCTGTTGCCGGCCTTGGCCACCGCCTTGGCGTACCGCCGGATTTCGCTGCTCTTCTCGCACTTTTCGTCTCCGTGGTCGTAGAAGCCTGCGCACGACCGCAGCGGCGGGTGCATGGCCGCCAGGATCTGCGCCCGGATCTGCTCGTCCACCGGGTTGCACTGCGTCTCCTTGATGATGGGGCCTTTGGGACGTGCTTTGGATGCCGCTGTGGCAGTGGCCGTGGCTGCTGTGGTCGTTGTACTCGCCGCCGTCCGGAACAGCGGCGCCGACAATTTCACGGGTGGGGGCATAGGAAGACCCTCGTCGGCCACGTCCAGCAGAGGACTGCTCATCGCCTCGGATGGCACGCCGCTGATGATCTCCTCTTCCTCCTCTTCCTCCTCGTCCTCCTCGTCCTCCTCTTCAAAGTCTTCCGCCAGCATGGCCGGCATGCCGTTCGCCTTGCTCGGTGTCTTCGCATGCAGAGCCCGCTTGTTGTCCTCGCTGTCAAACTCCAGCGACGACTCTGTCCGCTCCGTTATCGGCGTCATGAACGGCAGGCGGTTGTTAGCCACCTCGGCGGGATCCCTATACGGCCGGGTGGGCGCTACATAGTCCTCTGGCGGGATCGGGATGAACACCGTCCGCGTCCGGGGCGGCTCCGGCTCTGTGGGTGGTGCTTTGCTGGGAGACGCCATCGGCGACGACGGCAGCGATGGCATGGCGTCGTCCGTGATGTGCAGCCCGCGAACCGACAACGGGCTCAGAGATTCGTCGGCCTCGTCCGTGTCGCTGGCTGCATCGTCGACGGCAGTGTGTGGTGGCGTCTGCTCCCCCAGCGGCACAGCAGGTCGAGCACGCTCGTCTGCGGACCTGTCCGCATCCTCAAGACCCGGAATGTCTTTGCGGACCTCAAAGTCGGACCACTCGCTGACGCTCTTGACATCGTCTGCCTCATCTGCCTCGTCTGCCTCGTCTGCCTCCTCCGGCACCCCCTCCGCCACATCTCCATCGTCCGCCTCATCTTCGTCCCCAGCCTCGCTCGTCGCGATCTGCCGTGTTGTCCCCGTGCTCTCCGCACCGCTGGTGTAGTCGCCGTCCGTCTCATAGTCGTCGTCAGATGCCGCGTGGGCGTCGTCCTCTTCTGAGATCGGCACTGCTGGCCGTGGCTGGTTGAAGAGTTCGTAGATGTCGTCCGTGGCCGCACGCGTGTGCATCGTCATCGTCGGCTCGGAAATCGAACCTCGCTTCTTCATCTTGCCACCGGTTGGCGAGTCGAGCTTTGCCTTGACTGATGGAGCGTGTCAGCAGCAATCACGCACCGAGACAGAGACAGAGAGCTAAACTTACTTATTTGCGTCTCGTTGATCTCCATCATCTTCTTCTTCTTGGGCCGGCCTCCGCTGCCCTCATTCTTGATCATGGCTCCGTTCTCATCGAGCATCACCATGTCGTGGTGCACGACCAGCTTTGTCGACACGGTGTCGGCAAGCAGGTCCACAGGTTCTGCGGCACACGAAAAGGACGGCGGCTCAGGCTCGTCCCATGACACGTCCAGCAGGCCCCGGTTGGCCGCCCAGATTTCTTCAAAGCTGATCTCTGTGCCGGGCTCTTCGGGCGTCGGGTACACGGCCCGCAGGTCGACAAACACCCGCTCCTTCTTCCCGCTCTGTGCGTTTACGGTTACCTGATATTGTGACGGATGGATCGTAATGTGTGATTTTGCTAGAGACTAAAGATACATTGCGCCAAGGTGACATGAGAACGGGGACGACCCCCGCATGTCCGCGCCCCAAGATTAGTCCTAAATCCATCAACATATTGGCTTGGAGGCAGGGGGAGAGGGGAGAGGGCGAGAGGGGAGAGAGGGGAGAGAGGGGAAAGAGGGGAGCTCAGCTTACCGTGTCCTTGAAAACCGCCAGTTTCGTCTTGGTCTTCTTGCCGCCTGCGCTCAGCTTCTCGCCCACCCATGGCTTCGCGGCCACCACATTTTCCTTCTTCCGCTCGGCCAGCGAGCCAATGCTTTCCCAGCCCTTGGCCCCTGCGCCGGCACCGGGCAGAGCCGGCGCCTGTGCGGCGGCGTCGGCATCTGAGAAGATGGCCATCTTGGGCTTGCCGGCCCGCGCAGCCTGGCTAGCCGCCTGCTGTTGCTGCTGCTGCTGCTGCAGTCGTTGTGCCTGCTGAGGGTCGCGCGCTGCCGCAGCCGCCGCCGCCGCACTGGCAAAGGGGTCGACCTTGGCGGCTAGCGCCGGCCGCACGGTCGGCAGGGCGGGCGACGCCGGCGTGTCTGGGTCGAACGACTCGGGCGCTTGCACAGCGCGCCGCTGCTCAAATTCGGTGTACTTGCGCATGAGCCGCGGCTGTGGCCGCGCGCCACGCTCCATGCCCAGGCGGAACACCTCGTCGGCCTGGGCCCAGCGGCTGGCGCTCTCGAGCCAGCCGGCGTATTCCTCGTAAAAGAGCGCGAGGCCGTCGCCGACGCCGTGCCGTGCCAGGTACAGGTACGCCTCGCGCGGCGCGTCCGCAAAGAAGTGGATGTAGTGCAGCCACAGCCGCAGGTACCGCGGGTCGTTGCGGTACTGCGTGCTGCCCACAAAGGCTTTTGTCGCCCGCTCCAGCAGCAGGTGCAGCTGCGACTGCGGCGTCGCCTGCGCCGACGGGTACGCGTCCAGCGTCCACCGCACGTAGCGGTCGTACACGTCGAGCGGGTCGTCCGACTCGGCAATGTTGGCCAGCTCCGTCTCAAAGTCTGCCCGGATTGTGTCGTGCAGCGTCTTGGTATCGCCCGGGTTCGGCGTCGGCGTCAGGATTGGCGCCAGCTTGCCGCCGCTGCCGCTGCTGCCCACCGACTGCGGCGAGTACAGCTCCACCAGCTTCTTGGCCGACCGCCCGCCCGGCAGAGACTGGATGTTCTCCTTCTGGCTCTCGATGACGTCGAAGCTGATCAAATCTTCCGAAGCCATGATTGTCGTTGGTTGAGCAGAAAGAACTAGGAACAAAAAGAGAAAAGAAGAAAAAAAAAAAGAACGAAAAAGGATGCAGGAAACAACAGTCGCCCGAATCAAGCTCAACCAGCCGTCACGGTTATCGGTCTCGAATCAACGGCCGCGCTTTGCTGTTTGTGTTGATGATCAATTGTGGGGTCATGTTTTTATTGACAAATACAACATTTGCTGCACAAGATTGCATTGTTGCCGTGACAACGTCACCGCCACAGCCATTTTCTCGTCAGCCACACGTCAGCCGCCCACAAGGACAAGCACAAGGACAAGTGTTATTAATCCCGAAAGCACCATCCGACCGGCTCGGCCTGAGTCGGGAATGGCAAGGTGACTGCTGCCTTCCTAAACAGGAAAGACGTGACGACTAGGAGGAAGCATCGTTGGCTCGCCTCTCAACCGCCGGTGGTAATGCGGGCAGCCCTGTGCATGCTATTGCATTTGTATTACATATTGTAGTAGCACGGTAGCACTGTAGCACTGGGGGCATTGCGCAGTTTCCGCCTCGGCTGCCAAAAATCGCCTCACCGCATCTCCGCCTGTAAATGGCAGCTGCCCTGCGGCGGCGCTTGTAGTCCGCTAGCCTTTCGTCAGCGGGGTTTCTGGTCTGTGCTCTTTCACGGCATCCCGGCCTTTGCAGCGTAGTAGGTCCCCGAAGGAGAAAGAGCCAGAGGCGCTGATTTTTTCCTTATTTTTTCTATTCTTGGATTGCTCTGAAAGCAAGGCAACTGCCTTTTTGAGAGCCTGTCCTGCCTGCTGCTCGTCCTATTTTTAAGCCCCTGCTGCCCGTCACCTTCTGCCGCCCCGTTTTCCCCGTCTCTTGTCCTTCTGCCTCTTCGGCATGTCCATATCTCGCTCGCTTTCGACTCTCGGCTGCCGGACTGCCACACCGCTGCGTCTGCTTCCTCTAATCAGAACTTGCACCAACCCGTACCTACCACCGCACCTGGTTGCCCCGCTGTCGTCATCTACCGCCTCGCTGTAAGCCTTGCATATTACACCCCCCCCTCCCTCTCTGCCGTCCTGCGTCCTCGCCCTGCTGCCCACGCCCCCCCCCCCCCCTCCTTCCCCCTCCCCTCCATTTAAGGCTTTGCATTGAGCCATTGAAACCGCATACCCTCCGCATAACATCTGGCTCAACGGGGTTCACCTAACGGCACATATCACACGGCTATTAACTGCCGTCTCATTCTCTGCTGGTGCTGACTGTTTACCTCGCCCCCCTCCTTCCCCCACAAAAGAAACCGCCTTCATTCCACAACCTCGCTGCCGCACCGGTACTCCTCCTCCTACCAGCCAAGCCCGCTGTCGTTGACGCTGTCACCGACCCCCCGCCCACATCGCCGCCCGCCACCCGTTCCGAGCCGCCCTCTCGCCTCCGTGCGCTACTGCTCTCACCGCCGACACGCCATGTGCCGCCACGCTGAAGCCGCGAGCTTCGCCACCGCCGTTAACCCCGGCCGCGAGCTCCTTCCTGCCGACGTCGTGCCGCAACATTACGATGTCACGTTGGAGCCTGACTTTGAGAAGCTCACCTTTGAGGGCTCCGTCACCATCAGCCTCGACGTCGTCAAGGACACCAGCTTCATCTCTCTGCACACGCTGGAGCTCGACGTCCACAGCGTCAAAGTCTCTGGCAATGACGGCTTCCTCAGCTCCACACCCGACGTCTCCTACACCGCGGACACGCAGACCACCAAGATCGGCTTCGATGGCCATCTGAAGAAGGGCAGCAAGGCCCAGCTGAGCATCACCTTTACCGGCCAGCTCAACGACAAGATGGCTGGCTTCTACCGCTCGACCTTTAAAAAGGCCGACGGCACCGATGGCCTCATGGCCGTCACCCAGATGGAGCCCACCGACGCCCGCCGTGCCTTCCCCTGCTTCGACGAGCCCTCGCTCAAGGCCACCTTTACCGTCACCCTCATTGCCGACAAGCACTTGACCTGCCTGAGCAACATGGACGTCGCCTCCGAGACCGAGGTCCAGTCCGCCCTCAGCGGCGCCGCCAAGAAGGCTGTCAAGTTCAACGTGTCGCCGCGCATGTCGACCTACCTCGTCGCCTTTGTCGTCGGCGAGCTGAACTACATCGAGACGAACACCTTCCGCGTCCCCGTGCGTGTCTATGCCCCGGCCGGCCAGAACATTGAGAACGGCCGCTTCTCGCTGGAGCTCGCCGCCCGCACCCTTGCCTTCTACGAGAAAGTCTTTGGCATCGATTTCCCCCTGCCCAAGATGGACCAGATCGCCATCCCCGACTTTGCCCAGGGCGCCATGGAGAACTGGGGTCTCGTGACGTACCGGGTCGTCGACCTGCTTCTCGACGAGAAGACCAGCGGTGCCGCCACCAAGGAGCGCGTCGCCGAGGTCGTCCAGCACGAGCTGGCCCACCAGTGGTTCGGAAACCTGGTCACCATGGACTGGTGGGACGGCCTGTGGCTGAACGAAGGCTTTGCCACCTGGGCCTCCTGGTACTCGTGCAACAAATTCTACCCCGAGTGGAAGGTATGGGAGTCCTATGTGACCGACACGCTCCAGGGCGCGCTGTCTCTGGACTCCCTCCGCAGCAGCCACCCGATCGAGGTGCCTGTCAAGCGTGCCGACGAGATCAACCAGATCTTCGACGCCATCTCCTACTCCAAGGGCTCGTGCGTCCTTCGCATGATCTCCACGTACATTGGCGAGGACGCCTTCCTCGAAGGCGTCCGCCGCTATCTGAAGCAGCACGCCTACGGCAACACCCAGACCGGCGACCTGTGGGCTTCGCTGGCCGAGGCCAGCGGAAAGCCCGTCGACGAGGTCATGACCGTGTGGACGAAGAACGTTGGCTACCCTGTCGTGTCTGTCACCGAGGGCGAGGGCTCCATCCACCTGAAGCAGAACCGCTTCTTGCGCACGGGCGATGTCAAGCCGGAAGAGGACAAGGTGCTGTACCCGGTTCTTCTTGGCCTGCGCACCAAGGACGGTGTGGACGAGGCACCGATTCTGGACACGCGCGAGGGCGACTTCAAGGTGCCCAGCACAGACTTTTTCAAGCTGAACGCCAACCACACCGGTCTGTACCGCACGGCCTACTCCCCGGAGCGTCTGGCCAAGCTGGGCCAGGCGGCCAAGGGGGGGCTGCTGTCGGTGGAGGACCGTGCCGGCATGATTGCCGACGCCGGTGCCCTCGCCATTTCTGGCTACCAAAAGACGTCGGGCGTTCTGAACTTGCTCAAGCTGTTTGATACCGAAACCGAGTTTGTCGTCTGGAACGAGGTCATCTCGCGCATGTCTGTTCTTCAGAGCGCGTGGATCTTCGAGGACCAGAGCATCCGCGACAGCCTAGAGGCGTTCCAGCGCGATCTGGTCAGCGCCAAGGCCCACAAGCTCGGCTGGTCGTTTTCTGATTCCGACGGCCACGTCGAGCAGCAGTTCAAGTCGATGCTCTTTGGCAGCGCTGGCCTGAGCGGCGACAAGACCGTTATTGCAGCGGCCAAGGACATGTTCAACCGGTTCATGGCAGGCGACAGCCTGGCTATCCACCCCAACATTCGCGGTGCCGTCTTCGGGATATCCCTGAAGTACGGTGGCAAGGAAGAGGTTCGTCTCCGAGGCGTCGAAAGTAGTAGCTAAAGGTGAAGATGGCAATGTGCTAACCTTTTTGTCTGTAGTATGACGCTGTTCTTAATTTCTATCGCACTTCGAAGAACAGTGACGAGCGAAACACGGCGCTGCGGTCTCTGGGGCGGGCGAAGGAGCCGGAGCTCATCAAGCGCACGCTGGGGATGCTGAGCGGCAAGGAAGTCAAGGACCAGGACATCTACATGCCGGCTGCAGGGCTTCGCGGACACCCTGCCGGCATTGAGGCGTTGTTTACCTGGCTGACCGAGAACTGGGATGACGTGTACAAGCGCTTCCCCCCGGCTCTGTCGATGCTGGGCACGCTGGTCAGCATCATGACGTCGAGCTTCTCACGGCCGGAGCAGATCGCCAAGGTCGAGGCCTTCTTCGCCGATAAGAACACGAAGGGTTTCGATCAGGCTCTGGCACAGAGCCTGGATGCTGTCCGCTCCAAGATTGCATGGATCAAGCGGGACGGCGATGATGTCGCGAACTGGCTGCGTGAGAACGGATACAGCAAATAGATACCAGATGTGTTCCGTAGGTCATCAGGCCAAGGTGAAAAAAAGAAAAAGAAAGAAGAAAAAAAAGTTGAAATTAAATAAAATATGACGAAAGCCACTGCAATGAATATATAGTAGACAATAAAGCCATACTGTCATGAAAGTGGCGGGTGGCGAGTAAAAGGCAGGGAGGAGAGTTGGCGACGAATGCTTGGAGGGGGAATTCTCAACAATTCAGAACGGAGCCCTAGTTGGGAGTTTGAAAAGTCTGACGTTTAGACGTAAACTCACGTGAACGAACCCAACGTCAACGCACCTTTCCCAACCAGCGACCGAGCCACCTGTCGCATTTTCACAAGGCAGAAGTTCAAGGTGAGAAAGAGAGAAAGAATTGTCGAGGGCCATTCATGCAAGAATCAGGCCAGTCTCTGTGTCGGTCACTGTAGCCCGGCGTGATACCCCTCTTTCTCTCGCCTGGCCACCCCCCCCTCCCCCATCTTAGCGACCATGGCCAAAGACAAGAAGGGGAAGAGCGAGGGCAAAAAGGCCAAGGCGGCGGAGAAGAAGCAAAAAGCGGAGAAGAAGGCGGAGAAGAAGGCGAAGACGAAGAACGCCAAGCAGGACGGGGGCGATGCGGAGGACGTAGACCTGGACAAGGTGCTGGAGGAGTACCGGCGACAGCAGGAACAGTTCCTCAAGATCACGGAGACGGTGGCGGAGGGGCCGCCAGCGCCGCGGACGGCGGCGACGTTTCTGGCGTCGCCGGCCAATGCGAACCAGCTGCTGCTGTTTGGGGGGGAGTACTTTAACGGCTCGCTGGCGACCTTTTTCAACGACCTGCACGTCTACTACATTGACCGGGACGAGTGGCGCACGGTGACGTCGCCCAACACGCCGCTGCCGCGGTCGGGCCACGCGTGGTGCCGGGGCGGCAACGCGAGCAGCTCCGTGTTCCTGTTTGGCGGCGAGTTCAGCTCGCCCAAGCAGGGCACCTTTTACCACTACAACGACTTTTGGCGCCTCGACCCGGCGGCCCGCGAGTGGACGCGCCTCGAGGCCAAGGGCAAGACGCCGCCGGCCCGCAGCGGCCACCGCATGACCTACTTTAAGAACTACATTGTGCTGTTTGGCGGCTTCCAGGACACGGCCCAGCAGACGCGCTACCTCGCCGACCTGTGGCTCTACGACACGGCCAACTTTGTCTGGCACTGTCCCACGCCGCCGTCCGCCCAGCTCAAGCCCGACGCCCGCTCCTCCTTTACGCTGCTGCCGCACGAGCAGGGCGCCGTGCTGTACGGCGGCTTCTCGCGCGTCAAGACGGCGGTGGGCGGGAAGCAGGCTAAGCAGGGGGGCAAGAAGGGTGGCGGAGGAGGTGGCAGCAGCAACACTGGCGGCGGAAAGACGGTCATGAAGGCCGTCGTCCACCAGGACTGCTTCTTCTTGCGCATCACGCCGCCGGCCGCCGACGCGGCACCCGGCACGCCGCCGACGGTGCGCTGGGAGCGCCGCAAGAAGCCGGCGAACGCGCCCAACCCGCCGCGCGCCGGCGCCACCATGGCCTACCACAAGGGCCGCGGCATCTTCTTTGGCGGCGTGCACGACGTCGAGGAGAGCGAGGAGGGGCTCGAGAGCGAGTTCTTCAACAACCTGTTCGCCTGGAACGTCGAGCGCAACCGCTTCTTCCCGCTGGTCCTGCGCAAGGCGCGGGCGGCGCCGAAAAAGGCGGCAGGCGGAGGAGCAGGAGCAGCAGGCGGAGCCGAGCAGCGCGTCGGTCGGCGCAACCGGGCAGCTGCCAACGAGGAGGAGCTGCTGCGGCAGCTGGCGGCGCTGGAGGCGTCGGCCAAGAAGGGAACGGATGGCGGTGATGGCGATGGTGACGACGACGACGACGACGATGATGATCGCAAGAATGCCATGGACGTGGAAAAGAAAGAGGCCGAGGCCGAGGCAGAAAAGGCGCCGGCACGGCAGATGCCCGTGTCGATGGAGATGCCCCATGCGCGCTTCAACTCGCTGCTGGCCGTGCAGGGCGACGTGCTCTACATGTACGGCGGCACCTACGAGAAGGGCGACCGCGAGTTCACCTTTGACGACCTGCACGCGGTCGACCTGGGCAAGCTGGACGGCTGCAAGGAGGTCTTTAGCCGGCCGCTCGACGAGACGTGGATTGTGCGTTTTGTTCCTTTGTTCCTTTTTATTGGATTTGCTGTCATCTGGGCTGCGCTGACAAACAGGAATCCGAGGACGAGGACGAGGACGAGGAAGACGACGAGTACGACGAGGAAGACGAAGAGGAGGACGTGGCCATGGAGGATGCCGACGAGGCGGCACAGAAAAAGTTCACGCCGAGCACACGCAAGAAGAACAAGGCGTTGGCAGCCATCGATGTTGCGTCCTCGGCCGATTCCGAATCTGTGGACTCGCCATCGACGGCATCGACGGCCGACTGGGACGAAGCAGACACGGAGACGATGGCCGCGCCGGTCGACGACGGCCTGCCACACCCAAGGGTACGTGCATTTCTCTTCTGGCCTCTGGTACATCTGATCCCGGTGACAATCCTAACCAACATCACAGCCCTTTGAATCCCGCCGCGACTTCTTCAACCGCACGTCCAACGAGTGGCAAGAAATTCTCATGACCAACCTGCACTGGAAGAACATCAAGGTCGAGGCCATGACCATCAAGGAGATCAAGACCAAGGCTTTTGAGTTGAGCGAGGAAAAGTGGTGGGACTGCCGCGAGGAGATCACCGCGCTCGAGGACGAGCAGGAGGCCGCAGGCATCGGCGAGGTCGTTTCGCTGGCCGACCGCGGCGAGGCGGGCGCTGGCGGCGGCGGCGGCGGTGCAGCACTGCGCAGAAGATAGTCTGGAATTGTTTTTCTTTTGTATACAAATAACGTCTATAGTCGTAAAACAAGCACAAAAGCACAAAAGCACATATATTGCAGACTCCAGACATGGCAACCACGTCCGGGGACTTTAATGGGCACGTGACCTGGCGTTGCGGGGACTCTGATCGATCACGACCAAACGCGAATCCGCTTTTTGGCTTCACTCGCCAGACTAAGCTACGCTGGCCGGCCGAGGCGCACATCCGGAGCCATGCCGATCGGAATCCAGAGGCTGAACGCCAAGCGGTCCCATCCGAATGAGCACATCATCTTCATCAAGCCGCTCAAGGGGCCGGACGAGGCCGCGGCCCGTGACTTTCTCGAGCGCATCGCAGCGCAATGTGGTAGGTGAAGATGGAGAGGAGTAGGGAAAAGGGGAGAGGAGGGAGAAAAAAAAAAAAAAGAAGGAAAAAGAAGCCCGAAACGAATAGCTGACATCCAGTCCCCGTCATGCGCGACAACCACCTCAGCGTCATGACGCTCGAGGAGTTCCCGCCCAACGCCGAGTTTGTCGGCCGCAACTTCAACGCCGGCGAGGTCATCCAGCTCGTGCTCAAGGCCCGCGGGTCCGGCCGCTGGCTGCCCTTTAGCTACGTGCAGATGGTCATGATGCACGAGCTGGCCCACTGCCGCCAGATGAACCACTCGCGCGCCTTTTGGGCCGTGCGCGACGCCTTTGCCGGCCACATGCGCCGCCTCTGGGCCCTGCGCTACACGGGCGAGGGCCTCTGGGGCCGGGGGGCGCGGCTGGGGGAGCGCGGCGGCGGGCTTGTCGTCTTTGAGCAGAACACGGCGCGCCCGGGCGACGACGACGACGGCGTGCTGCTGGAGCACCTCTGCGGCGGCACGTTCCGGTCGCGGCGGCGCAAGCGAAAGGGCGGCGGTCCGCCTCTCACGTACAAGGAGCAGCAGGAGCGGCGCATCCGCCGCAAGTTTGGCGTCAACGGGCTGGCCCTCGGCGCCGACGTGGAGGAGCGCGTGAAGCTGGAGGTGGGGGCGGCCCACGCCAAAAGCACAACAACAGCCCGGGCCGCCGGGCTGGGCCGAGTAAGCAGCAGCGAGAGGAAGCGTGCGGCGACCAAGCCGCGCGTGGCAAAGAGCAAGCGCGGCCGCGAGCTGCGGGCGGCGGCAGCACTGGCCCGTTTTGATCGGCAGCAGGAGCAGGAGAAAGACGTCAAGAGGGAGGCGGAGGACACGCGAGTCAAAGACGAAAACGTCGAAAACGACGACAGTGACGACGTCAAGTCTGCCATCAAGCGAGAGGAAGACATCGACCTGGTCTCGGACAGCGACGATGAGATAGACCAGGCCGACCTAGCCGAGCCAGATGCCGTCGATATTGACGGCTCTCGCATGCTCGACGGCCAAGGCCGGGGACTTGTGCGCGTGTGCGAGGACGAGAGCCTGCAAGATGACGCAGACGCCCAGAGAGAGCTGCGCGAGCTGCTGCAGCAGGCAGGGACGGGAACGGGAACGGGAACGGGAACATGGGACCGCAGGGTTGGGTCTCGACAGCAGCCGGCGGCAGAGGCAGCGTCGCCGCTGCCGAAACGGGAAAACGGTGCGGCGGGCAGCAGTCGGCTGCTGCCTCGTGTAAAGAGGGAAGTCAAGGACGAAGAGCCAGAGCCGTCTCTGGCAGACATACCCTCTGCCGTGCGCCACAGCACCAGCGCCAGCACCAGCAGTCGGTCACGGCCTCGTGTGAAGGGCGAAGCCAAGGGAGAAGTCAAGGCCGAAAGGCCAGAACCGTCCTTGGCAGACATACCTCCTGCAGGGCATCACAGTACCACCACCACCACCACCATCGCCACCAGCACACCGCCACCTGAAGACCGCAAGCCGCCACGGCCACCACCCAGCCATCCTTCCGATGGAACGTGCCCCATCTGCTCCTTTGCCAACGACCCGGCTTCCATCACCTGCACCTTGTGTTCCCACGTGCTCTATGCCGACGCCGTGCCGGGCGCATGGCGGTGCCGCAGCGCCACGTGCAGCACGGCCAACGGCGGCCGCTACGTCAATGCCGGCGACTGCGGCGTGTGCGGCGTGTGCGGAGAGCGCAGGGGCTGAGGAGAGGCTTTGCATTTGTCTACAACCTAATGCATGGCCTTTGACCATTGGCCTCTTAGCTTTTTTGAATACGACAGAAGCAAGGGTATCATGTTTATGCATACAAAAAAAAATACACAGGACCGAACGCCGTCTTCCCATCTATCCATCCATTTAACTGCCCCATCCCAACCGCAACTCACAGCCCGTACCGCGTGATGCACTCCTCCCGGTGCACCTCCAGACATCCCAGCGCGCACACCGGCGTGCCGCACTTTGTGCACTTGACCCGTCCCCAGTACCCGCACACCTCGCAGAACGTCCGCCCCGGGTAGCGCTTCACCAGCGCCCTGCTGCTGTCTGTTTCGCCCGTCTCGCCGGGCTCGCTGCTTGGCTCGGTCCCCCATGATGCCCGCGCCTCGGCGTACGTCAGTGGCGGCCGCGCCAGCAGCGCGCGCAGCTCGTCGTCAGACGGCAGGGGGGGCATGTAGCTGACGAGCAGCGGGTCGGCGTCGAGGGGGTGCGACGGCGGGTGGGGTCCCGCGTAGGGGCGGAGGATGGAAGAGGAGGTAGTGGTGGCAGCAGCAGCAGCAGCGCCATCAGCAGCAGCGTCGGTCGTCTGTGCGGCCGCACCCTTGCCGTCGTCGGTCGGCGGCGCGTCCGGCATCGGGGTGTCGGCTGCAGATGCAGAGGCGGAGGCGGACATGGACGCCAACCGTGCAGCACGACCGGTCGGGTGCTTCCTCTTGTCCTTCTTGGCATCCTTCTTGGTGTCCTTTTTGGCATTTCGCTTGCTGCCGGCCCTGCTGTGGCTCGTTGCTGCCGCCGCTGCCTCGGCCGCTGCTCGGCGCGGTGTTGCTGTGCTGTCCGGGGTGCCGTGGCGGTGGCTGGCATTGCTGTTATGATTATTGTTGTTGTTGCTGCTGCTGCCGTTATGGGCGTGTCCGTGGTTATGGGCATGGGTGTTCTCGTTCAGAGCGGCGAGGGCGTTGAAGTCGTCGAGGTGGTTGGCAAACGTCTTTTGCGACGTGAGGATCTTGCGGACGTTGGCGGTGTGCTTGCTGGGAGCTGGCACACACGAGTTAGCGATGGCCTGCTGACTGACTGAGAGCTCGTTTTCCTCCTGCTCAACACGCTCACACGTACCCTTGACAGCCTTGGCCGGGACGGGGATGAAAGCGTGGCGTCCGCCGCCGCCTCCCACGCCCGCCCCGCCATCGCGGTCGAGCACTTCCAGCTCCTTGCGCATCTTGGCCTCCTGGCGCGACGACAAGTCGGCGACGCTGGTGCGCCCGCCCTGGTGGCGGGCGGCACGCTTGCGGTTGTTGGATTTGGCCGAGGCGGCAGTGGCGGTGGCGGCGGCGGCGGCGGCAGCGGCAGCGGCAGCACTGTAGCCGGCGGGCATGTCTGGCACATACGCCCAGCCCGGCGCAACCGACCGGCGCTCGCTGGCGACCTCGACGACGCCAAAGTTGTTCATGGTTGTCGGTGGCCGAGGAGAGGAAAGGGAGAAGGGGAGAGAGAGAGAGAGAGAGAGAGAGAGAGAGATCGCGTGTCAGTCGTTGGGCGTTTTTGTGGACCGGATTTTTTATTTTTACTACAATTATAGCTTGCTTCCCCAGCAGGTGCCCACTAAAAACACAGCCAGTGAGTGGCGACCTGAAGGAACCCCCTCTGGGCCAATGCGATCGACGCGATTATATGTACCAAGTACGTCACAGATTCGCAGGCCATGTTTCGGCATCGGGACACGTTCACTACCTGGGCCGGCCCAGCGTACATCAGTTTCCTGGGCTCATTTGTAGTATGAGGTAGAATACACGTCGCCAATTGACCACTGTGCAGGTTCCATTTGGCTGTTCTGTCTCCTTGGGTGCAAAAGTATCTATACAATCTGCCGACGGTGGTCCGCGCCCACCGCTGCTGCCGTATCATTCGTCCCTGCAAATCGTCCCTCCAAATCGTCCCTCCATCCTGGCGTCATCGTACTATGTACTCGTACTCCGTCGTGCCCCCCCCTGTGACCGTCTAGCCATCCTTGGCCGCTTATTTCTTGCCTGTCTGCACCCGGTCCTCGAGTGTCGTCAGGTGGCTGCTGAGCTTCTCTGTGGTCCGTTGGAGGGTCTGGCGCGGAGAAACACAGATAGTTAGCAAGCCAATACGGACGTGCAATCGAGGACATCTGTGCCGAAGCAGGCTGGTCGCAAAAGAAAAGGGAGGAAAAAAAAACAAAAAAAAGGCGCAAAAGACGAGACAAGAACGAGGGAAAGCAATCAGCCTGGGATGCCATTGTCCCAAAAGGCACGGAACAGTAAGGATAACGCAGCAAGCAAGCAAGCAAACAACGCAAAACACTTCATATACAGAGACGCACGTAGATTTGGTCGATCAACTGGTCGTTGGACGCCTGGTACTCCTGCAGAACGTAGTAGTAGGTCGCCGTGCCTGTCAGCGTGGAGCCGAGCAGGAAGCCAAAGACGCTGATATGCCGTGTTAGCACGCCCAATTCCTTCCAGCGACATGGTCCAAAAGAGTCGCTAGACATCAATTCCGCGAGAGAAGAAGAGCAAAAAATAGGCCGCACCTTCCGCGGAATGCGCCCACGGGCTTGCGAGCCGGCAGAGGCGGCACTGCTTCCGTCAACCGCCGCGATGACGTCTGGAAGCTGCGCGACAGAGGCGCCGAAACCGCCGACCGGGAAGCTGAGCGCGCCGCGCGCAGTAGCATTGCACGCGAAGCCATTGTGCAGGTTTGGTGTTGGAGTTGCGTGTGTTCGGGACAGAAAGGGTGCGGCTTGTCGGCGTTGGGCTGTCTTGTATGGATGTTATTACAGCTAATGCCGGGATAGCCAGATTACGCGCTCGTGACCCTGTTTGGAGCCGAGCTTTATGGCGGTGTACGCTGGCAGAATCAAGCTGCCGATAATATACCACTGCCCATCATATTGCCTCACATATTTGTACACCTCCGAGGCAGATCCCGACAAGACTTCCATGTTGCTCTGCTTTTTTTTTTTTTCCCCTATTTTCTCGTTCTTTCTTGCCAAGCTTTTGGAAAATACCAAGCACTCATATTCCCCCACAATTACAACAGGAAATAATATAACAAAACCACGGGGAAAGTGCACACTAACAGTACAATATGAAAACCTCCCCAGTGTCGGCCTTCATCCTAAAACATGTCGAAGACGCCCTGCCCAATGCCAATAGCCTCTAGCTCTTGGGCATTTCTACCTGCCATCATGCACAAGCTCATATAAGAAGGCTTGGGATGTTTCGCAGCTTGTCCGACCTACAACTCGTCGTGCTTGGTCTCCTCCGCCTTCGCCTCCTCCGTCGCCGACGATGCCGAACCAGTAGAAGGCTCGGCCTCCTCAGCCTCAATCGGCTCGGCCTTGTACTTGCCGTTCTCCTTGATGAACTTGATCAGGTCCTCGATCGTGCGCGAACCGCTGTAGCTCACAGGCTCAGTCTTGGCACCAGCCGGGTACAGCTTGATCGTGGGGAAGCCCTGGATCTCATCCGGGACGTCGTTGTTGGTGGCATCGATCTTGGCAATGACAACCTTGTCCTTGAACTCGGACTTGGCAAACTGGGCAGCCAGGTCCTCGTACTTGGGAGCCAGAGCCTTACAGTGGCCGCACCACGGGGCGTAGAACTCAATGAGCACATCTTTGGTGTCGTCCAGGACGATCTCGTTGTACGTCTTGGCCACAACAACCGTCACCGGGCCCTCCTGGGTCTCAGGGATCGGCTCCGACTTGATGCTGGGCTCCACCTTGCCGGCAACAAAGTCATCAACAAAGGCGCCAATGTCCTCGCTGGTGATCTTCTTCTCGATATCAAAGGGGAACTTTTGGTTCTTGACAGTCTCCTGGATCGCGAACGAGGGGAACTTGTCCGTGGGCAGGTTGAGGTTCGCGGCATGAGCACCAAAGGCCTTGGCATCGATGGTCGCAAAGTTGATGACACCACGGTGCTTCTCGGCCACGGACTTCAGCTCCTCAGCCAGCTCCTTGCGCTCCTCGGCCGTCTCGGCGAAGATGTATGCCAGCGGGATGCCGGCCGACATGTAGTCCGAGTAGGTCTCAGGGCCAACCTCGCCGACCAGCGGCGTAGCCGCCGTCTTGGCGAACTTCTCAATGGCCTCCACCTCGAGCTTCTCCGAGAAGACAGACTTGCCCTCGTCAAAGTCCTTGTAGAGAACCACAGCCGGGACGGTCACGCCCTCAGCCTCGGCCAGCTCAGCATCGCTGCTGGCACCAAAGGGGTAGTTGTCACGCAGCTTCTCGGCGACCTTGGTGAAGGTCTCGTTGGAGGCCTTGTCGTCGGCCTTGAAGTAGGCAACAAGAACGACCTTGTCGGCCTTCTTGAACTCCTCGAGGTTGTCCTTGGTGACGGTCGAGACGGCGGGGAGGGACTGCTTAATCATGTACGAAGTGATCCTGTCAGAAGACAGCAGAGGTTAGCTTTGCACTCGCGATACACATGACAAAGGGGACACCACAAGAGGTAAAAACGTACGCAGCAGCCTTACGCTGGCCCTTGTAGGCGATGACGTTGTCCGGGCCACGGAAGATCTTGAGCGTGGGGTAGCCCTCGACGCCATATGATTGGCAGAGGTCGGCCTCTTCTGTGCAGTCGACCTTGGCGAGCTTGATGTTCTTCTCCTTCAGAGTCGTGGCAGCCTCCTCGTACTCGGGGGCGAGAGCCTTGCAGTGGCCGCTGCGAAGATGGGTCAGTGAAATGGTACGAAAGCCGACGGTCGGCTGGAGGACCTACCACCACGGAGCGAAAAATTCGGCGAGGACAATGTCATTAGTGTTGACAAAGTCGTCAAAGGTGTCCTTCTGCAGCTGGGTGACATCCGAGTCTGCAGAGGCGACAGCGGCAGCTGCCACCAGGCCAAGGGCCACAGTCTTCCACGAAGGCATGGCGTCTGATCTGGGTAGCGAGGATAGAATGTCAGCCAAGCTAGAACACACAATCAATGATCGAAAATGGAGAAAAAAAAAGGAACGAGCGAGGAAGACGGGAGGGGAAAAAGAGACGATGTCCCCTAGGCGAGATGAGGCAGGGGGTCCCAACGAGGAGTAGTTTACCTCTTTAATTGTTTGGCTCTTGTTCCTTTACAATAGCGGAAACAATACACAGTAGTGCAGAGGAGCGAAGAGAGGCAGAACAAATAAAGATGCGCAAGATGGAATGGAAAACCCAAAACAGGTTGGTAGGTCGTCCCCTTTTAAAGGAGGCAGAGGGAGGCAGAGGGAGGCGAAAAAAAAAAAAGATGACGGCAACAAAAGGCACTGAAAGGACACAGCAGCGTTTTCTACAGGAGTGACGCGCCTACTCGTACACTATGTAATTGCTAAGTTCGCCCCCCCCTCGGAAAGGGATGCAAGGAGGTAGCCCTGGGACTAGCGGGGGAGACCATTATCTGTCCACTGGGGTTAGGACGGCACAGGGCGGCGCAGAGCAGCGAAGACGACAGGTGTTCACATTTACCAACAGCAGCAAGGCGATAAAGCGGGTAGACTAGGACGCTAGCCCTATTTTAGCTACGAGTGTCAGGGGCAAAGTACCATCCAGCAGAAATTTGGGTTTGGAGTACTTTCATGCCAAGCCTCGTCGCTCTCGTTCCTCCTTGTGTTCCTGCACAATTAGTGATCCTCCGGCGGACCACAGAGGATGCAGGTTCTTTAAATCTGCTATTAATGGACTCGCATCTTTCGCAATATGCAGCCGTTTTGGTGGCTGTAGCTACGGCTGCTAAATTCCAGCCTCCTGGCCACCTGCGCAGGGAAGAAGCGCCCAGACAATAGTGGTGAGGTTATAGATGCAAGGGCAGGCCAGACAGAGAAAGAACCGGAAGTACGGCTATACCAACGATTACATGTATTACACGTCCGTAGTTTTATGGGGGACCGTTTGCGGTCAGCTACGAGTATGTGTGGATCACCACTGCTTAGAAATCGGTATCGAAGGATCGTGTAAGCGCTCATCCTACTTCCTTGGCTGTCACGATACCAGGCTACACCGCATCGATGCTGTGGAAATGCCTTCGTCTCATGTTAAAATAAAAAAATTGCATTTCCTTGTTTAGAACAACCCCGTGACAAGCTCCAAACGCCTTCTATCATATATTCCGAGGACAGAGCCTTGTCCGTTATAGGTCAAACAGCCAGCAAGCCGGCATCCCTCTTTGACTTCTTCGGCCGTTTCTTGTTCTTCTGCAGCATGCCAAGCCTCCTCTTCTTCTAAAAGACGCCGCCGCCAATGATGAACAGTCGTTCCTCCTCACGCTTGGCCCACTGGATAATCCGGTTGGCGTCCTGTGTGACCACAGAGCGCGACGCATTGGGTCCGGCCACGCAGTAGAATTCAAACACGGGCGTGATCCATGCGAGACTCGTGGCGTCCTCGCCAATGCAGTGCAGCACCTTGAGGTGCGAGTGCCGTGCGTGCACGGCCGCGTGCAGCTGGTGGTAGAGCGTCATCAGCCTGCGCCGCGCCTCACGCTGGTGGTGTTCATCTCCTGTGGAACCTCCCCGTCCGCCAAAGAACTCGGGTGCCAACGACGACATGGCAAACTGCACGTTGGCACGCGACTTGAAGAGAAAGTGGCTTATCTGCACGGCAGCGCCAGGCCGCCGGATGATGTCTGCCACCTGGGGCCGGCCTGTCGCTTCCGCCGCCTGGATGATGGCCAAGCTCCCGCTTTTGGCCAGGTTCTGGGCCACCTTCTCCCGCATTTCACGCATGTCGAAGAAGCTCTCTTTGTCCGGGCTGATGAGGACGATGGCTATGGTTTCATCATCCTGCGATGCCGAGGGCGTCGGCGTGGATGACCCCGCTGATGGCGGCTTCTCGGGTGCGTACTCTTCCGGTGTGAAGAAGCTCACATACATGTAGAGGTAGCCGCGGTTGTTGAATGCGGGCAGACACAGGGGGATCCAGTTCTCGCCGCCGCCCGCTTTGATCCCCCCGGACTCGAACAGCATGTTGAAAATAAGCTGGAGATCACTGGGGTGCAGCGAGTGCTTCCGAGGCCGTATCACGCTCACCAGCTTGCCGCCGGCCACGATGAGCCCGTAGAGAAGCTTCTCGGCTCTTTGCTTCAAGAAAGCATGCGTGATGGCATACCTCTGCGATTTCCGGAGTCGCAGACACTCCAACGCACCGAGAAGGGCTGACGGCGATCCCTTTGTGAAACTGTCGGCCAGCGACGCGAGCAAGCCCTCGGTTCCCTGCAGCGGCTTGCGCAGGTCGGTCGAAGGCCGGTGCGCAAAGATGTTTGTGAGGGTGGGCAGAGTGAGGGTAGACAGGATCTGCATGTAAAGAGCACGAAGCTGGTCACGCAGCTGTGTGTCGCTCTCCCCGAGGCGGCTGATCGCCACCAGGTACAGGGGCCCCTCCGTGACGATGACATATCTTGCGTTGCCAGCCGTGAAGCCCTGCAGAGGATCGTTTTCGCCCTCGTAGAAGGATATGATGGTCTGCACAACTCCCATATACGAGTTGATCAAGCTGAGGTCGCCGTGCCGGCTCCAGATCGGCTTGCCGGCGGATGACAGGATCATGTAGTGCTTCAATTTGGCCTTCCATTGCGCAAGGCGGACTTCATCGCTGCCTTCTTCCTCTTCGTCCGCGATGGCTTCAAACTCCTTGTCGAAATCGGCCAGAGCATACGGAACGTGGGTGATCCGCGTGCTCTCAAACGGCGGAACGGTCGCTGCCTGCGTTCGCAACAGCGACCAAGCACGGCTCTTGCGGTGGAAATCTCCGGCCACCAGACTGGCAAGATCACCGGTGGGCCGCATGGTTGGCGCAAAGCTCACAACGCTCATCGCATCAATCGGCACCTCGGTCCCGCCGGCAGCAGCACCGGGCTCCGGTGTGACGTAACCGCTGCCGCTACTCACGGCCCGGCGGTGCGCCGCAC
The DNA here is from genome assembly GCA_014183095.1 of Harringtonia aguacate. Taxonomy (NCBI): domain Eukaryota; kingdom Fungi; phylum Ascomycota; class Sordariomycetes; order Ophiostomatales; family Ophiostomataceae; genus Harringtonia; species Harringtonia aguacate. Next base: position 200,291 of record JACCPH010000025.1, read on the forward strand.
GAAGGGAGCCAGTCGGGGAGGCCGATTCGTTGACCGCCGTGGAGAATGTCCCCCGGGATCCATCGGGGAAAGAGAGTGTCTGGATGTCGATAGAAGATACAACCGTGGTCGGTGTATCTTGATGAGCAGCTTCCGCTGCTGTCAAGTCACGGCATGGTGAGACTGGGGGATGCGGCGAGGGCGGTGCCTGTGGAGAAGCATTCGCTAATTTCATGGTGCTATCGACGTTGCCGTCGAGATTGCTGGCGTCTGGCGCTGGTGTCCCTTCGTCGCCCGAGCCGCCCATTGTGTATTCCGCAGCTCGAATGTATCATCGTCTTGGGAGAAGAGGTCCGGAGCTATGGAAGGGCCAAAGAGTCGGTCTCGTACGGTTTCATTGCGGGAAATGAAAGAGTGTCTGTAAAGATGCGGCCGGCGCGCTAGACGTGAGGGCTTTGTGGTGAGTGCCGGTATCGAAAACGCTGCTGTCGGGACTTTGAGGCTTCACGTTGTACTTGTTTGAGGTGCGGTGGCTGATAAGATAAGTCGGGGAAAAGAGGGGAGCAGGCAACCATTAAATGCCAGTAATAGGCTGTGTAGCACTCGGAAGCGCTAGGGCTGTTTATTATTAGCGGGACTGTGCTGGTATTACAGAACACACCGCCCACTGGCGGAGCTTCGTGGCTGCCGTAATTCTGCCAGTTGGCTTCAACGTCGCAAAGCTCCGCCGCGTCATGACCTCCTCGCACTGGGTCTCAGGGATCTGCGTGCTCTCGCACTACACTCCAACAAATTCAATCTCTTTCTCTGGACACCACGGCCATGGCCCTTGAGCTTCCGGCAGGGCGTCGGTCCATATCACCAGAGAGCTCTGGCCGCGACTCTCCCGTGCCTCGACAGTGGAGGAACCAACTCGGCGCCGGTGGGTTCCCAAACGCTCTGAACTTCGCAAAGCGGGAGCTGGGGCTGTATGCTTGTCTTCTGGACGCAGACTCGTGCTGATAGTGTGACCACCGCTAGACGAGCCGCGGAGCAAAGACAAGGCGCACCGCAAGTATGCCTCTGGCATCGAACGCGCCCTCGCTCTCTTCGAGACGGCCCTGCAAGAATGGGCCGACTACATCTCCTTTCTGAACCGGCTTCTGAAGGTCTGCCTTCTCCACGGCCTGTTGCATGTCCTCCTTTCAGGCTCTGACCATCTGTCTCCCAGGCCCTCCAAGCTCGACACAACAATATCACTGTCATCCCGCATAAAACCCTTGTGGCCAAGCGCCTCTCACAGTGCCTTGACCCGTCTCTCCCGTCCGGCGTTCACCAGAAAGCCCTCGAGGTCTACAACTATGTGTTCTCCGTCATTGGCACCGAGGGCCTCTCCAAGGACCTGCCGCTCTACCTCCCTGGCCTGGCTCCGACGCTGTCCTTCGCCTCGCTCTCGGCTCGATCGCACTTCTTCGACCTTCTCGAACGGCACTTTCTCGACATCTCCCCGCGGTCTCTCCGCCCCGCCCTCAAGTCTCTCATTCTCGCCCTCCTCCCCGGCCTGGAAGACGAAACAGCAGAAGACTTTGATCGTACACTGAAACTGCTCAACCGCTTCAAGGTTGCTGTCCAACCGCCGGGTAGCGAAGACTTGACCGCAGACCACTCCACTGGCGACGACTTCTTCTGGCAGTGCTTCTTCCTCTCTTCCATAACCAGCCAGAGCCGACGGCCCGGTGCTCTCGCGTACCTTGCCCGGTACCTTCCCAAACTCGGTCAGCCTCTGGCAGCACATGAAGGGGCTCCATCCAAAGCCGGCAAAAAGAACGAGCAGCCAGAAAACCTGGAGTTGTTGGCTAAGCTGTCACAGCTTGTGGCCTCGCCGGAGCCCGGTCTGCTTCTCCGCTGTTTTGCTGCTGGCCTCGCTGATGAGCAGCTCTTGATCCAACGTGGCTTTCTCGACCTGCTCGTCACCCACCTCCCGCTTCACTCCAGCGTCTTGCAGACACGCGTGAAGCCTGCGGATTTGGAGCTTCTCATGCGTGCTGCGTGTGGCGTCGTCATACGCCGTGAAATGAGTCTAAACAGACGCCTAACGGCCTGGCTTCTGGGCCCCGACCCTCCTGCCACAGACGTCGAGACGTCGCTGGAGTCCCCGACGTCTACCGCTACAGACCGCCAAAACGGCATGCCAGCGACGCAGAAGACGAGCTACTTTGAAGAGTATGGCCTGCATCCCCTGACACGGGCCCTTCTGAGCATGATCAACTCGGGCCATGGCAGCACACCGGCAGAGAAAGCGCGGCCGTACCGAATATGCCTGTCGCTTATGGACCGCTGGGAAATCGGAGGTCTGATCGTGCCCGAGGTGTTCCTGCCGATCGTCGACAGTGTGCGCAAATACAAGGACGAGGACACCACCAAGGCAGACTTCAACGAAGTGCTTCGCAGCGCCAGCGTCTTCTTTGATGGCGTGGAAAGCGGCCTGATTTATGGCGAGATGCTCAGTCTCGTTGCACAGGCCATCGGTCCTGGCCAGCTCTCGGCCTCCGACAGAGCCGACAAATTGGCCTTGGTCAAGTTCATCTTGGCTCACTTTAACGTGCGGGAAGAGGAGATGGTCACCATCCACGCTCCCCTTTCCGCCTTGTCCATACTTTGCATGCTCGAAGATACCAAAGCCCGCCCGAATTTTGCAGATGGTCAGCAGGCTGCGGGCAGTTCTACAGACACGATTACCCTGGGCCTGAACATAGCCGCAGATTTGCTTGAGCTTGTGCCGGAGCGGGCGTTTCCTCCGCTCCCTGGATCCGCCGACCCCAAGGCCCATGCAAGCATATCGAATGTTGAGCTGATGAAGAGCATCAGAAATTTCTACGTCAACGAGCAGGGAAACCTGGACACCGCATCACCCCCATTCGGCCCCAAACTTGTTGCCGAGCTCCTTCTGCAGAAGGCAAGCAGCATCTGCGTCGCTTGTCTTCGCAGCCGCGGAAATGGGGAAGACCTGCCTCTGAAGACCAGGGTTCTTCTGCTTCTTGTGGACAAGATACCGCCAGATACCCCGTTCAACGTGTCGGCATTGCTGTCGGCCCTCCAGAACTGTCTTTCCCGGCGTGCCTCTGACTTTACCACGTTTTCGTCCGTTCTCTCTCTCGCCATCCACCTACATCTGAGCGAGCGCATTTCCACCGTCGATCTCTCGGCCATCGTCCCTCTGCTCGTGGACCTGTCTTGGAATTTCCTCTCGGCTTCCGAGCCCAAGTACCACGTCGAGACGGTGCGCAGGCTCTGGCTGCTACAGACGGCTCTCGGCGTGGAAAACCGCGACATTGAAGCGGCCGTGTCCCAGCTGATGACCAAAAACGACACCAGAGGTACCTTTGCGACCCGCAACGCGGACCCCGGAAGGCGGTTTGGTGTTCTCTGGATGCACTCGCTCCAAGACAGCCCCAACATGTCAGACCGGCGGACGCCCAAGACGCCCAAGACGGCCAACGGGAATCTCAAGTCGTTCCCTCGGCTTGCGGGGGTGGACCACTACGGGGTCATGCTGACACGGCCGCTCCTTCTCATGCTGGATGCTCTGCTGGACGAGAGGACGCAGTTGTTCATGGCGGTCAAGGCATGGCTGAACACGTCCGTCGGCCTCGACAGGCTGTTTCTCATTCTGTTCTCCAAGTTCCTGAGCCTCGACTTTCTCACCAGCCAGAGAGCCAGCGGCAAAAGCGAGTCGCAGCCCGAGGCGTTTGGCGACGACGAGAGCGATATCGACATGTGCCTCTACTACCTGCGGACCGTGTCCAATGTGTTCCGCTGGGCACCAGACACCATGTGGGTTATACTTGCACGACGCTCTGTTTCCGCAGACGAGCTGCGCGCCGTTGACCCCAACTTGGGTATGTATTTGGTGTGTCTGGTGTGTCTGGTGTGTCTGGTGTGTCTGGTGTGTCTGGTGTGTCT
>JACCPH010000025.1:204221-421459 GCA_014183095.1 Harringtonia aguacate
TGTGTCTGGTGTGTCTGGTGTGTCTGGTGTGTCTGGTGTGTCTGGTGTGTCTGGTATGTTTGGCCAGATTATACTGACTAATCATTTCTCAGAGGGCGAAATCACCTTCCAGGAGCTGTTTGTGCACATCTGCATGAAGTGCATCGTGCTGAGCGGCACGTCCAGCGGCGACAATGCGACGGATATGCACAAGGCCCAGCTGTGCCGCTGTGCTCTCACGGTCCTCCACCAAATTCTCCTGAGCCCCCACGCCTCTTCGCTGTCGAGATTCCACCTGGAGGACAGCCTGCTCGAGCGCCTGATGCAGTCGCTCCAGGGGCCTGACCCATACATCCAGGTGCTCCTGCTCGACGTTCTCTTTGCATCGCTCAAGCTCCGCGACGCCGTCCCCGTCGGACCACCGTCGTCGCCGACTAGCGAGAAGCGGGCGTTGAGTGTCGAATCGTCAAAAACTGCCCTGTCGCAGTCTGAGGACGCGCCCGCCTTTGGGCCACAGCCTCCGGCTTCCCTGCTCAAGTGCATCCAGGCCGGGCTAAGCGCCCCCAGCAGCCGCGCCGTGCTTGACAGCTGGGTGGGCTTCCTCGCGGAATGTCTGCCGTTCTACGCAGATTCCATCTTCCAGCTGCTGATTCCGCTGGTGGAAACGCTGTGCGGGCAGATTGGCAGCACGTTCAGCAGTCTGCAGGAAACGTTCCGGTGCGCCAAGCCGGCAGCAGCGGAGGCAGCGGGGGCAGCGGAGATGGAATACGTCACCAGCGCGCCGGAGACGACGCTGGTGTCGCTGTTGAACGCGCTGGAGCAGCTGTTAGCGACAGGCCACCAGCGGCTGCTAGCAGAGGAGGCGCGGGTGCAGGCGGTCAAAAGCCCGGACCAGCCGCAGGGGTTTTTTGGCAACATCTTTGCGGCGGATGCGCCGCAGACGCGCAGCGCGACGGCCAACGACCGGCTGACGGTGCTGCTGGCATTCCAGGACGCGGTGCGCATCTGCTTCACGATCTGGTCGTGGGGGGGGAAGGGCGGCAGCGGCGGCGGCATCGGGGGGGGCAACGCGCTTGACGCGACGTCGGCAGCGTCATTTACGTACACATCGCTGCGGCTGCGCAACCGGGCACGACGGCTGCTGGAGCACCTCTTTGCGGCCGAGACGCTCGAGTGTCTGGAGACGGTGATTGATCTCTGGCGCAGGGCGCTGCTGGGAGAGGGAGCCGGGGCGAGTGCCGGGGCGGGTGAGGCCGAGGACGGCGGAGAAAACGCCGTCACCGACGTCATTCCCAACAAGATCCCTCCCGCGGCCGAGGTGTTTGACCTGCTGCCGACGCTGGACGGGTCGCGGCCAAAGCACACGATCCCGGCCATTTTCAACGCCATCTACAGCCGCACGAACCCGGCGGCACTGGACCCGGCGCGCAAGTCAACGCTGACGGTGTCGCTGCAGGACACAGACATTGTGGTGTTTCTAGTGGACTATGCGCGGTCGCTCGACGACGACGCCATGGACGAAATCTGGCAGGACTGCACGACGTTCCTCAAGGACCTACTGGGCAACCCGTTCCCGCACCGGCAGTCGCTGCCGTGTCTGCTGGAGTTTGCCGCCATTCTGGGCGAGAAGGTCGACAACACCAACTTTGGAGAGCAGCGCAAGATGCGGCGCGAGCTGGGGGTATGTTCTTTGCGTTCTTTTTTTTTTGTGTGTGTGTGTGTCTATCTGTATATGTTGTTGTTGTCTAATACTCCCCGCAGGACCTGTTCCTCCGCCTCCTCACGGCGCTCTTCACCACGAGACCCATCGTCTTTGCGGACAGCGCCGCGGTGCAACCCGAAAAGACCGTGGCAGCGGTCAGCCGGGGGTCTGATCAGACGCCGGTGGTCGTCACGCCGACCGACCGGGCGCCGTCGGAGCGAGCCGACGACGTGGTCGGCATCCTCTCGACGATTGTGCCGAACCTGCCCAAGATCCTGACCGAAAACGACCGCGTGCTGGCGGCAGCAGCCGTCATCTCGACCAACGTGATCGGGCCGACGCTGCGGGCTAAGGCCTTCCCGGACACGGTGTCGCGAGGCATGCTGGCGCTGTTGCAGGGGCTGACACGGCTGCCCAACAACCAGAAGAGCTGGAAGAAGGACGTATCGGACGCGTTCAACGACCCGCGGTTCTTCAGTACGAGCCTGACGCTGGTGCGCAGCGACTGGCTGGGGCTGCTGCGGCAGTGGTCGGTGAGCGACAAGGAGCGGATGCCGGAGCTGCTGGGGCGGATCACGGCGCCGACGACGGCAGGGATTGTGTTTGGCGTGGGCGCAACGTCGGCACGGCTCGAGGCCGACCGCCGCACGCAGCTGAACCTGCGGCGGGTGGCATTGCTGATCCTGGCGGCGGCGCCCGACGCGTTTGTGGCCGACATGCCGACGATTGCCGACAAGCTGGTGGAGCTGATGGCGGCGTCGCCGACGTCGTCGCCGTCGTCGACGACGCGGGCCGACGTCTACCTCGTGCTGCGGGCGCTGGTGCTGCGGACGAGCCCCGTGCACCTGGCCGGCCTCTGGCCTGTCGTCGACGGCGAGCTGCACGCCGCCATGGCGTCCACGGTGGCGCCCGACAGCAGCACCGCCGCCGACACGTACAACAACCCGGCCCTGCTGCAGGCCTGCAAGCTGCTCGACCTGCTCGTGTGCGTCGCCCCCGACGACTTCCAGCTGCGCGAATGGCTCTTTGTCACCGACACCATCGACGCCATCTACCACGCCGCCAACTACCAGCCCGTGGCCCTGGCGGACGAGCTCTCCGAGGCGCTGGGGTCGGTCATGTTGACCGGAGGTGGCGGTGGCGGAGAAGCCAACCAGGTCACAGCCGCGGCGGCGGCCACGAGCCGCCCGCAGAAGCGGCCGCTGGTGGGCATCCTGGGCGGCCTCAGCGATGACGTCAGCCTTGAGCGCAAGGACGAGCTCGTGTCCAAGGTGCTTCGGCCCTTTTTCAGCCAGCTGAGCATCTACGCCTTTGAGTCGACGTACGCCATGGGGTCGGTCGACGTGGAGGGCTGTATCCAGGAGGTGCTGCGGGACCTGTTTGACGAGCGGGCCATCGTCAAAGCGGTGTAAAAAAAAAAAAAAGGAGGAGAAGGTGGTCGTGCAGGAAGAGGTAGACGTAGGTAGCGAGTCTTTTTTTTCGCAGCTGCATTTAGAAGCATATAAAAAAGCACAGCACAGATGTTTTTGTTGTCTACTTTGTGCCGGCCTGGTCATGCTGAGCTCTTCCGCCCGCCCGCCTCGCTGCCGTCGTCATCGTCGTCGTCGGCACCGTCGTCGTCGTCGCCGTGCAGGGACGGAAAGTACGCCACGAGGGCTTTGCTTAAGCCGTTCATGCAGTACTGGATGACGTCGAGCTTGTCGGGGGCGTCGTCGGGGACGAGGTCGGCGAGCTGCTGCAGGTCGCTGGTGCGCGGCAGATAGAGCGCGTGCGGGACGCCGCGGCAGGCGTCGTGCAGGGCGCGCAGGTTGTAGGGCTGCATGGTGGCGAGGTCGAAGACGGGCTGCGCGGCGTAGCTGATGCCGCCCCAGGGCGGCGACGCAAAGAGCACGGCGGCGTCGAGGCCATCGCGGATCTGCAGGCGCGGGTCGAGACTGCGGCCGGGGCCGGCATGCGGCAGCGGCGGCCGCTGGAGCGCCCGGTCCAGGTAGTCGAAGCAGTCGCCGAGCACCCACGTGATGGCGTCGGCGTGCACGCCGTGCACGGCGGCGTTGTACTGGGCACAGGCCAGCGTCGCGGCGTCGCGCTCAATGGCAATGACGCGCTCCCAGCGGCCCGACAGTGCAAAGGCAATGGTGTTGCCGCCGGCGCCGGCAAAGAGGTCCACGACGACGGGGCTGCCAAAGCCGGCGGGCGCGGGCAGGTCATCGGCGATTTGGCTGCCACGTTCCATCAGCATGCGGTTCAAAAGAAAAAAAAAAAAGTAAAACAAGACGAGGCAAAAAACATACGCGGCCACTGGCTGGGGCGTGACGCCAAACCAGGCGTCGTCGGTCAGGTAGATGTCCTCGTCGTAGTTGGGAAAGATGGAGTACCGCTGGTGCCAGTACTTTTGGATGTCCCACGGCACCTGCGAGAGCTTTGTGTAGTGATGGCACTCTTCCGTCAGAGGCAGGATGCCCGAGGGACTGAGGAGGTCGTCTTCATCCATTTGGTCTGTGGGAAACGCGACAGAAAAAGGGAAATGCGTAACCGTCGACTCTGGCAGGCTGTCCCGGCAGATAGAAAAGGAAAAGGACAGGGTGTAAGGCAGAGACGTCAGATATACGGTTCTATAAACGAACGAGTCCTCGGGAGATCAGAAGCATGTTGGCTGGACACGCCGTGGTGAGCAAGCGATACGTCGTTGATGCCGAAGCTGTGGCTGGAGAAAGTGGGAAGAGGCGATGAGCTCGAGTTGAAATCTGCAGGGTCTTGGAGAGAGGGTGTTAGTTAGTGGCGGCCGCCTAGCGGAAGGACCCACAAATATGTACGAGTTCTCCACACAAGCACAAACCACAGCTATGCGGGCACTGTACGCTGATTCGCCCATCAGCTCAATCAGCGTGCCCGCGTCACTGGTGGTCGCAACGCCAGATGGCCACATCCCACATGCCGACGACATACTCGTACTTGTACCACACGTCTGCGCCTGCACCTGCACCACGACACGCCACGACAACGTCACGACACAACACTTGCTAGAGCACACGCGCATCCAGACGGACGATCGAACGGGGCCATGTTTAACGCTCTCAACCGCTTCATCTCGCGGCTGGACGGCGACGGGGCGGCGGCCCCAAAGGAGGCCACCCACGGGACGTTTGGCTTCCAAGTGCTGCGGAACACGAACCTGGAACTGGCGATTGAGCCGTGGTTTGATTTCATTGTCGGCATCAACGGCCGCATGATTGTGAGCCGCTCTTTGACTGGGATTGTTCTCATGACTGTCTGCCGGGACACTGACACGCGGTCTAGGACGACTCGGACCCGAATCTGTTCGCCCAGGAGGTGCGCAACTGCGCCGGCAGCGCCGTCAACCTGGGCCTATGGAGTGCCAAGGTGAGCTGAGCTGAGCGTCTCCTTGTCTCAATCTGTGCTTTTCGCCTGTTCTGACCACCACCGACTGCAAGGGCCAACGCATCCGCACCATGTACATCCCCGTGCCGATCGACACGGCCTCGCTGGGCCTGTCGCTGCAGTGGACGCCGCTGGCGGTCGTCTCCAACATCTGGCACGTGCTGGACGTGCCGGCGCGGTCGCCGGCCGAGGCGGCGGGCCTGCTGTCGTACAGCGACTACATTCTGGGCACGCCCGAGGGCGTGCTGCACGGCGAGAGCGGGCTGGGCGAGCTGGTCGAGGACCACATCGGCCGGCCACTGCGCCTGTGGGTCTACAACAACGAGCACAACGTCACGCGCGAGGTCACCATCCAGCCCAGCCGCGACTGGGGCGGAGAGGGCGCCATGGGCTGCGTGCTGGGCTACGGCGCCCTGCACCGCCTGCCGCCGCCCCTGAGCGAGCCCGTCTCCGGCCCCGGCGAGACCATGTTCGACGGCGACTCTGAGAAGCACCACCTGCATGCCGCCTACGCCGCCGCCGGCAGCTCGGCCTCGGCCGCCGACTTCTTTGAGCAGGCCGCCACCTCGCCGACAACCGCCACCTTTGGCGCAGCTGGAGCAGCACCAGGGGAAGCCGGGGAAGCCGCTGCTGCCGGCCCCAGCGCATCTGACAACTTCCTCGTCCCGGCCCAGCTGGTGACACCGCCGCCGCCACCGCCAGCAGCAGCAGCAGCAGCCGGCGGCGGCGCTGCAGCCGCCACCTCCCACCGGGCCCGGAAGAAGGACCGCCATCTCAACAACCCGGGCCTCTCCATTGACGACTACTTCAAGGAGGAGGAGGCCAAGAGCAAGGAGCTGGACAACGCTCCCGTCCGGAAAAGCACGCCGCTGGCCCCGCCGCCAAAGGCCCCGCCGCGGGCCAACACGCCCAAGGCCGGCGCAGAAGCAGCACCACCAGCACCACCACCAGCAGAACCGGACAAGAGCACAGCAGCAGAATAGCGGAAGGAGAGCAAGAGATATCAAGCCCCAGGATTCAGAGGGCACGGCTTGGTGTTTTAGTGTGTATTTGTATTTGTTTGGTTTATAGTTTTACATCCCCCAAAGACATAACTTTGTGTGAAAACGAAAGAAAAAAGAGAAACAACACAAAATGTACATGGAAACGACGCCGTTTCCTTTTTCGTTTCTTTTTATCGTTGCCCTGCGTCTGCCGGCTCCCATTTTTTCAGCCTCGGACCAGTCCATCCGTCACGTACACGCGCAGTCATCTTCTCCCTCCTGCTCCGCCTGTCGTCCCGTGCTTTAGTTGATGAAGTTGATGCAGAAGAGGTGCAGGATCAGGCTGCACACGACGTAGTCGGCAAAGGCTCTGTTCAGGTGAGAGAAAGGTTAGCACAAGGCTGAGTCCAGACAGGCACAGGGTAGGGGCGTAGGGTGTGGTCAGGACAAACCTCTCGGGCGACACCGACGGGAAGTCGGCCTTGTTGGCCTCGGCGGTCTGTATGCGGAGCGATGCTAGGTCCTTGTCAGCTGAGTCCATCATGGAAGGAGGGGGGGTGTCGTCTGGCACTCACCCGTCAGGACAAACTGGCCCACAGTCGACGAGAAGCCGGACAGGAACGCGTTGAAGGGCTGCGCCGCGCCAGTTAGCAAAAAACAATAGGTCGGTCTTTGTCTGCTCAGCCTTCTCCACCTACATAGTTGCCCGCCAGCACGCAGTACGCAAACTGCAGCACGCCCACGGCCACCAGAAACGCCATGAACGCATCCAGCAGCTTCGTCCGCTGCGGCGTCGTCTTCTCGTAGTGGCGGAGCAGGCTCGTCGCCACCACTTCCCACGTCGTGCCGGCCAGCGGAGATGACGACGACGACGCCGCTGCTGCCGCCGCCTTTTGTGCCGAGGCCGGCGTCACCGTTGCGCCCGATGAGGTCGTCGAGGCCACCGAGGCAGCCGTCGATGAGGCGTTGCGTTTCGCCATCGCTATCCGCTGGTGTGTTTGTCTGAGAAAAGGGGAGGAAAGAGAGGGCGAGATGGCTGCGCTTTTATCGAATGGTGTGCGGTGAGTCGGTATGCGGTGCGGTGCGGTGCGGTGCGATGCGGTGCCTGCTCGACTGTGGTTGTTTTCTAGTGGACACGCAAGCCAGGGCCACGAAGCTCTAAGCTGTCTTGTTTCGGCATTAACACACTGGCTGGCACCCCTTTCTGCCAAACGGCCACGCAGCCTTCTTCTTTGGTGGGCCTGCACGTGTATTTGTGGGTCGTTCACTCGCGCTTTAGACGTGGTGCATCTACAAATGTGGTATTCATCTAATACCCATCGAGCATTTCACCACGGATCCTCTGCAGCAGGCTTTCTACATGATATGAAACAGCCACACCATCCTAGTGGCCTAACTCCGTGTTGTTGGTGCCCACATCCCCTCCTCAATCGTCAACAGCGGAGGCTGGTGACCGGGGGAAAAGCAGACAAATCACAGGATGGAAAAAGAGACCGTCACTCATCCGGAAACCCACATGGCTTCCTAATTTATCTGCGTCTTTCGCCCCCAGAAACCCCAGTCTTGTCTGGGATAAATTGAGGCTACGCACCTTCATAATGGTCTTACGGGTGCTGCGTAGGATTCTGTGCACGACAACATCAACACGTCGAGGAGGCATGACCGAATCGGCTGTGTAGTTGTCCCGAGTTGGACTCTCAGCCGTTTATTTTTTGTGGGGGAAACTCCGATGCGGCTTCTTCGTGTAGCCGACCCCGATGGCGGAAGTCGACAGCTGGCAAAAGATCGTCATGTGGCTACCCATTCCAAGGCCGGTGTCGCTTGGAGGTGGTGTCTTGGCACGGATGCCCACCGGATTTCGGTTCGCGATGTGGCTGAGACATGTGCTTCAGCCGCTCGGAGTACGGCGAACAGGGAGGGTTTGTCCACATCTTTGCACATATGAGTAGACGTCAGTGCACCATGCATCTTGCCTCCCCCAGATGGTGCCCAGCCCGTCGTGCAGACAGGTGGCAGCGGAACGGGAGCGGCAGATCGTGGAGAAGCTTGGATCTGTCTCAAGATGCCAAATCTTGGAGGGGTATGCCGGCTGGAGAAAATCTCGCGATAGCATTGAAGCAGCAGCCGAAAATGATCCGCTTCCCCGACCTCATCGCTGCGGGATATTTTGTCTTCTCGCTGACTGCCGACTAAGATCAAGCTTTGCAGCTAGCCTCTACCGGTTGGTCGTGGACGGGGAGGGTCCGTATATGCCGTTCAAGGTGGTGCAAAATAAACACCGCGTCCAGTTGCCGATTTCGCCAGCCTTTGTCCTATTAAATATGTGTAAACTAAGGACGTAGGGCGGAAACTCCAACACCTTAAATGGCTCAGCGTGGAGAATCCGTTGGTTACAGAAGCTCTTCCAGGCTGACCACAGCCACGATGAAACAGCCAACGGCAATCTTAAGCGACCCTCTGATCTAGAGATCAGCATGGGTCCAAGCCACAATGTTTCTTTTTTTTTTCGTTGTACGACAATCTCGAAACCGGAAATACTCAATATCCACGAATGCCACAGGAAAGTGAGACCGCTTTCGTAATTTCCCATTTTCATCCTCGTACTCGCATTTCGTTTAATAGCATCTCACGTCTCTGTCAAGCAGCAGCAAGCAGCAAGCAGAAGCAAGCAGGAGCATGTAAGATATATGTAAGGTCCCGTATGCAAGGGACGTAACCGAATTAAACCATCAGCGGCCCCTTTCCTTTCAAGCCGGGATTTACGGGGGATATTCCTTTGTTCGTATCTCACTTCCACCAGTCCTCGCCTGGACAACAGCCCTGGTGCCCAGGATCATTACCTCCGAGGGCTGAAGACGATGGACTGTCGGGGGTCAATGGGGGGGTCCTCTGCTCTAGTCAGGTCCTCTGATGTGTAAAATTTATCAAGCATAACTGAGAAGTGCCGTCCGCAGATCCAAGTAATAATAATAGCTTGTCACACCTTGTTTGTCTGTCCAACTCAGACAGCTATAAAGAGCGCACACCCTCATTTCCAACTTCCAGCTTCCCCCATCTTTCTGCACAACCTTGAACGACGCCGATTTCTGAGCCTTTTGTTGTTAACCCTTTTCTCCAGACCAACGTAAATATGCGCATCTCAGCTCTCGTCTCAGCCGTGGCCGTGGCCGGCGTCTCGGCTCAGAATGTCACCACTGGCGTACGTATCTGGCCCTTATATCGCAACCAAGTTGTGTCCTTTTCTTCCTCCTGGCATGCTAACTGTAGCCCAGGCCCTCGGAAACGCCACTGTGGTCGTGAACAACCCATCTGACGTCACCTATGTGGCGACCCTGCCCGAGACGGCCTTTGACACGGCTGCCTATCCCAGCGGCGGCAACGCCCAGGGCCAGATCGAGGCCACTGCTCCGTCTGACGGCACCGGCGTGGTCTTTACGGTCCACTTCTCGAACCTGCCCACGACCGGTGGTCCTTTCAGTAAGTAAACCACGTTCCGCTTCCCTCTTGTGTGTGACTTGCGAGCCGTCCGGCGACTGACCAGAGGGACACAAAGCCTACCACATTCACGAGAGCCCCGTCCCCGACAATGGCAACTGCACGGCCACCGGCGGCCATCTCAACCCCTTTGAGCGTGCCGACGACCCCTCCTGCGACAGCGCTCTCCCGCAGACCTGCCAGGTCGGCGACCTGTCCGGCAAGCACGGCAAGATCACCAGCACCAACGGCACCTTTGACGCCACCTACGTCGACCTCTATGCCTCGACGATCTCCAGCAACGCCGCCTTCTTTGGCAACCTCAGCTTCGTCCTGCACTACCCCAACAAGACGCGCATCACCTGCGCCAACTTTGAGCTGCTGCAAACCAGCACCAACGGTACCTCGACCACCGCCACGGCGACCGGCAGCAGCAGCGCAACTGCTGCTGTTACAGCGGCAGCCGGCCGGACTGCGGCCGTGGGTAGCGGCGCCGGTGCTGTGGGCGTGTTCGCCCTGGCCGTGGCAGCGATGGCTCTGTAACGAATGGGGGTGTTGAGGGACGCTGAGCTTTGATTCTGTCTCATTTCGGGAGGGAAGAGAGAAGGATGTTTGCCTTTGAGAGGCAAATGTACAACAATCCACACCGTTAAAAAAGTATCTTTTCCTGGTGCGGAGAGGGGTCTTTCTGTTTGTTTCTGTCCTGTGCCAACGCCGGGGGATTTCATGTTCTTCCAAAACTGCCGCGCATTCTATCCAGCGTCAGACTGAGGGCTAATTCAAAAAGGAGTAAATCAGAGAATCAGACATTACCGACGCAAGGGGTTGTTAGAGAACTATTTCTCATTCTTCCATGCTATCTTCTCTGCTGTGGCGTACAGCTATCCTGCTCGAATGGCCAGAGAAAGAGACGGTCATGGCGGATGGAGATAGATGGAGCCATAACGATAAGAGATGACGGAGAAATTTCCGATGAAATTCATCTTTGATCTTGTCTCTGTAGTTCAAGATCTGTCATACTTTCTTTGTGATATGCTAGGTTTTGGTGGCTGTGCGATTTATCCGTTGTCTGCACTCGTCGTCTGACAACCATCGAGATCATCCTGCCATTATTCGGATCATGTTGCTGCCACAATTAGGCAGGCGTTGAATTCTTGGTTGTCAGGGTAGTGTGACCTGCTGCACGCCATGCACCTGACTTGGTCGACATCCACTCACAACTCGGTATTCGTTGCTCCTGTCATGATATTGCATCTGTACGAACCCCGTCTGGTCCCGAGAAAGCAATCTAAGCTAACGTAGTTGATAAGCGAGCGGGCCAGACAAGCGAGCGGGCCACTTTCTATCCAGCCACAACTTTTTTTTCTTTACAACAAGATTTCTCAATCAAAAATAATGGAATCATCTCCAAATGAATCAAGGCTATTACTATCCCTTCAAGCTATCGAAAGAGATCCGAAATTAGGAATTAGAGCTGCAGCAAGGATTTACAACGTCTCAAGAACAACTCTTACCAGCAGAATGAATGGCCGACGCGCTCGACAAGACACCCACGCCAACTCTTCGAAATTGAAAGAGCTGGAAGAGAAGGCTCTTCTTCAATACATTCTTGACTTGGATGCGCGAGGATTTCCACCCAGGTTGGCGGATGTGGAAGATATGGCCAATGTTCTGCTGGCAGAGCGCGACGCAGGACGCGTTGGAAAGCGTTGGGCAAGCAACTTTGTCAAGCGACAACCAGACCTCCGGACGCGTTTTAATCGTCCCTACGACTACCAAAGGGCCCTCTGTGAAGATCCAGAAAAAATAAACGCATGGTTTGCACTTGTACAGAATTTGCGCGCTAAGTACGGCATCGTCGACGCGGATTTGTACAACTTTGACGAGACCGGCTTTGCAATCGGCATCATTACTCCGTTTATGGTAGTGACGCGCGCTGAACGACATGGGAAAGCAAAGACAGTTCAACCAGGAAACCGAGAATGGGCCACGGTTATTCAAGGCGTGAATGCAGACGGCTGGTGTGTCCCGCCATATGTTGTGGTAAAGGGAGCCGTCCACCTTTCCGACTGGTACACAGAGTGTGACCTTCCAAACGATTAGGTGATTAAACCTACCAACAATGGATGGACCGACAACAAAACAGGCTTAGACTAGATTCGGCATTTTGATCAACACACAACTCATCGCAGAGTTGGCCGATATCGAATGTTAGTGATCGACGGCCACGAGAGTCATTTATCAGCCGAGTTCAACCGGTTTTGCCAAGATCAAGACATTATACCGGTGCCTATGCCTCCGCACTCGTCACATCTACTTCAGCCCCTCGACGTCGGATGCTTTGGTCCATTGAAACGGGCGTACAGTCGTGAAATCGAAGGGTTAATGAAGTCTCACATTAACCACGTGACCAAGGTGGAATTCTTTATTGCCTTCCAGGCCGCCTTTCGTGCCGTTTTCACACAAGAAAATGTCAAGGCTGGATTCAGAGGATCTGGCTTAGTGCCATTGAATCCAGAGGCCGTCTTATCAAAGCTGGATGTAAAGTTACGGACACCAACACCTCCAGGCTCTCGTCCAACGAGCGCCAACCCTTGGGTCTCCCAAACACCACACAACCCAACAGAGGCGGTCTCGCAGTCTGAATTCATTAAAAGCCGTATTGCCGGTCACCAAGGCAGCTCTCCAACCCCAATTTTTAGCGCTGTCGACCAAATCGCAAAGGGTGCACAGGCAATGATGCACTCATACGCCTTGTTGGCAGCCGAGGTTCGAGCCCTTCAACAGGCCAATGCAGCACTAAGCAAACGACGGAGAGCCAAAAAGACACGCGTACGACTTGGAGGATCTCTTACAGTTCAAGAAGGACATGATTTACTAGATGAAAAGGTCGTGGAGGAGCAAATCCAGCAAGAAATGCAGGCGAGGGGTGGTCGGCAGAGGAGGGCCGAGCCAGGCGGACGGCGCTGTGGCACATGCGGCGAGAGAGGACACAATGCGCGCACTTGCCAGAAGGAAGTAAAAATGTCTAATGTATCCAGTTCTGAGTAGTTTAGATTGATTTAGCTTGTTGTTGTCGTGTAATTACTTTTTTTGTTGTGAAAGTTGTCGGAAGTGGCCCGCTCGCTTGTCTGGCCCGCTCGCTTATCAACTACGTTATGCATAAAGAAACAACGAATGATTATTGCCAGGTGAGCCTGTGTCAGATGCAGCAGTTGACATATAAGGCATCTAGATCTGACCCATCTTGACGACACTCTGAATGTGTATATTCATACACTTAAAAGTGATCGGCTATAGGGAAACCACCACAGGCCCTTTGATTTCTCAGGCCTCTGGGCTCTCGCCTTGGATATGTATACAGCTTAACATCCGTGGTAGAGCGACAGAGTATATGAATTGGCCTTGCAAATTAGCCGTGCCATCTTCCTTGTTGTACTCGTACGCACAAGCAGTCAATAGCTCTGGTAGCTGGCAGCGTCTTGGTCTACAAACAAAAGGTGGTGGTGTTTTGAGCAGGCCTACGCTGGCATGCTTGTCCTTAGGAGAAGACGAGCTTGCTGCAACATGACCTTTTCCTTCCTATTGTCCATAGAGCCACATCTTGCTAGCAAAATCACGACTACTCGTAGAGCTTACAGGCGGCTCTACGGGCCTGCTTTCGACTTTGCCTTCCACCTAGATGCCATTTGTCTCACAATAGAACCTCATCTTAGTCTTGGGTCCCAGGGTCCACACTGTTCAGTGAGCCCCCCCCCCCCCCCCTTGGATTTCCCTCCAGGCAGGTTGGGTCTGAATTTCCTTGTTTATTTTTCCCCCTTTGCTTCTACGGAACGTGACAGAACGTCTGCACACACCGTAACTTCCTCAGCCGCCAAGCCTCTGCGGAGGGGTGCCTCCCGTTTTGCCCCCTTGCCAGCGGCTCGGGGAAGCTGCCCTGGCAGACGTCACCGTCTAGCTTCGGTCTGGAACTCGTTCAGCTGCCAAAGCACCCGAAATATGATGCCATTCGTCCATATCCAGCACAAGCTTCCGCGCTGACCTACATAGTATTGAATTTTCTGCGCCAGCGTACCAAATATCCGCAGTCGATCTCCGTCTAAACAAGCAGGTGCTTGCGAACGACCTCGCCATCCCCTGAGCTGAGTACGGGACGCTCGTATTGTCTCACAGCCGACGAGCTGGCTCGATACGAGAGCCATACGGAGGATGCTCTTGTAGGGATCCCACGTCTTGTTAGCCCTACAGGGTGGCCTCCTTGCTTCCCGGGCCTGTGGAATCGGGATTTATTTTGGGCCTTTTGCTACTTTTTTCTGTACCAGAACGGCTTCCTGTCGGCGAGAGCCGCCTCAGGACAGACCCGTTTACGATGTTGCGGGTATCGTCTAGTCGACAATCTTGCTGGAATACGCCATGTATACGACGGACTGCCGCCGAAATGGGGGGAAAAAGCAAAAAAAAGAAGAAGAAAAAGAGAAAAAAATAAAAAAAATAAATACAAATCCAGGAAAAAGAAAACACAAAGCCAAGAAAATCGAGCGGGACGCCAAAATGGAGAACAAAATAGAAGCCGAGAAAAGAAAAAAAAAACATCTCGCCGGACTCTATGGCTTCCCCCCCCCCAGTCCCCAGTCCCCGTCCCCTGAGCCACTGCAGGTCAATGCCTCGTCCGTCGGACCATCTGATGGTCACAGACCAGCTTGCCAACCCCATTGGCGAAGACACTAGGTAGGCTTACGGAATAGAGACTACAATACAGCTGAACGATGCCTAATTTTGGGCGTTAGTCGACAGCCACAGTCCCGGGAAGCAGCGCCAGACAGGGGGGACGGATGACTTGGGCTGTGCCTTTTTTTCTTCTTCCTCGTGCCTTTTTCTTTTTGTTTGGTTTTATTGTTTCCGTTCTATTTTCCCCTGTTCTATTTTTTCCGGTTTTGATATATTTTTGTCTTTGTTTTTCTCCTTGTTTGTTATACACAGGCCAGGGCTTGCTAGCTTCGCCGCCTCGTGTGTCATTTCCATTCGTGATAGTCTTTTGGCTTGTGATCCCTCTTCCTCGGAGACGAGCAATGTGGTCGTAGCTTGCTCCCGGGCTCTGCCACGTGTCTTGGGCTTCCGAAGCACGTTGGTGTGAGATTCCATGACGTCGTGCCAAGTTTGGCCAGACACGTACCCATACTCGTCCTCGTACGAGGCGCTACTCGCGCGAGGCGCACATGTCTGCCCTGGCTTTGTGATGGTGTTGGTCTTCTGCAATCACATTGCCACCTTGGGCGTTTCAACCTCAGCCATGACGCGACAGCAAGTCGGAAGCGCGTGCGTTGCGTTGGGCGTCTCTGCTTGTGGCTTGTCACCTGCCTGCTTGCCTGTCTGACAGCATGCATTGCCCTGTTTTGTCGCCGTGCGTCGCCGTGCGTCGCCAAGGGGGGGAAGGGGAGGGGGGGGTAGGGTAGGAGGTAGGAGGGGAGCGACGAGGCGACTTGTGCATGTACTGGGACTTCCGGTCTGTTTCATGAGCGCACCTTATCGCCTGTCTTCTTTCTATTCGTCAGAAGGGAACGATGTGTTCATCCTGCTCAAGCAAAGCCAGATCCGAGCAAGATACGAGCACGGACAGCCACGACATATTCGCAGGCCAGGCTTAACTCTATCCAGACACTCTCGTCAGAGCTGATTCAGTCCAGGTGATGTACGCCCGCAACGTGGCTATGGCTGTGAACGAGACGACCCCCGTGTCCGCCAGCCCGACTGCAGTTGAAGCACACCAGCTTCGTGGCTAGAAGGTGTACTTTTGGTCGTCGGGCATGGACTAGGGCTTCCTGTCTTAGGCCCCTGTGCGGGATTTCGGGCTGGCTTTTCGGGTCTTTTGGGGCAGTACTACTTGTGTGACGAATACCCGTATACACACATGTAGTTTACTCGTACTCGCACTCGTAGGGGGGAAAGGGGCAAGGGGGAAGGGCGGGGGGGGGAGCGCAAGCCCTTGAGGAGGCCGGGTGTTTTTTTTGGTATTGGGGGCTGGGAAATGGGTGTTCGCTGGCGCAAGATGGTACCAAAGAAAGACAATCTGATCGGAAAAAGAAAATCGAGACCCTCCCAAAACACAATAGCAAATGCAGAAATTTATTCCGTAAGCTAAAGCGCTAAGGGCAATCCCGTGTTAGCTCTGCCCGTGACCCGCGAGAGAGCCCCTGCTCGTACTGGAGCGATGTAAGATACATTCATAGTACGGGCGCATATGAGGCAAGAGCGAGCGAAGGCCGATAGGCTGCAGTGTCACCGTAGCCCCTGACCAGCTTTCTCTGTTTGCGCTCTACCAGCGCTGAAGAGACTTTACATGAAAGATACATGTTCGCTACAAGGCGCTACAGGGAAGCGCCTTCCATCCTGGACGATAACAAGTTTTTGTTCTCGCAGCTCTGTCTCGGTTCGCGCCTTTTTTTGTGCCTTGGCACTCCAGCCAGGCAGAGGAAGTCACGTGGTAACCCCATTGTGATGAGAAATGTGACGAGATGACGGCGCTCGCATGCTCCTGCGAACAGGAACATCCGCGCTACCCGCAGATGCAGGAGGTGCCCAACAGACTTCTGCAGACTTGTCTGTGAGAAAAAAAAGGAAAAAAAAAAGAAAAAAGAGAATGCTACACTGCGTCTCTGTTTTGGGGGGTGGGTGATGCTGGATGCTGTCTTCCTGCCTCGTTGGGCGCGGCGCATTTTTCTTTTCTTTTTCTTTTTTCCCCCCCCCCCCCCCTATTTTTTCTAATTTTTTTTCGCTACACCGGTGTCGTAGTGCAGTGACAAAAAACGCATTCTGCCAACACTGTGACAACGCTCGTATTCCTTCCAATTTTGACAGGGTCAGGGATGCTTCGAGTACGAGCGCCTGTTTTCGTTAAGACGAGTTTCCCCCCTCCTCCTTCCCCTTCCCCCCCTCCCCTTCCTCTTCCAAGC
Organism: Harringtonia aguacate; assembly: GCA_014183095.1. NCBI lineage: Eukaryota > Fungi > Ascomycota > Sordariomycetes > Ophiostomatales > Ophiostomataceae > Harringtonia > Harringtonia aguacate. The sequence goes on from JACCPH010000025.1 coordinate 220,709, forward strand.
CCTCCATTGGGCTGCCGTCCCGGGAGTGAGCAGTGGCCAATCCGTGGATATCCCCCTCCGTGGGGCACGGCGGATTCCCACAGAATCCGTTGACGCCATGGATGCCGTGGCTGCCCCCATGGATCACTCGGCTCAGGGGCCGATCGAATGAAATTTTTTCTGGCTGGCTGGTTGCAAGGCATGTACATAGTATGCACATGCATCCTCTGCACCGTACAGAACAACGAGTTAGCCGAGCACATCCTTCCATGTACGCATCTTACGTATGAGCACCGGGAGGGTAGAGGGGGTTGTAAACGGCATGTACTTGTTCTCATGCTTGTACTAATGAGGATCAAGTCCAAGCCCTGCGTACATGGTACACACGTAAGATACATATCGTATGTAGTAGGACCCTTGAGAGAACAGCGCAACGACGGAACGACGGCGCAGAGACGGAACCCCACCCCTCCTAAAACTGAACGCGAGCCAGCACAGAAGGACAGATCGGACCCGACGACGATCCGGGCGCCAACGCCAGAACCAGTTTCCGCGTGGCAGCCAGCTCCTGCGACGTCGCGGTGGTGGAGCTGGGCTAAGAGGGCAGGACCTGTCGCAGCCATCTCGCGGCAAGGGAGGATTTGGGCATGCTTTGTGGATGCTTTGTGTATTCTTTGTCAGTCTGCTTTGTCAGTCGAGTCCGGATTCTGGGTTAGGGCTTTCCTTTTCTGTGTCTGTGTCTCTATGTGCCTCTGACCAGGACAGGGGGGGGAGGAGAGGGGGGAGGAGGGGGGTCTTCAACACCAAATCAGAGACTACGACTGCTCGTACGAGTGGTTGGCGTGAAACGCCTGCTATGTATTCCTGTCAGCTTCACCTTGCCATTTTCGTCCAAGAATTTCGGGTCAGTGGTGGGCACTGGGCGTAAGAAGGTGCTTGCGGATATGCCCATGACCTCCCAGTCCCGAACAAGAAAACGAGGCCACGGGTGCCCAGCGCACGCTGGCTCTCTTGGATGTATCTTGCCCGTACTCGCACTGCTCCGCTGGCTGGTCTAGGACAGCCGTCAGCAGTCGCATTGTGTTAATATTTCAGCCTGCGTTGCTGCCAGACGAACACGCGTCCGAGTATGTCTTTGTCCAGAGCAGAGGGCGAAACCAGCAATACGTGTAATACTACGAATATGTATCGGCTGCGCGTTTTCTGGCTGCGGCTTCTTTTTACTTTTATTGTTATTATTATTTTATTCAATTTTTGGGTTATCCGTGTACGGGCATGATATCCATTCTGGTGTGATTTCTGATTTTGTTCTTGATATAGAAATACGACAATACCGTGACAGTACATGCCTCTGGTCCAAACCGGGCCGTCGCCCGGCTTGCCAGAGGTTGCAACGGGCTCATCGAGATGGGGGTTAGGCGAGCGGTTCTGGCTAACGGAGGATCAAACACACAAGACTCGCTCAGATGCACATCTTGCAGCTTGACCCACAACTGACATCACCGTCTCTCGTCGTCTCCGTCGTGGCTGGTGGATAATTTCGTTGTTTCTCTCGGCCAATGCAGAACAATTGTTTTGTTTCCTCATGACTACATACATACACATTGTTCCGAGACCAAAGACGTAAGCCGAGGTCTCGGAAGCTCGTTGGTTGCCAACGGGTTGCGTGCGGTATTGCTGTAATACTATGCAGTCGTAAGATGCAAGTACAAGTGCATACCTCTGTTTGCAACCAGCCAGCCCCGGCTTGGAGATTTCCGAGTACTCGTAGGATCATAACCGGGGCTTAGGCCAGGTTCCAGACCCGATCCATGTCTGCTCCACTCGAGTTTGTGAGGCCTTTTATGCTCAGAATAATATTTCAAGGGCTTGTGCGAATGCTTGTACGCCATATATCTGCATCGTTCTAAATTGCTACCTTGACAACTACAATTGCGTCTCGGCATCCTTGCTCCAGCCCGTACTGGATCGGAACCGTCGAGGTGGCGTTCCGGGCTAGCGCCTGACGACTGAGGCAGATCTGGGCGTACATGGTCGGAAGTTTGCCACTGTGGACAGGAGTGTTCCTTCTCGTAGGGCCGACTAGGAAGGGAGTGTACTCGTAGACGGGGCCGAGGGTGGGCGGGTGGTATGCCAGAACGGGCTCGTGCAATGCACGTCCTTTTCCCTTGTCGCCGGACTTGTTCCGAGACGCCGAAAAACGAAGCAACCTAGTGCTTGTTGCTGCAGAGACAGCGGACGGAGGGGCAGACGTGCACAATGCTGCTGGGTGAGCTGCAGGTGTCGAAGGAATGCCGTTGCGAGAAGGTGCCACGTCAATGCAAGTGAGGTTGAAAAAAAGAGGCGGGTGACGAGTTTAACTGGGGCCAGCGCCATCCGACCAGCTGGTCATCTCTTCCCACCCATTTTCCAGATCTAAAAGCAGGGCCAGCCGCGCGAGCCTTATCATACACGTGCCTGCCGTCGCGGGAGCGGTGATTCAATCTCTTTTTCCCGGCCTGTGTCTGCCTTCGCCTGTAACAGCTCGTTCCTCTTTCCGCAGTGAGACAGAGGCAACAGAAACAGCACTGTGACAGATAACGTGTGCTGAAGGCGGGTGTGGTGCGGCAGTAGGATCCAGCCGTCGAGCCTTCCTCTTTAGCGCCGTGTTGGGTTCAGGTACGAGTACAGTACGAGCATACACGGTGTCGAGTGGCGTGAGTAGGGCTGATGGCCGCAAGCCTGCCGAAACTGCATTCGACAGCGAAATTTCGGCGACCGACAGCTCTCAGGACGCAAAACGACATGACGTTACGAGTACTATGTACATAAGCGGAAAGGTATGCAATACATAAGATACGAGTGAGGGAGAGAGACAGGGGCGGGGCGAATGGGTGGTGGTAGGCGGCTATTAAACCGTCTCCTTAGCTTCTCCGCAAATGAGATATACATATTTGTACGAGCACAAATGTGGTAATACAGCGTGATGCCAAAAGGGATCGGTGGTGTTCTCGGGCATTGGCGGACGGACGGCTGGTGTTCACCGAGATGGCAGCCCAAAGAAATGGCAGCGTTGCACTGTACCGTCGGACCTGCGCAGTCGGTAGGACTCGTACTTGCAGTCAGGTCTGCCGAGAGCAGGCGCTGCACGGGCTTCGCCAGCGAACACGTCATGTATGCTGTTGTCCAGCTGCACAGGCACCAGTGCGCGCAGTGAGGCAAGAGAGCACGGTCAAGCCCGTGGACCGTGGTGGCAGCCGATAGGCAGAATGGCGCTCACCGACTGCGGAGAACTGTTCAGGTGCGGCCAGCTCTTGCTGCAAGGCGCGCTGTCTGTCGACAGTTTTTGCCCATTGCCCATCCGCCTGAGTGTGGCTGGGAGGACCGAGAGCCGCTAACAGCATGCCCGCACAGAGCCCCTGATGGCCTGAATCCTGTCTGAGGAAGGAGCGTTGCTCATCTATCCCAGACCTGTCTGTGATCAAGAGCATGCCCTGCACGTGGAAAAGCGCCTGTACTTGCTTATAACCGTTCATATGTAAGATACGGATAGTACGCTCGGACGATTTTCACATTGGGGCTGTCTCAAATATTGCTCGCAAAATACCAGCGCTTGCAAGCTTGCCATGGCTTCGCCAGGCAGGCCGGCAATGCACGACACGCCCGGCTAGCTAGCAACGCAGAATGACAGCTCAAATTTGCCAGCTCAGACTGTGCTCATCTGCGCCCTTGCCAGAAGCAGCGCAACCATGGCGAGAGTGAAAATTAGTCCTGCATCTAGACTGGCGTCCCTCCTCAGTTCCGAACGGATCCTCATCGGCCCATAATGCTGCTTGTCTCCGGTTCTTTCCCTCGGCTGCTTCCTTGACATGATACGGCAGTTGGTTGGTCCGTCTCGGAGTATGCAGTATGAACTGATTAAACGAATGGGGTAGTGCTATGTAAGCAGCCCTTGCCACCGAAGGACGATAACAGATGCCAAAAAAGAAGAAGGCAGAATGATGCCTGCAGTCAATCCCTATTGTGGATCGCTCTTGATCCACAGTGTCGCAGAAGACTCTCGTGTGTATTTGTATTTGTATTTGTACGGGTAGTTGTTTTGTGCTCGTATTCTTCTGCGGGTACGAATTACATGACTGCCGGAAGGACAACAGATCAAGTTCGCCCTGTCTGCTCTTCGCAGCTCCTGGACCATGTCTCGATCAGTCGAGGCCGCCGAAATGCCGCTACAGTCACAGTGTGCGATACACATCTGGCATTCCTGGGCTCGGCAAATCATCCATGGCGTTTCCTCCCTTTTCCATGTGAACACCGCCTGTTCGTGAGTTGCATCTGCCAGCGTCGACGGGCGGGACCGATGTCAACCGTTCGTCGATTGTCTGGGGTAGGGAGAAGGCGGGACAGGGGAGCGAGCTGCAAAGCATGGAGAAGCGAGAGAGAAAATGACAAGAAAGAGGCCCACGAACGCAGAGAGATGGGGCAGCAGCCGACACGGCACGCCACCTCGCAGAGCAGAAAACGAACAGTGGAAATCCCGTCTTTCCCCGTCACCTGTGCTGCTCTTCCCCAGCCCACGCCCCCCTGTCCGCCCCCTCCCTTCTAACCCATTTCTAGCTTCCCCTAGACAATTTTTTTCCCGCCTGCGGTGCTCGACAACTGATAGTCTCTGCAGCGTGCCGTGCGGCCTGGGGGGAAAGAAGATGCACCCGTCGTTCGTCCGAAAAGGATCCATACAAGCTACTTGTATGTAGCAGCGGCAGAACTGGATGCACGGCATGTCCATCCGCTGTGCACGGAGTACGCGTACGAGCAGACAAGTGCCGTCCAAACAGGGACTACGAATTCTTGTCTCAGCGGCTGCGTTTGCCGCAGGTCGGGTGCCGTTTTCCCACTGTTTGATGAGATGTGCTCCGCACACGCCAATAAGATACGACCATGCACGCGTCAACAGGCAGGGGCCGGCGCTGCCAGACGTGTGGATATCGTTAGCGACGAGAACGATGGTGGCTGACATGCCGCGACGACTCTGAACGACAGGACAGGGTGTGCGAACAGGGCGCGTACAGGGGCCAATTTACCAGAATACTGGATCTGCAACGGGTGTACGGGTACGAGCAGTGGCACCGGAGCGGCGAAATGATAAGAAAAAGGCCTGCATCTTGGCCGGGCTTGCATTGCAAGCTAATACCTCGGCCCTGCACATGCATAGGTGCATGCACACGGATGCACCGCTGCGAGACAACCATGACTGCACAGAGGTGCGTCGTACATACGGTGGAACGCTGCGTGTCATTTGCCTCTGGTCAGTCCGGCGAACGGGGAGAGACAGAGAGATCATGCAGTTGATTTGTCCTATTGCTTGCGTTGAGTAACAGGCGTCGTAGGACAGATCACGGCGTACGGTTGTGTCTTCCCTGCCTGCCATATTCTCCGAGATGTGAGGAAGACGTGTGGCGTAGTTGCAGCTGCAGACGATGCTCGTAAAGAAGGAAAAGAGCACAGACGGCAGATGAAAAACAAAATACAACCCAAGACAGCAAGTACGACCAAATAAAAGCCAAATCCAGCCAAGCAAAGCCAAATAAAGAATACCAATACAAGACAGATAACCAGCACGAGAACGGACGGGGACAAACGGGCGGCTAGACGTTACGTTGCGGTTCTCCCTTTCACAGCTGTGAATTCCAAATCTCTCTTTGCCTGGTCTGCGATGGACAGCCGCCGTGGACATGCACAGTTCTTTTGGCTGAGCCATCGTCTGCTCAACCCTGATCCCTGTCCTGTGCAGGAGCTGCCAAATCAGAAAGCGGCGTCATACAATATTACACCGCTGCATCACAAACCAATGCCTGCTGGGCTTGTGACCCAGCATGCGACAGTGAGACACGCTTGTTGGCTGTCACAGCCGAAAACTGGCGACAAGAAAGCCCCCTGGTGTCTTCAGCGAGCTCGTAGTCAACCCAGAGGTCCCCTCTCCATCACACGCAGAGGCTAGTGGTGGCCGCTGACTGGGTCGCCGTCACGTGGGGGTCACATTGCACGGTCGTCGTCGACGCTGACTGTCGGCTGCTGTTGTAGGACGGACCTGAACAGCAGCACTCGAGGAGAACGGGGAAAGGGGGGGAAGAGCGGAAATGCTTCCCTTTCCACAGCCCGCAGCTGACAGCTCACCGAACGAGTTGGGTTATATTAATGGCTGCGACCTACTTTCCGACCATTTTTCTTTTCTTTTTCTGTCCGTCACATCGTGCCGACGGACGTCTTTTCTCGGCATGCTGGAGCTGCCGAAACCGCCACTGAAAAGCTTTCCTACGATACAAATACTTTTACACCACAGACCCTGTGAGCAGATTAACAGACTCGGCATGCCTGGCCATTTCGCCACGCTCGGGGTTCTTTCGATCATCCCCTTGTCGAAGCAGAAACACGATCGTGGAGTTTTTTTCTGGAATACTCTGCAGAAAGCTTCTACACTAGTCATAAGAGACATAGTATTGGTTCTCCAAAAAAAAAAAGTGCAAGCAGCCCCTTTCCGCAGGCATGACCGTCTTTTTTTTTTTTTTTTGGCTCAGCCGTACGAGTACTCATACGAGTACTTCATACGAGCGTCGACCTCCTTACTTTTATTGACAGTGGACATCCATCTTGCGCCCCAAGCGGGTTGGCGCGTCCGTTTGTAGCGTTCTTGCCGATGGGGGCGATATTAACTCTCGGCCTTGTTTAGTCAGGAACAGGACCCTGGCTGCTGGCTAGTCCCAGACACTAACCCACGGCTACAATTAGGCGAGCCGACGGTTTTTTTTTTAATTTTTAATTTTTTTTTTTGGACGGACAGGCACGCCTACCGGTGGGGGCCAATGTCTCAGGCATGGCTGTGAAAAAAATAAAGAAAAAGAAAGCAATATCGTGCCAATCTGAGACGAAGGAGCTGAAAGTTATGCAACAGCAACAGCCGGGTCGCCCTGAAGGAAGACAAGCGCGTTCTGCAGGCTGGCAGCGGAACCTGGCCCGACCACAGTTGACAAGCGGTGAATTCTCAATAGTGCCGGCCGGCCTGCCCGTTTCATGGCGTAATGGTTCATTACGAGTACAGCTCTCTGCTGAAGCCCTTCGGAGAGGGGCGACCTCGTGCATGGATATCTTACGCCTGCAGATGGAAGTTATCTTACTCGTATTCGCCAGCTGCTTCGGCCTTCGCTCGCCAGCGCTCACTGACTGCCAGGCGACATTTGCCGCACAACAACAGTGTTCTAAATGGAATTCACTCAGTCTTCCTATCGAAGTCCCACTCACATTCATGTCCCCTTCCTCGCTCTGTTCTCCTCCTCACCCCCCCCCCCCCAAAAAAAAAGAAAACCTCAGCACACCCGGTCAACCGGACGAATGAAGAGGAGCCAGTCAATTTTCTGCAATGCCTATTCGTACTTGCACACCGGTGCAGGAAAATGCCTGGAAATAACCGTGCAAAGGTGTAATGGGGCAACTCTGCGCGTTTCAGCACCTGCACACTACAATGTGACGGGCAGAACCGGTCCCCCAGATGGTATGTTTTCGTCTCTGTTCTCACGAGTGCTCTTGGGTACTTGTTCATTGGTCTCCTGGGACCATGACTCGCCCACATCTGCTGCTTTTGTGTCAGGAGCCCTTGCCCGCTTTCCCTGCCCACCCCCAAAATGCACTCTCGCTTCGCCTAGCCACTTGGGTCCCTCCCGCAGATGGAATCCGCAGATGGAGTCCGCAGATTCCAGCCTAACCCCACGGCGGCGCGGCGGCGGCGGAAGCAACCTGGCGGCAAGCATAAAATCGCCGCCTGTGCACAAGGCGCTGCCAGACGCACAGCGTGCCACTGCTGCCCAGACACACGCCGGACTGTGCGTGCGGTATGTTGGAAAATGCGACCTCTGCATCCGTACTCGTACATCCAAATCTTGTTTCAAACGGCCCTGCCTCCCTCCCTCCCTCCCTCCCTTCCCTCCCGCTACGGCTTTTCTCTTCCCGCTCTTTAGTGGCCGTTTCCGTCCTGACTTGCCGGGAGTTGACCTCTGTGTGTGCCTGCTGGCCCAGCTCTTTCATGCTGGCATCAGCCTGAAGCTTCTTTGCCTCCCGCATCCTCCCAGCCTTCACCCCACGTTTCGTCTCTCTTTAGGCTGCTGTGACTGTTGTGATCGCTGTGACTGCCGTGGCAGCCGCCGCTGCCGTCCTTAGTTCTCGCTGCCCAAAACCGGAACTTCTCGTAGACAGTCGACCAATATGACCCGGTAAGGGATACCAGGGGTCGAAAAAGAAAGCACACACACACACACACACGTATGCGCAGCCAGTGAGCAAGAGCAGAACGTCAGAGGCAAAAAAGGGAACAGAGACCAGAGCTGCATATGCCATACTACTTGCATGTACACAAAACATGCACACCTCCGGCGTCTACTCGTAAACCCTGTGCTCATACTTGCAGCATTATCGCGCACCCCCCCTCCCGTCACCTCTATCACTCCTTGGTTCACTAATACGACCACGCCCCCTCTTCCTCATCTCACACCCATTGTCGAAAGTCCCCCCGTTTCTCTTTACCTTTGTGGTCTAGCATGGAATAACAAGAAGGAAAATTGACAGATCTTTGGGGCCTCCTTTCTCTCGGGTGCCCTTGAGAAACGACAGCCAGCTCCGAACTTCGGTGGCAAGAACACAGGAGCTTCGACGTAACAACCATAAAAGCATAAACGCTGGCTGAAAGACGCTGCAGACCGCAAACCATTGTCAGTGCAACCCAACATACACCCCCCCTCCTCCCCCTTTCCCCATCACATCATCAAACCACACACCCCTTCCCCCGTCCGCCGATGTCAAAAAATCATCCGCTTGTCAGGACTTGATCCGAATCGAAAGATGGGCGTTGCAGAGGACGAGGGGAAAAAAGGAAGGCTGAGAAGCTGAGCGCCTGAAAATAGACCGCAGAGGGCTAGTTACAGTTTCCATTTTAGGCTTTGCTGCCACTGGCTCCTTCTCTTTCTTCCTAGATCTGGGGGGGGTAATAGGATACGTTTTATTATTTAATTCATTTTTTATCTTATTTCAATTATAATACTCTTGTCCTCTTTAGAGAACCCCAAATCTTGTGGCTCCTCTACTCCTCCACTACCTCTCTCCACCCTTCGTCTTTAACCTTCTTCGCGACCTCGTTACCACCTCTCTTCCTTCTCCTTCTCCCTCCACTTATTTGCAGTCATTCTAAACTATTATCTGTTTCTTATTGCCTTGCTCGTACGCTTCAACTGCTGAATTTTGGTCTGCTCACCCTCGGTCTGCCTCGTTTATCTCACGCGGCTCTCTCCTCAGCAGCACCGCTTGCAGCAGCCTCGTTCTACCGTCTACCTTGTCTCCTTTCTGCTCTGCTCTCACGTAATTCTCTGTCGTTTGATCTGTCAGTCTACGCTTCGTCACGCCGTCTGAACGTCTGATCCAGTCTTGCAATTACAACCCCGACCCAGCCACCGGACCGTCTGTGTGCTTGTTTCGCCCCAGAAGCGCTTCATGTTCGTCCCGGCTCCTGACTGCTAGGAGAATCTTGGTACCAACTGCCCAAAGCAGCAACTGAGCTAGACGTTACAACTGGCACAGCTGCACAGAGCTGTCCCTTAGCCTGCCACACACCCGCGGCCTTCAGTGACACCCCCCCTACCGTCAGTACAGGGCCAACCCAGGTACTCTAGAGGATACAATTGGGGGTAGTCCGCTTGTCCAACAACAGCCTACAACGTCAAACAACACACCACACTCCTCCTTACGCAACACACGCACGTACCATCCAGCGCCTCGTCTGGTTCCGCTCCGGTGCCTGATCAGACGTGGCCCGAGAAAACGAGGAGAAAGGGGGTCGACGAGCTTAGCTAGCTTTTTCTTCTTCTTCACCATCTACTTGTTTTCACCCTCGTCCGCCCTATCTGCTCTGGCTCTTTCTCACGCCTCTGCTGCCTGATCACATACACCCCACATCTATTTTGCTCATCAGTTGTTTCCGCCCAGCTGGGTACCTAGCTGTGTGCCTGCGTTGAGCACGAAATACGTTCTAGCCTGACTGCGACTACAGGTGGTTCGTCAACAGCAAGAAACGTACATTGTCGCTCACTCTTACCACCAACACAATCGCTGTGCCGACAAGCCGCACACCCTTCACCCCTTCACACCCCCCCCCCCCCCCTTGTGCAAAGATACGCATCTGCCGTCGCTAAGTCGAACCAAAAAAGACCGGCTGTATTGAGGCTGCTGCCCGTCATATCTGTCTGGTGCCCGCCATAGTTCTGTCCACCCCCAGTACCGCTGGCAAGCATTCTACCGTCACTCTGCGTGCTGTTTGTGGTCTAGGTTTTCGCCTCTTCTCAAACATCTTCCCTCTATTGGCTGGCCATCTTCTGCTCACTCTCAATAATATTGTTACCATTTACCAGTTCTCCAGTCTCTTTGGTCTTTTTCGGTCCCTCATTTTTGGACCTCCCTACTACCACTCGCTCGCTCCCCCCCCCTCCTCTTCCCTTCTTCATCTGAGAAACCTCCACGCCAGCTTGATTTTTTCACTCTCCACTTCTCCACGCTTTGGTTGCTGGCCGTCGGATCATCATCAGCGTCTGTGTTGTTTTAGGAGATATTTTTGATACCAAGCGTGGCTGACAACTAGTCGAGCAAAGTGGCCGGTTGTCCTACTTTCTGGCACCCAAACTATATGCTACATGTCCGATTTTTGTTACAGCAGCTCCTTAGCATAAACCCTGCCCTCTCATTCGGTGTAATAGAATAGTCTCTGGTTCCATATCACTCTGGGCCTGATTCAAAGACACACGCCCCCTTCCGTTTTTCTTTTTACTCCTGACACCCTTGTCTTTCTGACTCCGTATTTTCTCGGCTTCCTTCCTCCTCGATTCTTTATTTATACTATTTCTCCTACCTCTCTTCCTTTGCATTCTCGCTTCCTTCTCACCTCCTCCATTCTCATTCTCAACACACCACCACCCTTTACTACTAGCAGACGCACATTGTTCATGGCCGTCGTCGCCCACCCCCCCTTCCAATCTAAGCTGGACTCTTGGAGAACCACCTCCGCTACCACACAGACTACCGAACGAACGGGACAGATGACAGATATAATGTCATACCAGTATCCCGCGCCGCCACCGAACGGCGGCGACATAGCTCTACCGCCGTCTGGGTATATGCAAGCAAACTACAACAGTATTTCTCCCCCTGGATCTGCCCCAAGCCATCCCCCTGTGGTGCCCAAGGAGCGCCACGGCTCCTGGCCAAAGAATGTGAACGTGAAGCTGAAGCGGTCTCTATCTACCCCAGTCTCCTCACAGCAGTCGATTATGTCTCAATCCCACAGCGGCCAGCAAGACCATGCTCTCGGCCTCGCCGCAGAGAAGCGGAGAAACAAGCTTGGCTATCATCGGACTTCAGTTGCTTGTGGTACGTATACCGTGCGATAGGGCTCTGCAGGGCCGCAAAACACGGAAATTTTGTCTAACCCGACTGTTTTTTTGTCTGTCCAGGCCACTGTCGTCGCCGGAAAATCAGGTGTATCCCGTCCCCGGCCGACATGGAAGGACGATGCATCAACTGCATCCGTCTCAAAAAGGAGTGCAGCTTCTATCCGGTGGACCAGCAGCCGCCAACAGACTCTAGAAAGACTTCTGGATCTCGAGTTTCGGTAGGCCTGCCACCAACACCACAGTCAACACCCAAGATGGTGCCATCTACCCAGAATCTTCTCCCGAGCTCTGTGCCGAACCGTACACAGGGCCTGGCGACTTCTGATGTCCGCAGACGGCCGCATAAAAGCAAACAGCAGCTGACAAAGTATTCGATTCAGGGCATGGCACAACCAGGAATGAAAGTTTCCGGTGCGGAGGCGTACTCGCCTGATTCGAAGAGTAAGTATTCAACGTGCCCAAGAGACGAGGGCTGAAGTCCTAACTGCTTTGTGATAGTGCCCTCTAGCTCTTCTGCTGGGCGGTCTTTCGACTACACCCACGGAGTGACGAGTTGGATGTCTTCCGAAGCCCGGGCCAGTCCGGGCACCTCGAAACCCGGCGAGCTGAGCAACAGTTGGCGTTCGTACGTCCCGGGGTCGCCTGCCACACCTGGCTTCTCGCCGTACACTCCGCATGGTCCGCCACAGTCATCCTCTTGGGCGCCGCAATCTGAGCCGGCAACCAGGGATGATTTGGGCTGGTCTTACCCTCCTCCACCTCCGCGGTCGCTTTCCTTCAGCGCGGACAACACTGGCAGCCACCACTCGCAGTATCCGTCCATTTCACAGATCACAAGCGGCCTCTCCAGTCGACCATACGAACGCAAGGGGAGCTCGATGCCGGACATGTATCAGACGTCCATCACCACCATTCCGGGCGTGGATAGCATTTCAGGCACGACAGCAAGTCATCATGCTTCTCTTACGGCAACTTCCCAGCCATACGGCAGTTGGCAACCGTCGTATTCCTACAAGTCAGGTCAGACAAACGACCCCTATGCCGGATGGGCCACGGGCCACAGCACTGTGAGTGCTGCGGAGACACAGCCGACATCGTCTAGCATGTACTACTCTGGACGGTAGACGATAGACCACTACAATTTTCCGCTGCCAAAGGCTGATAAAAACAATCATAACCGCCACTCTTGTGGTTTTTGTTCTCGTCCTGACGGGTCTTGATGGCTTAGTCTACCGATCCGCCTTTGATTCTTACCGTTTCTCTGCTTTTTTAAGCCACGACGAACGTGGATAACATTGATTAGGACCTGTCTGATACAGACAGGGAAGGAAATACGCAGGCAATTTAGCAACCAATACCCAGCAGTCCATCCAACAACAATATCCCGGACAAGACAAGCCATCTTCAGGTGGTACGCAGTTGGCATCATTCAGAATGATGATACCTCCTCCCTGGCAAAAGAAAAATTTAACTGGGTCGGGTTTCCGAAGCCTGCACCCATAATCCAGGGTTAGAAGGTATGGTACGACAAGCCATCAAATAATTTGCGAATCATGGATGCCTACTGTGGACTGCAAATGGGACAACATCACCTATCACAAAACAAAAAAAAAAAAACGAAACAGGAAGCTATTATTTGAGCCTCGGAATATAGCATTCGTTTCTCGTTCTCAGCCTCTGGTACATACTTGTCTCAGGTTGTTCTTGTGATTGAGCTGAACGCAAGCTTAAAGATAACGACACCCTCAAAAACGCAACAAGGATATCAAGAACGATAACCGGAGAGACGCGGGACGAGATGGAGTTTGGGTTGACCTTGACAAAGTCGCATAAAACGGAACGGCAAAGGGAACTAACTGGTGCATGAAACGGAAACGGAGAGGAATGCAAATGGGTCTTTGAGAATGGTCATAACGGTGGGAGCATGGAATTCATATTAAGCGGAAACGGGACGAGAAACGGCAGCGGATCAGGAGCATACATGGAAACCACGCCCAAGCAAATCACATCATTCAGCAAGGGTGGTAGTGCGACAAATGGATACGGGATGCGGGAAAACGGCACGGCAGCATGGGGGGTTGCAGACCAAACAAACAGAACGACCGGCAGCCACGAATGATCGGAGGGGAATAGAATGGGGACTAACGGCCATGTCTTTGAACATGGATGATGACAAGGTAAGGAGCAGACTGGGAAAGCATATAACGGGGAGGAGAGAATGAGATGGTATGAGATGGAATTTCTTCTGGTTTGTCGTTTATATTCATACTGTCGCTACCGGTCACTGTCTTTTTGGTTCTCTTCGTTTTGGGGCCTTTTGGCCTTTTGGCCGTTGGCCTTATTGGTCTCACCTCTTATTTTTTTCGCTTGCATTTTATTTTTACTTTGTGGAATTGCATATGTTTTATATTTTATATCTTTCCCTTTGAATTTTCTGGCAACTGCAGAAGTTGCAGCGGATAGAGGGACTGCAGAAGCTTATGGGGAAGAAAAACCGTGATGAAATGAAAGGAGAGGAAACAAAAAGTCTAGGTTGGATGAATTGGGTAGCATCTGCATGTTCTGTCTTTTTTTTTTTTGGAAAACTTTGTTTTCATGTTCTTCAACTGTGGTTCTCTATCTATGGTCATTGGGTTTAGCCGATAAGGCTTCAGCCTCAAGGGCATTTAAGTGCCCATTATATAAGAATACTTTACAAGCTTAGCAGAGGCTAGTAACATTTCATAATGCTTGTGCATCTCCTCTTCGCCTCTCTTTGCCACTCTCGACATGCCACTTGTCGTCAGCTACTTAACGCGTTGCTGCCCGTTTGCATGTGCAGTCTCGGGCGTCCTCATCCAACCACGGCAGGTATGTAAGCACGCAGGCATATCAATGTGCCACGTGCTAAATCTAGATTTCAAGCCATCCCTGTCCGAGACTCGTGCTCTTGTGTGGGCACGCTTCCGTGTTCCGGTGGGCGGGAGGGAAGCTTCTTACTACTTGCATTTTTCAGAGCGTGCCGTCTTCCGCACATCAAGCAGGGAACATCCGGTTTGAGACGGCAATGCGGATGGTGACGGCAGCGTAGACAAGTTATCTTTTGGGGGATGGAGAGGGGGAAGGTGATGAAAGTGGGGATATCAGTCGTCGTCCAGTCGCCACATCAGCACCACCAGCGAGATGTACGCCGACAGGCTGAGTAGGCTCAGCAACGCCACGCTGTTGCCGCTCGTGCGGAACTTCTTTGTGGTCACGGTACTGCGGCGGCGCAGGCTCAGACCTGACAGGGTGTTCTCGGTGGGGCCGAAATCCCGTCCCGACCCCGGCCCCACAGCTGACTCCGGCCCCGGCTCCAGCCCCGGCTCCAGCCCCGGCGCCAACCACGCTGGATGCTTCACCTCCTCTTCCGAGTTGAAAAACTGCCGGTTGCCCTCGTACCGCCTATAGATTGCCACCAACATGACGGCGGCACCGTAAACAGCGTACAGCGCGCCGATGGCGTAAAACTCGGACGTGAAGATCTTGAGCACGACAAGCGCAAACGAAAACTGCCCTAGCGCCGTGCGCATGTAGGCACCCTCAAAAGTGCGCTGGGCGGCGCGGATCTCGACGAGCCTGGGGTGTGAGGGGGGGGGGGGGGGGGGGGGGAGGGGGATGGTTGTCAGCTTGGTCAGGTCAAAAGCCATGTGCCCAGACAGTCCAGGCAGAAGAAAATGCCGTCGGCTTCCGTCCCACAGAGCGAGACGAGGATAGAGAAAGAAGAGCGAAGAGCGACAAGAACGGGAGTACACGAGTAAACTCACTCTTCCGGTGTCAGAATGACCGACCGGGCTCGGTGCCGCCGCAGTTGTAGACGGTCCTCCGGGTGTGGAAGCAGTGCCTGTGGATCTTGTTAGCACGTGCAAATGCAAGCATGGAGACTCATCCCTCTGTCTCGCCCAGCCGCACCCACAGAGCGAGACATGAGCACTGCGTTACGCACCTCGAACATGTTGACAAAGCGTGCAGAACACAGCCAGCGAAACAGAATATGGTCAACGGAATCCCCTCAATAAAGTTGTTAAGCAAATCAGACAATGACGCCGATTAGCCGTGCATTAGCCGGGCTTGTCTGGGCTGTGTATCGTCTTGAGGGCGTGAAACGTCGCAAAACACTCCACCGAAAACAAAACATGCCAGCGTGAACCTCTAGCTGCGTTGTCATAACCGAACAAAGAATGCGTCCGGAGAATCAGGGTTGAAAAAAAAATCGAGCAAGGCATGTGTCGATCTTGGCTGCTGCTCCAGAGGCAATTACACCTTTCCGTGCCTGTTGAAATCCAGTTTAGCGTGAAATTGGGGAGCTCGTGCTCGACCAAACAGCTTCTGATTGGCTGGACTGGCACGCCCAGAATTGCGTGAGTGCCTAATCCCTGAGGCGCCAACACGCCATCTGGCGTACCTGCAAGACCAATCTAATCAGAGCTCAGCCGAACAAGCGCCTTTTTTTGACCCTCCCCAAGAACCACCCACACGACCCGCCGCCTGCCAGACCAACCTTTCTGTACACATGCAACGACGTCGGTCGACGCCTCAGAACCCCGACACCTCCTCAACCAATCCCAACCTCAACCTCAACAGCCGCCGCGCTGCCGACTACGCCGGCAGTGCTCGAAGCAGTCATCCCTCGTCTGCCGCCGCGACGTCGTCTGCAGGCATCGAACTGCGCGATCGCCCGTCCCACGGCACCAGCAGCAGCATCAGCCGGCCGTTTGCCTACCGCCCGGTTGCCGACGCCGACGCCGACCGCAGCTACGCGTCTCCCGCCACTCGACCCTACCCGCCGTCTTCACCCACGCCGCTCATCATGAAGCCGTTTGTGGGGGCCATGCAGGCCTGGTCCTGGTGCGTCTGCTCTTGCCGCTCTGGTTGTTGTTGTTGCTGCTGCTGCTGCTCTCGAGATCAAGCAGAGCAGAAAAAAGAAGCGCAAAAAAGCTAACCAACATACAGTGCCGTCATCTCCGCCTTTGCCATCATCATCCTCTCCGTGCTCGGCCTCCTGTTCCGGAGCAATCACCATGAGATGGTGGGCGGCATCGACGACCCCGAAAACGGCCCGGAGGTCGCCGCAACTATCTTTGTGGCCGTGCTGGTCTATGCGGTACGTCGGTTTCTGTCCTGGCGGCCGTGCCGGCCACAGCCGCTGCTGTGGTCGCTGACGCCTGCTATTTTATTTTCACTCTGCCCTCTGTCAACCACCTGCTAACAGCAAGACAGGGTTTCTTAGTTTTCTGCGTCATCCAGGGCATGCTTCATCTGCGGGAGAACCGAAGAGGAGCCATTGCGTTGTAACAAACGCGACGGGAGGGCAGCTCCAGTGAAGAGGACATGGACGAGGACATAATAGACAGGGCCACAGGGTAGGCATGGTGGCACACATTGTACGCTGCTATTTGGGTCTTTTTTTTTTACTCTGTGTTTATATAGTGTGTTTCTTGTGTTTCTTGTGCTTCTTGTGCTTTTTGTGCTTCTTGCTCTTCTTTCTTCTCGCATTGCTCATTCTGCATGCATCTCGTTTTGCTTGTGACTTCGTGATAGGAGGCGCGCTCGACAAGCCTAGGCAGCCAGACAGGCAGGAACCCCCAGGGGGCCCTGGCAAGAGGAGGAAAGGAATTACTCGTACGAGTACGTGTTAGACTTTATCCCACAATTTGCAACCATCTTCGTACTCGTAGTCTTGATTAATTCTCAGCCAAGGCAATTCCCTGTGCACGACAACAGGCATTGGCCCGTGTTGGGATCCACTCCTGCTTGCTGCCTGGTGCTCAGACCAAGCTGTTCCCCGACCGGTCGAGCTAATGACAAACACGGAATGCACTGCGAGACGCAGCTTTGCTCCTCCTGCCTGCATTGGACCGCTGTCAAGAGGAACTGCATTGCATTACACCGCATGCTGTATCACCATTCGCGTGGCTCGTGTAGCGTGTCACGGGTCGCTCCCGCCAATATTTTAGGCATCGACCCGGTATCTAGGCCAGGCGGTCAGCGATCCTCCAGAAAGAGAAGGAGCGGGTGGTCAGATGGTAGTTCTAATATGCTAGCAAGAGGGGAAACGCGCCGGTGCCATAACAAGGCCTGGCTTCTCCTCTTCCTATGGCTCCTCGACGGCTGCAGCCTACCGGTGAACGTTGGGTGCCGAATCTACATAAATATCTTCCACCCACGACGTTCTGCTGTGCAAATCTATCTTCATCGCTCTCTTGTGATTGACCAGATTCACTGCTCGACCTCGCTCACCTTTTCCTGCGAGCTAGTCTGGTTATTTCCCTTTTGATTTTGTTACGTCTTGAATGCTTTGTTTGCTCTCTCTCTCCTCTTCTCGCCCATACCCCAACCTACACTCACTTCTCCTTGAGCACCAATTGACTGGCGTTCAAACACACAATGGCTTTCATCGAGACTCCGCCGGTCCCGGTGCCTCATGCCGTGCTCCCCGCTTACCTCGAGGGCCACCCGGACAAACCAGTCGCAGAACTCTTCAAGCCGTACCGAGAGTTCGAGGCCACGGTTCGTGAGCTCTATGCGCAGGAGCCGGGCCACCCGGCGCTGAAAGACCCCCATGTCAACGTCCTGCCCCTTTTCAGCGAGGACACTTCCAAGATCGTGGTCCGCAGCCGCGATCTGGAGGCTGAGTCCGACCTGGAAAAGTCCAAGTACATCATGCCGCTTCCCAAAGAAAACCGCCGGCCCAGTGGCGCTCCTGCCACGGTGGCATCGCTTCAGGACTTCCAGTACAACTTTGCAGTCTTTTCTGAGTCGTCCCTCTCTAGCCTGAAGTGGGATAATGTTGTGGCTGCCGGCTCTTCCGTGGTCAACTGTCTGCTGCCTGTCCCTGATAAGTACAACAAGTCGAGGCGGTCGCTGCGTGAGTACTACCACGAGAAGTTTTGCCCGGCGTCTGATGTCGACCTCTTCCTGTACGGCCTCACGGACGAGCAGGCTGTCGAAAAGATCAAGGAGATCGAAGCCAGCGTCCGCGACTCTATCCTGGCCGAGACGACCACTGTGCGCACCAAGCACGCTGTTACTATTTGTGAGCAGAGACTGAGATTTTGATCTAATTTAGTTCTATGCTGATTTCTTCCCACAGGCAGCCAGTACCCAACGCGCCATGTCCAGGTCAGTTTAGTTTCCTGAAGAGTTCCAGCCTCCCTGTTATCCTCGCGTTGGTCCTGCTGCTTACAGTCCGGCAGATTGTTCTTCGCATCTACAAGTCTGTGTCTGAGATCTTGACTGGTTTTGATATCGACTGCTCTGGAGCTGCCTATGACGGAAAGCAGGTCTACTGCACGCCGCGTGCTTTGCAGTCGTACATGACACAGATCAACCACATTGATCTGACCCGCCGCAGTCCATCCTACGAGAACCGGCTGTCCAAGTACAGCCGCCGAAACTTTGAAATCTACTGGCCGGAGCTTGACCGCTCCCGCATCGATCCAACCATTTTCGACCGCAGTTTTCGCCGAACCCTCGGTCTAGCACGCCTTCTTGTTCTTGAGACTCTTCCTACGCCGGTGTCACGGGATAGATATGCGACCCAACGACGCAAGGAGCGGGGGCGTCCAGATGCACTCCAGTTGGGCATGCCGTTCCACTACTCTGGGTGGTCTAAAAACATCAAGGACAATTATGACGACGAAGTGGCCGAGTGGGTGAGCCAGGAAGACCTGAGCAACTACGATACTTTCACGATCCCGTATGGTCAGAAGTACCATGCAAAGGCAATCGAGAAACTGTGCTACACCCGCGATTTGCGTAAGTTTTCGGCATACTAACCAGTTCAATCCTTTTTGTGGTTGCTTTTTTTTTAAAAAAAAAGAAATCAAAGATTTGGAACGACACTGACAATTTGACAATTTCTCTTCGTATCCAGTACTGAACGCAGAATGGAATCAGAAAAAGGACCGGGAGGTCTATCTTCACCGGCACCCTGCATTTGTAGGAATCCTGGTCATCTTCATTTAGACTGTGTGCTGACATGAACAAAATAGTTTGGTCGGGCAGAGGATGTCGTCCATGATTGCTGTGGCTTTTGTCCCAAGTCCGAGACAGAGCAAGAGAAGGAGATTGCCGAGGAAGAGAGCAAAATATACATTTCGGGCGAAATCTCCTTTATCAAAGACGACCTGGCC
This sequence comes from Harringtonia aguacate, assembly GCA_014183095.1. Lineage (NCBI taxonomy): Eukaryota > Fungi > Ascomycota > Sordariomycetes > Ophiostomatales > Ophiostomataceae > Harringtonia > Harringtonia aguacate. The sequence goes on from JACCPH010000025.1 coordinate 240,297, forward strand.
GTCAAGTATGATCCCCCTTCTCTTCCTCACACAGGCGGACGATATCTAATGGCTAAATAGCAAATCGGCTCCTTTAACCCTCTGACGGACGATGACTGGACCGAGATGGCTTACATTGGAGACACAGCTCGACTTTGCCAGGCTATTATAGATGGAGATCTAGAGCATGTCAAGGCTTGGCTTGGTCAAGATGGTGCGGATCCAAACAGACGGGACTACACTGGTCGGACGCCGCTTCACTTGGCCGCCATCAGTTCGACGCCCGAAATCGTCCAATGTCTTGTGGACAACGGTGCCCGGCTTATCTCCCGTCTCGCTGATGGAAAGACTGCTCTTCATTTGGCTGCCGAGCGCGGTGATGTCGAGATCGTTAAGATCTTGATGAACAAGAGTTTGGCGAACGAGGCTGAGGAGGCCGATAAAGAGGACCAGCGGCGGCAGGCAAAGAAAGCTGCGAAAGAGAGTGCCGGCGGCAAGGATACCAAGATGAAGGATGTTGACGACGACGACGACGACGATGATGATGAAGATGAAGATGACGATGACGGTGAGATGATGGAAGCTGATTCCTCGGACGACGGTGTCTTCTCTACGACGACTGCGTCCTTTGTCAAAGTCAAGAGCAAGGGTGATGACACCAACGATGCTCTATTGGATGATGACAGCGAGGAGCCCGATGTTTACGACATCAATGCTGTCACTTGGGACAGACCTTGCTCGGCACTTCATCTTGCTATATTGTCTGGCCACGATGAAGTTGTCAAACTGCTCTGTCAGGTAAGAGCATATAGCAAACGCCTGCCTTCCTTTGGTCAAACCATTCTGTTCTTCGTCTCACATATGGAATAGGAATACGGAGCCGATGTCCTACTACCCATCAAATTATTGAACAGAAACAGACAGCCGGCTTCAGCACTGCTAACCCTAGTCTTGGCCTGTGCTCTTCCACTCGATAAGGCAAAGAGCATGGTGAGAACTCTCCTCAGCGTCGGTGCCACTTCTTCGCAGGCCGACATGCACGGCACAACGGCTTTCCAGGGCTGCATTCAAAGTAGCCAGCCTGAGCTGGCGGAGACATTCATGGAGTGTGACAAAGCCATATCCGCCACCTTCTTGAACCATGTTTCGTTCCTAAGCGTATGGAACGTGACCACCCCGCTGCTGACAGCCATTACCGTTGGCAATGTGAAGCTGGCGTTGAAGCTGCTTGCTGCTGGTGCGGCTCCCCAGACGGATTATGACATGTGGCTCAAGTCAGCCCAGTCGACTCCCCCTGTGGCCGCACTCCTGGGCACTTTTGAAAAAAACAATTTGGATTTCAGGACACGTCTATGGCAACCCTTGCCAGCAGCGTTGAGGTCTCCAAACCCAGTCGTGGCGTTGGATCTCCTAGAGCGAGGGGCTGACCCTGACACACTGACTGCAACTGGGTACGGCGCTCAACTGCAGGCGCCTTCGTGGACCAGACGGCAACCACATACGCTTACATCGCTGTCTACGGTCCAGCACTCTCTGCACATTCTCAAGGCGTACAGTGGAGAGAAGGGCAAGTGGAAAAAGCCAGATTCGAATCTGGATGGTGCAGATGATTTCCTGCACTCGTTTTCCGAGGACAGCTGGATGCGCTGGGAAGTCTTGCGTGATATCAGGAGGGAGCAGGTGCTGTATGATTTCAAGCTGGCCAAATACGAGGAAGAGCAGAAGAGCCCGAAGATGGGCGCGAAGAAGGCCGCAATTGATGCAATGATTTCGGTACTCGAGAAGATCGAGCAGAGGATCTTGGATACGACCAAGCAGCCAAACCCCGGCAATACAGAAGAACCCGAAAACAAGTCGAAAGGCTACTCGGTCGCCAAGTTCTCTAATACCGGCTACAAGTTCGTCCCTCGGTTTGATAGGGCTCCAGATTTCACCGTAGCTCGTCGGGCAGGCTACATCCAGCTGTGAGTACTTTTTGTGCTTTCGACATTGTTCTTTTGTTCTAACACACACAGTTTCGAGGCGGCTTAGCGTGGTGACCTGAACACCATCAAGACGCTGACGCTGACTCCGTGGGGGGATGCAAAGGACCAGCCTCCTTTGACCATTGCGGCCTGCGACAGAAACAAGAACCATCCTTTCTCAATCGCATTCCTGCGTGGCCATTTCAATGTGGCAAGCGCCATTCTGGAAATTGCCCAGGCACAATATGCCCCAAAGGAGAAGCCCAAGGTCCGCTATGAGATGGCGGATGAAATGGATTCTGAAGACGACATGTGTGGCGTCGACGAAGATGAGACGGAACTCTACCGTATCATCAAAGACGACGATCAATTCACCATCGACAACATTGGACAGGTAAACATGCAAGTCCAAAGCGGAACCGTACGTTTTAACCAACTACATCTTGTGCTTTCCACACCGTTGCATGCGCTCTTTACTGACTAAACTAGACGCCGCTGGACCTGATTAAATGCAAGAGCTTTACATTCCCGGTGCGTGGTGGAAAAGCAGACTATGCGGACTTCGGGACGTTGTCTCTCTTTCAGTGGGTGTTTAAGCGTAACGATATGCAAGGCCTGAAGTTCCTGCTCGATGCGGCTGTCCATTATCGAAGCCTGGTGCCGGAAGACAGTGGGGGCACTGGCACGCGGCTGTTCTTGTTGGAGGTTGAGGACTTTAAGTACGCTGTGGAGCAGAGCCACACCGAAATGCTGGCCGAGGTTATCAAGCGCGCAGGGGCTGGTCTGCCCTTGGCGGAAATGGTTCAGGACACAGGAGTCGAGATGACTGCCAAGCCGGGTTATTACCAAGGCTTGACAGTGTATGGCAAAAAGAGGTACGTTGTTTTGTTGTCTGACAAGTTGTGCTTCCTGATTCTCTTTTTCTCCAGTGGGACCATGTATTGACTGGGGTCTGAATAGGACGGACTGGGTCGAAGCCGGACGACAAACGGTTTGGCGGTCCCCAGAAATGAAGGTCTCGCCGCTTCTGTACGCTTCTCATGCCGGCTGTTTGGAATCGATCGAGTGGTTCTTGAGCGATGCCCCCATGCGCTGCTATCTCGAGTTTGTCGGGTCTAAGGCCGCTCGCGGTGATGCCAGAATCAAGCATCTCGGCCAGGCATCTGGGGGACATAGAGGAGCTATTTCTCAGTGGCTCAACGGCGAGCGTAGGTTCATGCCTCATACGTTTTGTCTCTTCCGTTGCTAACCGGATGTGAAAAAAAAGGTGACCTTGCGCTCATGGGAGCAGTAGCGTGCAAAGACCCGAAAAAGATAATGGCACTGGTCAAGTATCTTGTGAGAGTTATGCCTGAGTCGGTCAACGCCAAGAGTGCCAGTGGCCACACACCACTGTTCGTGGCATGCATTAGGGGTCTTGTGGACATTGCACGCGTTCTTGTCGAAAACGGAGCGGACCAGTCGGTTCGCGTGCCCGACACCTATGAGAATTTGCTGCACGCCGTCCTCCAGTTCAACCCGCCTGCCGAGCGTCTACGCCCCATGCTAGACGTGTTCGACCCGGAAGTGCGAAATCGCATGTTTTGCGAGCGTTACCTTGGAAATCTTGGCCAGGGGCGTACACCACTGCACCATTGGCTGATTCAGTGTGCCACAAGCAGAGGTGGACGCTTTGGCGGCGGGGTGTATTCACTCGAGGACGTTCTTGATGTGCTACGCCTGCTCCTCGAGTACTCAGGAGGCAGAGAGCTGAGCCAGTTGGACAGTACGGGCACCACTTTGCTTCACTCGTTGGCGACGATGAATGTGGACCCGAAGATTATCCGCGCATTGCTTGACAGCGAGCCGCCGCAGCGGCAGGCTGTGCTGGTTCGTCGTGAGAACGCAGTTGGCCAGACGCCTGTCGAAGTTTGCAGGGACAACTTCTTGACCATCTACATTACGGCGCCAGCTAGAATGCCTCGTATGCACGAATTCAATTCTGTCGACGCATGGCCGAATATGGACCCGGAGAAGTTTGTGGTGTCGGACGCGGAGCGGGCGGCGAACCAAGAGCAGGTCTATGTACCCCGATCGGTTAGAGAAGTCGGCCAAGCCAACAGAGCCGACGAAGCAAAGGCCACGCTCAACGTGCTGACAGACTACGCGGCGCGGAACCCGGGAAAACGACAGCTCGCCAGCCTCGGCGAGGCAAGCGACGTCATGAAGCGGATTGGGAACGAATACCAAAAGCAGCGCTACCAGACTCGGGTGGCGGAAGAGGCAGATGATGGGACGGCAGGCGATGGCGAAAAGACCAAGAAGGCGTCCTCTTTCAACGTTGTCCCAGGGCTGTCCACGGTCTGGCGGAAAGAGGAAGAGAAGAACACGGCCCTCCAAGAAGACAATCTCTGGAACTACCGCTATCTGCCAGTGCACCAAAATTTTTGAACCCACATAACAACGACATTATATAAAGACACAAGTCACAAAGACAGTCAAACAAATCACGTCGAGTAAATCAATTTGAGCATGAATTCTGGTTTGATTTTCTTTTGGAACGTTTTTGCATCTCTGGATCTTTGTGTCTCTGCAGTGTGAGACTGATATATGTCGAGAACATAAAAAAAAAAGGCAAGGCAAGTCCGCCATGGCGGTATCCAAGACATGTAGACATGCACCCAAAATAACAGGAAATGGAAAGCAGCCTGGATGGAGGCTAGGAACGCCTGTAGTGTATGCGAAAAAAAAAGGGGGTATATATGAAAGGCCGGCGGAGGCTGGCAGAAGAGAAGGGGATGACGGAGGAAGAAGAAAGAAGAAAAGCAAAGTAACGACAAGCAGCAGGCAACAGGCAGCAGGCAGCAGTCAGCAGTCAGCAGTCAGCAGTCAGCAGTCAGCAGCCTGTGCTCAGTCCTCCTCGGCGGCGATCTCGGCGCGCACGGCGCGGGACCAGCGCAGGATGGCCGTCTCAAAGTCGGCCCAGGCCTGCTGGCCGCCGCTGTCGCAGACGATGGCGAGGGCGTCGATCTTGAGCAGGACCTCCCAGCGCAGCTCGGCGGCCTTGACCCAGAAGCGCAGGTTGTCGGCGGCGCGGTAGGGCTTCTGGGTGTCGGCGTGGAATGTGGGGATGGCGCCGAAGCGGCGTTGCGACTTGGACACGGCGGCGTTGTGCAGCTCGACGAGGCGGACGCCGGACTGCATGTGGAGGAGGAAGGGGGTCACGCCCGGGGTGGCGGCGGCGGCGGTGGCGGCCGTGTCTGTCGTGTCTGTCGTGTCTGTCGTGTCCGTCGTGTCTGTTGTGGCAGTCGTGGCAGTCGTGTCTGTGGTATCCGCTGCAGTCGTTGTGGCGGTGGTGGCAGTCGAGGCTGCCGCGTCCGTCGCGGCCGCGTCCGTCGTCTCTGCCACCTCGGTCACCTCCATCGGCGTCCACGTCGGCAGCGGCGGGTCGCCCGGCGTGGCCACACCGTCTTCGGCAGCCAGCATGGCAGTGAGGAAGGCGTGCTCGCGGGCAAAGGCGCGGGCGCGTTCTTTGGGGTCGGCGGTCCGGTCCAGGGCGACGTCGGCGGACGGCCAGTCGGCGTCGCGCATCCACGAAGCCCAGGTGGCGCGTTCGGCGCGGTCGGCGGCGGCCAGGCGGGCTTCGGCAGCCAGCATGGCGTAGAGGCTGGCGATCCAGTCGTCCATGGCGCGCAGCTCCTCGGCGCGCAGGCCGCCGGCAAACTGGCGGGTGGCCATACGGCGCAGCACGTCCATGACGGCCAGCAGCTCGGCGCGCACGGCCTTTTCGGGCTTGATGGCGTCCAGGCGATCTGGGTGCTCGTGGCTGGTGTAGTACATCTTGGCGGCGCGGATGGCCAGCGTCAGCACGTCCAGGATGTGCATGCCCTGGATCTCGTTCCACGACGCCGGCGCCGGCTCCGAGCTGTACTTTTTGGTGGGCGTGCCCCCCCCTCCGCCTTCTCTGGACGTGACGGTAGGCGTCCGCTGCCGCTTGGGCGAGCCCGTCGGCGCGCCCGGGCTGCCGGCCAGGGCGACGGCCCGGGCCTGCTCGACCTGGGCCTCGCGCGCCTGCCGCAGCGCCTTGGCCGCGTTGTCCAGCGAGCTCTGCAGCTCGGCCCGCAGCTCGGCTAGCGACGGCGGCCGCGGCACCGGCTTCTCGCGGTACATGTACGTGCTGACGGTGGGCGGCAGCATGTCGACGGCCTCGAGGTCGTAGTCTGCGCACCAGTCCGAGTCCGAGTCGGAGCCGTCGTCGCTGCCGGCCGGGTGGTTCTCCTGCGTGGGCGACTCGACAAGCTGGCCGCCTGTCGTCGTTGCCAGATCCGGGCTGCTTCCCATGGAGGCATACGATGAGTCGACATCACTGGTGCGACCTGCGGCTGTCGTCGTCGTCGTCGTCGTCGTCGGCTGCAGAGACACCGGCCGCGGCTTCTGCGCCCCCGTCGGCTGCTGCAGGGCCAGCAGCGTGCCGCTGCTCGACGCCTCAAGCAGCGACAGGTCGAGCGTGCGCGCCTTGCCGTCGCGTCGCCGCCGCTCCAGCTTGCCCTTGATGTCGAGCAGGCCGGTGCGGGCAAAGTAGTACTGCAGGTGTGTGATGCTGCCGAGGCTCAGCACGCTCTCGCGCGAGCGGGCGCTGGCCGCAAAGTCGGTGCCCTGCGGCCGCATGTAGCCGCGACGCTTGCCGCCGTGGTGGTGATGACCACCGCTGGCGCTTACCACGCTGGTCATGGACAGGCGAGAGCCGGCCCCCCCCAGCCCCAGCCCAAGCCCCAGCGCCGTCGAGTAGCTGCCCGACGACTGCCGGCTAGCAGCCGACCCGTCGCTGCCGAGCGAGTCCCGCGAGCCCTGCGACGACGACTGGTATCCCACCGTCGTGGCCGACCCGTGCGACAGCGTCGACGCCGTCGACAGGCAGCGCGCCAGCTCCTGCGGGCCCAGCTGCAGGCCCGCCCCTCCCAGCGCCGCCGAAGGCACCACGTCAGGCGAGGGCGACGCCGGCCGGCAGATGGTCGGTGGCGGCGGCGGGGGCTGCTGCTGCTGCTGCTGCTGGGGAGGCCCGTCGGGAGCAGTGGCCATGTTGGGTGAGCAAAATGTGGCGTTTGTTTTGCTGGTGCAGATTGTTGCAGATTGTCTGTGGACTGTCTGGACTGTCTGTGGACTGTCTGTGGACCGTGATCTGTAGTGGACCGCGACACGACGCGAAAAAGCTGGTGCGAGGGCGGCGTCGGTCGTTCGTTTCTCTCCTTCTCGAGTCGGACAGACGCAGACGGGTCGCAGGTAAACAGACGTTCTGGCGTGGCAGAATTCCACAGAGGCGTTCTGTGCAGGAAGATCAGTGGTGGTGGTGGTGGCGGTGGTGGCGGTGGTTGTTGTCCTGCGAGAGGAGTTCCGGTGCTCGGCCTCCTCGGTTGAGCTGTTTCAGTTCGGATGGTCAGATAATATTAATGCTGTGTAATTTGGTCGCAGAGGCGCCGTCCAGCAGCTCTTATACAAACGAGTGGCGGCCGCAGGCGACGGGCATCGCAGTGGTTTCTGAAGCTGATGAAGACGAGACCAAAAAGGAAAAGAACGAAAAAACAGAGAACCAGGAAAACAAAAGGAACAAAAGAACAAAACAGGAAAGCGCGTCAAGGCGTCCCGGCAGAGTGGGGAGGACGTAGAGTAGAGTCGAAGCAGTGATGCTGGCCACAGAGGTTAAATGATGCTATGTGTGATGATGCTATTTTGCTTTGATTAACACGGGAGGGGGGCGTTTCAGGGGCTCCGGTTTAGGTGGTCTTGGGTGCTCTCTGGCGCGTGTTCTTGGTTGCCGGATTGACAGGTTGGCGGGTTGGCCGTTGAATAATCCATGCCGCCCAAAACCTTCTGTGCAGGGGGCAGGTGGGAGCTCGTTTTTAGTGGCACGCGGCCCCAACGCGGTCAAGGGCCGCGGCGCACGCATGGGGCGCGCTAGTCCGCAAGCGGAACAGGAAAGTTATGCACGTGCATTTGCATTTGTACTGTTGCATAACGCGCACAGCTCCCAGAAGCTCTGCCACGCATTGCGGGCTGCCCGAAGGCGTGTTTCACCCAGAGAAGCACGGAGAGAGAGAGAGAGAGAGACAGCCGCCAACATGGATTTGGAAGCTGGAATTGCAGACTGGAGCTGCAGACCGCAGACAATATTTGTAGACTGCCCACGCCAATGCAAATATTACTCCTTCTCGCGCAATGCACGGTCACGGCACTCAACCTCTGAAAGCTGCTGGGCTCGTACAGATGTATTATTTGTATGTACTCCCACTTTCCGAGAGGGGCAATCTAATAATATATTCGTACGAGCAATACGACAACTCCCAGGATACAGGCACGGCTAGAGAGTCCATACAAGACAGCACATCCAGATCGCAGTGTCATCCAATTAAACGTGTCCTGCCGCGTTGGCATGCGCATTCGTACCTATGATACGAGCATGCATGGCCAAGATAGCAACGGCACACTGCCGACGGACACGGGAAGCCTGCATCGGTACCTGCATCCAACGTGATACCACACGTCTGGACGCATTCCTATCCATACGTCAGACACCGGTTGCCAGGAGAAACGGCTGTTTCGATTCTGTGTGAGCCTGGCCCGTCATTATGCGCTGGGCGAGCGGGATGGTGGAGCGTTCCAGACGGCCCCAGGCAGAAGAAACAAACAAACAGGCGAGAACGAGAGAGAAGCAAAGTCACGACGACAGCGAGCAGCGATGCCGTTATATGGCGGCAGCGGCACCTCTGTCGGCGCCGATCGACTGTGGAAGATCCCAGCGGAACGACTGGCGAAAGACGCCTGCGATAGGAACCGACATGCACCGTCACATCGACGCAACTTCATTTCAGTGATCTGCGTCCAATCTTCCTCCAGCTACTCCGTTTTGGTCTGGCTCGCCTCACAGTCCACACTTTCCGCACACTGTGCATATACTGCCCGATTGGGTCCTATTTGTATTTGTATTTTGTAGAGTCCGCCACCAACGCCGAACAACGCCTACTAGCAGCCGACGCGACTTAGTGCACCTCCTGTGCGCGTCTCCCCTTTTTCCATATTTGTATTGCTCGCGTCGAGACGACAGCGATTTGAGGGGATATTGTACGCGGTTGCAACCACTGCGCGTGGCCGTCAATTCATACAAATATTTTGCATTTGTACGAGATTTGTACAAGTGGCATTCCCAACTCGTGCTGTACAGTGCCATCAGCTATCCGCACCCTACAAAACAGAACCACTCCACAGTCCCATAGCCCAGGTCCACCTGCGATGCCCCTCATGCCCCAGTCACGAGGAAGGAGCAGTGGCCAGCTACGGAGCACACCCGAGTATTACTCGTAATTTGTCCCTTGCGACACCCCAGAGCGCACGACGGCAGCGGTTCTTTGGGCTTGGTTGTCTTGGGATATTCTTTCCTTATTTTCGCATTCGGGCCTCTTTCCCTTTTCTGATTGTGTTTCTTCGCATTTTCCTTGTTTTGTCTGGTTAACTAGCATTCACTGCCTTCCTTTTCTCTTCTTCCCCCCCCATTTTCTTTCTTTTTCTGCTTGTTTCTACTTGTTTCTGCTGCTCTTCGCTTCTTCCTCCCCTCTTCTGTCCCTCTACCGAGTATCTCTGTACACAGTATCCCACCTGCGCTCGCGCCTGCGCGTACCCTCCCCTGCTCGCTCACGGGCACGTCTCCGTTTTCCTGCGTCCTACTACTGCACGCGGCGCCCCTTTCGCCCTCTCCTGTCCAGTCGGCAAACGCACCACCCCTGACCGCAAGGTGGACTTGTGCATTCCAACCACGACAGGCAGCAGCAGCGTTTGAGGATTAGGCAGCTCACAGACTCGCAGAACAAAAAAGAAACCAGTGCTTGCAGCCCGGACAGACACCACAAAAAATACCACAAAAATACCACGGAATACCACAGAATACCACAAGGACACCACAAAAATACCACAGGAATCCCACAGGAATCCCACAGACCTCCGCTCCCTGCTACCCAACACCTGCGCGGCCACATCACAGCGCTACATCGCCTGCCTACCACTGCTGCATCTGTGCCTTACTACGGGCCTGCGAATGCTGGCAGCACAACCAAACAGGAAAAAAGGGAACGGCCAAGAATAACTCGATCGGCGACCACGGGAAGAAACCCTCTCGAGTTGCGCTCGGCTCGTCTGGGGTTAAATGACAGCCGCCTCTCTTGCGCCCGCCAGTGCTGCTGGAGCTGCACCGACTCCTCCTGCCCTGCCTGCTGGGACAACAGGAGACACTTGCAGCGACACCCCCCTCCCATCTGCTGTTGCGACGCCGCCTAAAGCTATCTCTGCCGCTGTTGGTGGAGGCCGCAGTGTTGGAGGTGGCATCGACGGCCACCAAAACCTGCAGACCGACAACCTCTCCGACCAATCCCAACCTCAGCCCCCGACCTCCTCCTCCTCCTCCAATCCTGCCGCTGCCGCTGACCGCCCCCCCGACCACCACAGCAATGGCAATGACGAACCAGCTTCCACCATCTTAACATTTGCAGAAATTCCCAGCGACATCGCCCAGCTGAATTTCAATCAGCAGCGGCTCGACGTCGACAGCCCAAGCACCAGCCACCCACAAAAACAGTCGTCCTCCTACTCGACCCCTTTGAAGCTGCCATCCTCGACAACCACACCCTCGCACTCGCCTTCTCTCTTTTCCAGTCTCACCCACCGCGACGCCAACAACGAGTCAGCGCGCGCATCCGACCCCTCGCCTGCCCATTCGACCCCGTCGCCACTGATTCACTTCCCTCAGGGACGAAAACCCTCGCCAGGTCTTGCTGCACGTCTGCGCGCTCTTGGGTTTGGCCCCAAAAATTCGCCGCCTCCTCCCTCTGCGCAACACCCTGACCACGTTGGACGTCTCCCAGAAGACCAAATCCGCCAGCTCGACCACAACCACCAGGCCGGCTCCATTGAGCCCGTCATCGAACGGCGAGGCCGCCCCTGGAAGGGCGCCGGTGCCGTCGTCGCCCGCCTACCTTCCTCTGTCGCGGCCCTAGCCACGGGGCGCGCCAGACACGACGTCGATACCGACGCCGACGCCGACTCTGTCGACTATCTCACGGCTGATAACATCCCTGACGTTATGATTGTCGACGAGGACACCGACCTTTTGGAACAACGCCCTCCCTCGCGTGCTTCCTCATACCTCCCCGAGATTGAAACCGCACCGCCTCTGGACATGGACACAAACAAGTATATTCTGCCCGACCATACAAACGGAAACGGCACAAAGGTACAGCTGGGCACGCTTCAGCTGCACCTGGAACGAGACAGTGGCGTCGTCGCGTACTCGCCCTCCTCCTCAGATGAGGTGTCGCCTGAAATCCCGCCGCCACCTCCCCCCAAAGACAGCCCGCCTCCTCCGCCTCCGCATCCGCAGTCTTACGGCCATGTTCATACGCCGTCTTCCTCCTCCGTCAGCTTCACCCCAGACGCCGCTTCCTATTTCAACCCACTTGGTCTGCAGCGGCCAGGTTCCATATATACCCTGTCGCGTGTCTCCTTCGCCAATCAGCTCGCCCAGCTGACGTCCCTGCAACTGCCTGATGCTGAGTCGCTCTCCAGCAAGGTCTCTGCCATTCCTACTGCCCAGGCCGCCGCGCGTGCTCTCATCGGGGCCGCCGAACAAATTCGCAACTGGATCTCCAAGGCCTCCGAGGTCATCGACGGCCTCGACAGCGATGATGACGTGGAATGGGCTGCCGCCGGCGGGCGTGAGGGCCTCGAGGAGGTCGAAAATGCCATTGTCCGATTTGAAGAGCTGATCAACGTCTACGTGGGCGCCATCGAAGAGCTGCAGAGCCGTCCGGATATCGCAAGCGTGACGCCCGAGGACCTCCAGCAGGCCGTCGTTCAGATGGAGTCCATCATGGAAGAGTGGCGGAGGATGCGTACCACCCTGCACAGCGTCAAGGCCCAGGTCGAGATTGCTATGGAATGGGAAGAGCTGTGGAGCATGGTACTGGGCGACATCCAGAACGAGATGGATGAGCTGAGCCGGCTCGTCTTCGAGATGGAGGAGCGCCGCCACAAGTCCATCATGGCCAGCGGCAGCGGCGGCGATGCTGGTGGTGTCGACATTGGCGACCTCGAGACCATTGTCGAGGAGACGCAACAGCAAAACCAGCACCCGCCCAACAACGCCACCACACGCGTGTCTACCACGTCGGGAAACAACCGCTTCAGCATCCCCGTCTTCCCCACAAGCCCGAGCTCGCCCGACGAAGAAGCCTCGACGCCATCCATATCTCAGGACGACTCTAGCCTGCTTGCCCTGTTTGCTCGTATGCAGCCACTGCGTGCGTCCCTGGACTTTTTGCCCATGCGCTTGTCTGTCTTTGAAACGCGCGCCTCTTCTTGCTTTCCCACCGCATGCGAGGAGCTCGAGATGCGCCGCGCCGGCCTCGACGCCAGCTACAGGAAGCTCGAGAAGGATGCTGAGTCGCTGCGGAAGGAGCTGGGCGAAGACCGCTGGGTCACCGTTTTCCGCGGTGCTGCCCGCCAGGCCCAGAAGATGTACGAGTCTGTCGAGCGCAGCGTGGGCAAACTGAGGGAGGCCCTCGACACCGGCATGCACCTTACCAACCCCCCTCTGATGGGCAAGAAGATCGAGAGCTACGAGACAAAGAAGATGCATTACGGCCCAGCCGTCGAGCGTGTTCTCGCCATCATTGACCGAGGTGTTAAGGACCGTCTCACACTCAACGGCGAGATCATCCGTCTGCATGCCGAGCTGCAGGCCAAATGGGACGACCTGAAGGACCGGATGCGCGATGTGGACCTGTCCCTCGAGGACATTCACGACGACAAGAGGAACCAGCAGCTTCGCGACTCCATTTCCAGCATGCTTTCCAACGACCGCTCCACCATCGGGAGCGCCCGTGACACGCCCCAGAGCTCGCCCCCTTCATCCGTCATCATGTCCTCTCTGGGCTTGGAAAGCAGCAGCAAGAGAACCACCACTGGCTCCACCAGTGCTGACTACCAGACCACGCCTACAAACAACAAGCGCCGTACCAGCGTAAGCAGCCACCTACCTCAGCCCGCAACGAATCGTCGGACCGTCTCCTCGCCCGCTATGCAGCCACGGAAACCGCCGTTCAATCGGTATGCGAGCTCTGCCAACGCCAGCAGCGGTGGCGTGTTTTCTTCGCCGATACGGTCAGGCTCAGTGACGCCGGTCAGCAAGCGAACCTCCCAATCGCGTCCGGTCTCTACTATGGACATGCGGCCGCGGTGGAACAGCTCGACCACTGGTATCGATACGGGACACAACTTCAAGCCTCTTACTTTGACCACGCCGAGTCCTTACGCCAAGGCGCCTCCCATTCGCCGGTCTGCCTCGAAAAACACTCCTGGCTCGGGCTCGAAGTTGCCTACGCGGAGCCCTCTGAGCCGCGCCGCTTCCCAATCCCCTGCACCCGGGGACACACCTTCAAGATCGCCTTTGGCTGCTCGCGAGATGCCGTACAGGCCTCGTCTGGGCTCCTTCAACAATCGTCGCGTGTCGATGCAGCCACCCCGGGCTGAATCTGTTGCCGGCATGTCAGCACGACCTGCCAGCTCCATGGCCATGTCTCGGAGAACAAGCCTGCTCCCTGCGGCTAGAATGAAGAGGGACAGCAGCGTCAACGGCCGAGCATCACCGCAGGCTATTGCAGGTGCCCGATTTGCTATGCGCAAGAATGCCGACGAGCAGAAGAAAGACGACCGGCCCAGGTGGAGAGTTTAAATGACCTCTCAATGCCCATGCATCACCCTACTGTACATGTTCTATCTTTTTTTATTGCCAGTGCCTCGCTCCATCTTTCTCTCTACCTCTCTACTTTTTCTTTCTTTATCTTTTTGCTTGGGCGCCTCGAGCAGGCTGGACACAACTCTTAATTTTTTTTCTCTCTCGGTAGATCCCCCCCTCCTGGGAAAAGAGGGACGGGGTGGGTGTTTCTTTTTTTTTGACTACAGACGAATGTACTACCCTAGCGGTCGGCGTTTTATGAGGATGTGTCAAAGGGAGTTTTCTATCTTTCAGCGTTGATATTTCTTCGAGCTAGTTGTCACGGTCCATTTCATCTTCCTTTGATATTCTTTACTATGTCTTTATTCATTTTCCGCAGACCGGCGGCAACAACTAGGAAAAGAGGGCTTGAAAGCGATAAGGACAATTGGAAAGGGGAAAGAAAAAAGCACAGGAAGGCGGTAATTCTTTTAAAGGGCCAGTGACCAATGTATTGGGAGGGTAATTGGTCATTTTTCCCTCCTTTTTTGTTTCTTTTTTCCCCTTGCTTGGTCGCCTCTCTTGCCTGTTTGACCGATACCCATCTCCCTTATCTGTTGTACCATACTCTCCAGAATGAAGAAAAGTTTCTCGGTCCTTTTCTGTCTCATCTTGTGTCTTGTCTCTATCTCTCTCCTTCACTGTCAGCGTCCGCTTCTACGACATGTACTTTGATCACCCGTATGTCTTCGCTGAGCGAAATCCATTAATCCTATCTCCTGATAAACACGATTTGCGTCTTGCTGCAGTGCAATGCAGAAAAACAAACATAATACGCTATGCTGTTGAAACTCCTGGGCGCGACAATCGTAATCGTCCCTTTTTGCCCCCCTAATGCACGCCGGCCAAACGAAAATGAAAAGGGATGAGGAACAAATCATAGCGGCATGACTCCAATCCCACTGCCTCCTCCCCCGGCTCCTCCACGGGCATTGCCCTTTCGTCCGGCACTTGACCGACCTCCTCCCCCTGAAGCTGATGTTGCCGCTTTTCGCTTTGCTACTCCGCCGTTGGCTGTCCGGCCGCGGGATGCTCCACCTCGACTGCTGCCACCACCGCGACGAAAGGCCCGCCGACCTCCTCCGGATCCCCAGCTCTTGCGCGATCCGCCCGATGCCCGCCCACTTTCAGCCGACTTGCCATGTGCTTGGCTCTGCAGCGTCTCTAGCTGCGCCCGCCACTGTTCGGCCTCGCGCGACTCAGAAGCGGGTTGGGCCATTGGGAAATCGTCATCGTCCTCTTCGATTCCGCCTTCGATGCGCTCAATGTCTTCGTCTTCATCAGAACTGATGAGATCGACCACGGCATCAAAATTGGATCGGGGATGCCCAGCAGCCGTAGGAAGGCGCCCATCACTGCCAACGCCCATCATCTCCTGGTACGTGGCCAAGTATCTCTTCACTAGTGGAACAAACCGTGAGCCGTATCTCCTCACATGGTCCGCATCAATATCTCGGATCTGCCGCATCTTGTCGAGAGTGTCGGTCCACCCAATGGCCATCTCACGCAAGTGGCTTTCGGTAAATAGAATCCGCAGGCCTTTTTCGTTGCGGATTTTCTCCTCAGTGCGCCGGGCCTCGTCCACAAAGGCTGCGATAATGTCGGCGTGGATCGGGTTGATGTTGGCCTCGATGAGGCGTGAGTCCTGTGCTATGGGGCCGCCCAGCTCCTCCAGCCTCCGCTGCCGCTGGGGTTGCTGTTGGTTCTGATATTTGTAATGCTGGAGCTGGATTGGTCGTGTCTTCGATGGCGCAGTACGCCTCGGCGGTGAAAAATCTTCAAAGTCGTCATCGTCGTTATCGGACACGACAAAGTTGTCCTTGGCATAGCCGTTCGCATGGAGAGGGCCGCGGAAGCGATCAAATTCACCATCGCTTCCATCAGCCTCGTCGTCATTGTCGTCGGCTTGGTCGAGCACAAGGGTTGCACCTCTGGCCTTTTTCCTCTTCGTATTTGCGACAGTATCATCTCCGGCAGTTGACTTGGCCGCCCTAGATTTCTTGTTCGGCTGATCTACCTTGTCCGCGGTCTTCTTGGAGACTTTAGCCTTCTTCGCAGGCCGTTCTGCTACCGAAGCGCCTGCGTCGCTGCCAACCTTAGTGACGACTTGCAGCCTTTTCTTCCCAGAAAGAAAATCTCTAGCGGAGCGGCCCAGCTGGTGAATGTTGTTAGCATGGCTGACTACCCATACTCTCCAGACGAGGGAAACTCACATTGAAGTACTGAATGGCAATGCCAACTTTGTTGACCTTGTTCTTCTCCTTCAGCGCATCCTCGCCCAGAAGCCTGTAGATCATCATGTGAACTTCGTGCTTCCTCAACTTCTTGGCAATTCCGTAGATATCAAGCAAGGCTGGCGCATGGCCAGGCTCTGGCCGCCTTTTCCCCTGCAAGATGTCTCCGCACTGGCCCATGGTGATCGACTCGTATTCTTGCACGACCCGGAGAGCGGCCACCGCGTAGTCGGTAAAGTCTGCCAGATCGAATTTGCCACCGTTCTTGCAGTTGTCGCAGCTTCCGCCACACCCAGTCTTGTCGAAAGTTTCACCAAAATAGCGCAGGATCTCGGAGCGCCGGCAGTCACGCTTGTTTTCGCAGAAGTCAACCATGCGGTTCAGCATCTCACGCTGTCGCTCTTTCTGTGCTTCGCTCGCTTCAGAATCGGTGATGAATTTGCGGAGGTTTTTGATGTCGCCGTAGCTGAAGTAGAGGTAGCAGTCCGAATGAGCACCGTCACGACCTGCGCGACCCGTCTCCTGGTAGTACCCCTCGAGACTTTTGGGCAGGTAATGGTGGATAACAAAGCGGACATCTGGCTTGTCAATTCCCATGCCAAAGGCGATGGTGGCGACCACAACCTTGATTCGTCCAGACTGCCAGTCACGCTGAACTTGGACCTTTTCTTCAGGACTGATGGCAGCGTGATAGTGGTGGGCTGAGATGCCAAACTGGGTCAATTTCTCTGAGATACTGACTGTCGACTTCTGCGAGAGCGTGTAGACGATGCCAGTCTGTCCGCTGTACCGAGAGTTGATCAGTTCGGCGATGCTGTCGACTGCGCCGCTCCCTTTCTCCCGGACCTCATAATAAAGGTTGGGGCGATTGAAGCTTTGAGAAAACACTTTGCAGCCGTCGATGCTCAGATTATGCCTGATGTCCACAATGACATTGGGTGTTGCCGTCGCAGTCAACGCCATGACCGGAACATTAGGGACGCGTCGCCGAACGTCGCCGAGAGCCTTGTAATCGGGGCGGAAATCATGACCCCACTGGCTGACGCAGTGTGCTTCGTCGATGACAATCCGGGCCAGCTTCTTGTTGTGGTATAGATTTTCCAAGCCGTTGAGAAATTGCTGGCTCTTGTTCACCATTTCGGGCGTGACATAGAGCAACTGCAGGAAGTGCTCAGGATTGGGTCTAGAAAACAATGCCAGTATGTGTTTGCGAGCCGCTGCGGGTGTGCTGCTATTGAAGGCGCTCGCTGCAATGTTCAGAGCCTTGAGGTGGTCTACTTGATCTTGCATCAAACTCAGCAAAGGGCTGATGACAATGGAGACGCCGTTTGTCTTTCCACTGCTGATCACCGCAGGCAGCTGGTAGCATAGCGACTTCCCGCCGCCTGTTGGCATTAGAACAAAAGCATCCTTGCCAGACAGTGTGGCATTGATTGCTTCGAGTTGGTTGTGGCGGAAGCCTGACATGCGAAACCGGTCCTTCAAGGCTCTTCGCACATCCTGGGACCACTCGAAGCCCATCAATTCGGGGGGGATCACAGCCTTTTTAGTAGCAGGTTGTGCCCCCTTCTTTGTAGCACTGGAATTCGGAGCTCGGGGGTGGATGCTTCCGTTTCCAGAGGTCGGAGCGAGAGCCGCCCGCGATGGTACTCCTCTCGGGGCCATCTCGCCGCCCGACGAGTGCTGTTGCTCAAAGTCTTCGGCAACCTGCAGCATCTCAATGTCGTCGCTGAAGTCGCTAAAGAAATCGGTTCCGCGGGTTGTTGGGGCCGGTCTTGGGGGTGTTCGTCTTTGGGTAGCATGGCTCTGTACCATGGCCAACCGGGGTCCGGACCCGGAGCCGTACACAGATGGGAAATTGTTCATGTCGGCAAATATGTCGTCATCGTCAAAGTAGTCGGGCTGGCTGTCGACCCCGGCATGTCTCGAGTCCCGATTGAAGACCCGAGGCAGTGCTGGAGGTACGCGAGGTGTCGCAGTCCCGCCTTCCATGGTCCCGAAGTCGCCAGCTGTCTGCCAGCTTGGCTGGTGGCGTGTTGGGATCTGCGTCTGGAGCACCACCTGAGATGGGCTGTTGGATGCCGGTGCGTTGCTGCGAGACAATATAGGTGGCACAAAGCTCTCTGGGTGCTGGGTTGCAGGCACAACAATGCTGTTCGGACTGCCTGAATCGAAGCCAGGTGGGCAGCTGGTAGGGTCGACTGCTGCCTCGGCGAGACGGGCACGCAGGGTCTCTTCCTGGTCCTGCAGCTGCTGACTCAACTCATCCAGGCGAGCTTCGTCCGCCTCGGTGTCTTGGTGATGCTGGTATGCCTCCGTGATTGAATTCAGCAGGGCCTCTTGTTCGTTGTTGAGACTTGCGTACGCCTTGAACTCTTCGACCAGACGATCTAACGGCTGCTTTTCTTTCAAAAGAGGTTCCTTCTCTCCTTTGATCTGCATCCGGCGCGACTGGGGCCACTTCTCGCGAAGAGCTTTCATGTAGTCTTTGGTGTTCTTCTGGATCTTTTCATCGACACAGTGTTGTCGCCACCTCAGTGCTGGCCAATATGTGAGCACTCCTGGCCGCTGTGTGTTTTCATTATCGCCGTCCTCACCCAGGGCCGCGTCCGCTAATGATGATTCTGTTGTTGCTTCCTTGTTCTCGCCAGGCATAGAGACGTCATTAACAACACCATTGTCCTGTTTTCTTGTGCCTGTGCCTGCGATTGCACCAGCGGATGTGTTCGTTCCACCTGGTTCCATATTGACGTCTTCTTCGCCAGCCTGGGCGATGTCCTTTGTAGGGGCAGGCGCCTTTGGTTCCTGGCTCACTGGGGTCTTTCGAAACGGAGTGTCGGCTATACGAGACGCCGCTCGAAGGTCTGGAGACTGTGGTGATGGGGGGTCGTCATCATCGTACGTTGTAGAGTCTGCTGGACAGGTGACGAAGGAGGTGTTCCGTGTGGGAGGAGTGACGAATTCGTCTTCAGAGTCCATGACGACGTCGCTTCTCGTAGATTGTCGCTTTTGTTTCTTCACTGGCGTGGCCACTTTTGTCGGCTCTGGCAGGTCTGGCGGCTCTGTCGGTTCTGCAGGCGGATGTCTTGGCCTGTTAACAGGCGTCCGCCGAAGCGTGATTGGCGATGAAAGGCCGACAAGATCATTGACATCGGGGAAATCAGCGATGCTGGTTTCGTCTTTCCTGGTCTCTTGTGCTGTCTTGTTGTCGTCGTCCCTGCTCGCTGACTTCTTGGAGGGAGAGCCACTGATATCGCCGCTTTTCCTCTTCTTTCCACGTTTTGAAGATCGGTCTGGTCGCGATGCGTAGTCCTCACGCCACAGGGGAATGTCTTCCCGCGGTGCTCTACCCGGAGAAGATGATGACGTTGCGTCCCCATCTGTGGTCAAGTCAATAATCGAGTCAAAATCGTTCAGGTCAATGTCCGAGCCAAAGTCGAGAGCGTAGGGCGATGGGGCAACAGCTGGCTTCGTCCTTCGCGCGTTGGAAGCAGATCCAAATGTCCTGCTGGGCGTCTTGGTGGAGGAGGATGGAACTGCCAGACGTCCAGTCTTGCTGTGTGCAGGAGTCTCGGTATTCTTCGTCGCAGAAGGAGCCACCCGAGATTCTGTTCGCCGCTGCTGATTCACCGTGTGCGGCGTCATGGACTCGACCACTGCAGGAAGCACGGACAAACCGGGTGCCACACTCCTTGACACAGACCCTCCCTGCTTCCCCGTTGAGTCTGGGAGTCTCCGATCTAGTGCATCGGGATCTGTATATGGTGCTGGTCTTAATCCGCTAAGAATATTTGGGGCCGTAGGTGTGGGAGTCTGCAGCCCCAGGTGCGTGACGCGGGGGGTCTTTGTTTGCACCGACGCAGCAAGAGGGGTGTTCTTGCGGAAGGAAGACGCCAGAGCTGTAGAAATGGGTGTGGCGAAGGGTATCGAGGTCGTGCCTCCGGTCGAAGAGCCTGCGGCAGGTTGTGTGGCGTGGAGGTTTCGCAGGAGCCAAGGAAGCTGTTCCGCGAGGTTGTTGAGCGTCATGAAGACCGTGTCGGGGAACAGATGTTCCAACACGTGTCGGTAGTCATGGGCTTCTCGGTATTTGTGTCCGCAACACCAATTGGGGCCGTCATAGAAGCTGTGAGGCTGCTGGTATGTGTGTGTGGATTGGGGTTGTGAGAGCTGTGGTCTGCCTAGCCACCGGCAGTCGTAGAAGGAAAGAGCGGTCGTGTGTTTCTCCGACCCGCCTGGGCGCGTCGAGCCAACCCGTGTCGCGTAATCAGGTGGCCGTGGTTGTGGCGCGCCTGCCCCAAAACCACCAAAAGCCCCACCAAGCACTTCAGTGCCAAAAGCATCCATCCATCGACCAGCACACGAGTCATCGGCTAAAGCCTGCAGCTCTCATTTCCTGCTTTCCAAGGATTGCCACAAAAATCCGGATTTCAAGCGGCACAACGATCACTGGAACGGCCGAAGCCTTTTCTATTATCATGTATCTTAACAAACGGGCTCCGTCTATCTAGTCTATTTGTATTATTCCTTTGCATTTTCCGCTCTTCCCTCTTTTTGCCATGGGCAATCGGCCACCGCTGCTGAAACCGAAAACATTTAAAAGAAAAAACGCCTGTCCGGGTCGTAAGATACGTCTCGTCATCACAGTCGGCTAGGCGGCAGGGCTACACCTTCTCGTCGTTCGCCTTGGGCTTCTCCTCCTCGCTGAAGAAGTATAGAATAGACACAATGAACTTCCCCCCGGCCGAGATCAGAACGGCAATGGCCGAGCCCACGGTCCGGTAGACGAGGGCACCGAGAATGGCGCCAACAATCAGCGCCATGAGGAAGATGGCGCGCCGTGTTCGGGGTCGGTTGCTCGCGGCAAATAGCCTGGGGTCGATCAGCAGGTCCACCCAGGCGGCGGTGGCCATGGCAGTGCTGATCTCGGTCATTCTCAGGGCGCGGGACTGCACGACCTGGCTTCCGGCCGCAAAGGCGAGCAGTCCAATCACAACCAGTGACCGTGCTCCAGTGAGCTCGACTGTGTACGCATGCTGAATGGCGCCGGCTGCAAATACCATGCAGGACTGGATGAGGTTGCATGACAGCAGCCAGAGACGATTTCGTGGCCCGACAATATTGCCCAGCTGGCCAGTGAGCCAGCCCGCGCCGAGGAAAAAGCCGAGGGCGGTGCCGATGTTGCCTGCATAGAACATGTCGCCGTCGAGTGACGGCAGCATGAATGCCAGCATCAGGAAGACCGTGTTACCGGTCTGGTTCGAGGCAAAGCAGTGGTAGTCTGGGAAAGTGACGGCATCTGTTCACCCAACATCAGCTCCCTGTCCCCCCTCTGTATTCCCGACTTTGCACAGCGGACTGTGGTTAAGGAAAACTCACCTTGCATGCCCGTGAGGACGGTCAAAAAGAGTAGTTGAAATTCAGCAAGCATCCCCGGCTGGATAGAGGCGGTCATGTATTGCCACGTCGTATTTGCCGGCTTGGCCGGGATGGTTTCTGCCAACACGGATCGGGGTTCGGCAGTCTTGCTGTCGACATTTTCGTGTGGTCCAGGCCCCAGTACCTCTAGCGAGGACTGGGAGGCCGTCGACTGCAGGTTGGGAAGCTCTTGAACAGGCATTGTGTGGATGTAGCAGAGAAGAAAAAGGAGTTTGGTTCAACAGAGATCTGGAAGAGACGATGCAGCCTTGAAATGTCAGAGCCACTGTTACGTGCAGTTATCTCCTGGTGTATGGGAAGAGGTGGTATGTGTCAGGGTATTGGGAACGGGCATTGCTTTAAATTAACAAATGCCCCAAGAGTCGGGAACCCGAAGCCAGACGGCACGCACACGGGCGTCGGCCTCCCTGAGTCTCAGCCTAGACGGTGGTGCATCTGAAGGATCCAGACTGGAGCCGGAACCGGGGCTCCACTAAATGAGCTTAACCAGCGATGGATATTGGGTGGGAACTCTGGTTCTCCCGTCTGTCATGCTCTACAAATACGCGCTGGACAGCCAAGGCTCTCTACCATTTACACAGAGTTTGCGGCACAAGCAAGGCCAACCCCAGACAACAGTATTCTGTCTGTTGCAGTCCATTCTGGACAATGTCCCGTGTCATGGGGCCATTGCAGGGCGGGTTTTTTCGGTTGCCATTGTCTCAGAGAGCGAGGGATACTCACCGTGCCGCCGGCTATCTCGCTCGGAGTGTCGTTCGGAAGCAAGTTGATTGGTGGCGAGCCGCACAGTCGGCATCTTGACCCACTCTCGCTGAGCTCTGGCGCAAATTTTAACATGATCGGTGTGGGCGGCAGAGCGTCCGGGACGGAAGTCGTCTTTGCCGCCGTTGGTGAGCCGCTTTGGTGTAAGTCATCGGCCGTAGTGGATACACCGACGGCCACCGACAGCCGACAGCCGAACCATCACGTGCAATCTAGCACCATGAAATGCCGACAACAACGTGCTGTGGTTTTCAATGTGAAAACAACATAATAAGGAAGGCCGAGACAGACAGGAAGAAGGAGGAATGATTTGCGGAGTCGAGGAGCTGAGCTACGATGCTTGCCATATTTGTACATAATTGGGCAGAACCTTGGCGACTGCGTAAGCAGTTCTGACCTGTCTCCTGGTTGACCGAAGGGTGTATCTTACGAGCAATAATACGAGGATGTATTCAGACGAACAAGAAACAGCCCACGTTCACTTCTGGACATGTCATCACTTGCAGTGAGCTCATCTATTCCATTCGCTCTGCTGAGTATCTTACGAGCAGGGGGCAAGGGCGGATCTTCCCGATCGGCATCCTTATTTGTAGAACAAGCATACCAGCACGGTGTTTGCGCGAGTCTTCGTACTGTTGCTTGTAAGATTCCCGCATCCCACAAGGTAATTCGGTTGGAAGGGTTGCACTCTCCATTTT
Source organism: Harringtonia aguacate (assembly GCA_014183095.1). Lineage (NCBI taxonomy): Eukaryota > Fungi > Ascomycota > Sordariomycetes > Ophiostomatales > Ophiostomataceae > Harringtonia > Harringtonia aguacate. Next base: position 263,164 of record JACCPH010000025.1, read on the forward strand.
GTACGGGCCAACTGTTTTTCCTTGGGTTTGACCGTCGTGTTCTTAGTAAGCTGACAGGTGACTGATAAGAATCGGTTGGTTTAGCAAGTTTCCACCCAATATTCGTTTCTCGGACTGCAGAAGACAAAGGGATTCTGTTCCAGGGCTCCCTTTCACCAACATGTTAACCAACATGTCACCCAAGGGCGACGGACTGTACTAATGTACCAATATTTACCATAAGCATTTCAGCGAAAGTCGAGCCTGAACGAGAGATACCATCATCCTCCTCAAACCAAAAGAACCGGATGGAAGAGGCAGAGAATGGTCTCTGGACGAACAGGGAGCATTTGCCGTTCCCCTTCTTCGTATTCAACGCTCCGCGGAGATCATAATCACAGATCCAGGAACCGTCGCTTCTCGGAGAAGCAAAATCCAAAACGAGCTTCTTATCTTTGACGAGTGTCCACCTCTGTTTCCATACGGTGGAGATAAGAGCTCACAGGCGAGCCCTGCCGCCTAGACTGTTAGGTCCAACCAACCACAGGACAGCGACAACCTCATTTGGGTATCCTGCACAACGGTCTACAGCCTGCCACCGCGCCTTGGCAAGCCAATAATTGCTGTGCAGTACCTGTACCCCAACGAGACGCGGTGCTTACAAGGACGGACATGGAAGACGCGGGCAGTCGTGCGAGCCTATACATTCTGGGGCAGCCCTAAAGGAAAGACAGACCACTTCCCCGACGCGGGTCAGGGGAGACGGCTATTGGCTATTGCTGCGCGGTCTCCTGAACACTCGACCCCGACCGCATTTTCATTTTCGTTGTAGCAAGATTACTGGATTCCTTGTGTAAGACAACACGGCAGCCGACACTCTTGCCACGCATGCTATCCCTGCCACGCGTGTTATCCTTGCCACCCAATTTACGGCATATGGTCTATTAGACAAGATCGCCAAGTCAATGGAAGCGTTCACCGGCAGCCAACAGGGCGATGATTACTGCACCAGTTTCACTCGTATCACCCAGTCTGTTGGGGCTCGTTTATGCACATATTAAAAGCAAACACCCACCCTGCTTTATTGGTGGTTCTTTGGTCTCTCCGTCTTTCTTCTTGCCGTCGAGTTTCAACCTTGCCGTTATCGTTACCAAGCCAAGCCAGCCACACCCGTCGACTTTGTCCAGCCCAGCAAAGGATATCTTTTGTTGATATTATTTGTAAGTCATTGTCCTATTGTTCTCCAGACCATCCTTGCCAATCTTCCTGGCCAATGCGTTTCCGGTGACTGCCCTATCTCTGGCAGAGTGTGGCCATATTTCGTGGGCCCTATCTCTACACCCCATCTCGAATGGCTCACGAGGCCCCATTCTTGGACTAGTGTCTCTTGAGATGTGCTTCTACCGGAGATGCTCCAACCCAGACTTCCTGCGTGTGCAGTTGATATGTGCCATCTGCGCTTTTTTGGAGGGGATTTCTGGCGTTGCTAACACAATGTGTTTGATTATGACAGAGTGCTGCCATATTATAGCAACGACCTCCTGGTTGACATTGATCACAACTCTAGGATGATCCAGGAAGCCTGAACCGGTTACTTGCTTGCTCGCACCCATCCCGTTGCCTTTATCCCGTTCAGAATCTGTCTTGTCTCATTGCTGCGGTCGCCCACCATGCTGTTCAACTTCAAGGTCTCGGACCTGTACAGGTCTCCTGACCTGAATCCCATCAATCGCAAGGCCCGATCGGTGCCCTTCCTGAACCCGATCAACATGTATGGGAGGGTGTTCTTCTTCTCCTGGTTCGGCTTCATGATCGCCTTTTGGGCGTGGTATGCCTTTCCTCCTCTGGTACGTCCATCCCCCTGTTGTCTCGGATTAAGATAAAGCCATTTCGTGTGAGGGCCTTTCTAACAGCAGTGGCAGTTGACCGTCACCATCAAAGCCGACCTGAAGCTCTCTCCTGCGCAGGTTGCCAACTCCAACATTGTCTCTCTCTGTGCAACGTCGGTGCCTTCTATTTCTTTATCAATGATCTCCCCCCCTCCCCTGCTTCCGCCACCTCTCTCTGCTAACACCCTGACCAGTCTGCTTATCCGCCTCATATGCGGACCCCTGTGCGATCAATTCGGCCCCCGAAAGGTCTTTGGCGGCCTTATGCTGCTGGGTGCCGTCCCCGTCGGTCTCGCCCCGCTCATCCACAACGCAAAGGGCCTGTACACGATCCGCTTCTTCATCGGCATTCTCGGCGGGACCTTTGTGCCGTGCCAGGTGTGGTCGACGGGCTTCTTCGACAAGAACGTGGTCGGCACGGCCAACGCGCTGACCGGCGGCTTCGGCAATGCCGGCGGCGGCATCACCTACTTTATCATGCCGGCGGTCTTTGATTCGTTTGTGCACCATCTCGGCTACAAGGCCGACACGGCCTGGCGGCTCACCTTTTTGGTGCCGCTTGTCATGGTCATTGCCACAGGCGTGTCCATGCTCCTGCTCTGCCCGGACACCCCCGACGGCAAGTGGAGCGACCGCCAGCTGCACACGGAGATGAACCTGCGGGCGCACCACGTGGCGGAGACCTCGTCGTCCACGGGCGATGTCGGCACGATCACGCCGACTGGCACGTCGGGCACCATAGACAAGTTGGCAGTCGTGACGGCGGACGGCGAGCTGGAGAAGAAGCGGGACGTACCGCTGCCGATGCCGACGCAGACCCCGTCGTTTGGGGACCACGAGGCCCACCTGACGGCGTCCGAGATGCTGGAGACGGCACAGGGCGAGGTCATTGTGCCGCCGACGAGGCGGGAGGCGCTGCAGGTGGCGTTCTCGCCGCAGACGTGGGCGCTGGTGCTGACGTACATGTGCTCGTTTGGCGTGGAGCTGGCCATTGACGCCATCCTGGCCAGCTACTACCTCAAGAACTTCCCCTCGCTGGGCCAGACGCGCTCGTCCAACTGGGCCGCCATGTTTGGCTTCCTCAACTTTGTCACGCGACCGCTGGGCGGCGTCGTCGCCGACGTGCTCTACAAGCTGGGCGGTGGCTACGGCCTCTGGCTCAAGAAGGGCTGGATCATTACGTGCGGCGTGCTCAGCGGCATCTTCCTCGTGGTCGTGGGCAAGGTCAACGCCCACGACCTGCCCACCATGAACGGCCTCGTGGTGCTCGCCGCCATCTTTATCGAGGCTGGCAACGGTGCCAACTTTGCCCTCGTGCCGCACGTCCACCCGTTTGCTAACGGCATTGTGTCTGGGCTGGCCGGGGCAGGCGGCAACCTGGGCGGCATCATCTTTGCCGTCATATTCCGCTTCATGGAAAACGGCACCGACTATGCCAAGGCCTTTTGGGTCATCGGCATCATCCATATCGGCATCAACCTGGCCGTCTGCTGGATCCCGCCTATTCCTAAGCACCAGGTCGGCGGCCACTAGATTTTTTTTTCTTAAAAAAAAAAGAATGGTATTTAATAATATGGGTGTCTTTGATCGTGTACATTTTTCCTGGGTTAGGCAAGATGCCTGTGATACGAAGCTTGGAATATGTCAAGTGGAAGTATCTTTGTAAAGAAAAAAGAAAAAAAAAAAGAAAAAAAAAAAGCTTTTTTAACTTTTTTGACCCCTTTTGCCTTCTACCCTTTTGCCCTTCTGCCCCTACACCGGCCCGATTGCTTCGTCAAGAATCTGCAGCTGGCCATCGCCATCGTAGCCGACTCGGCCCTCGTTCACGGCCTGTCGCAGCTCCTCGCGCAGCACCGTCCGCTCGCCCGTCCGCGGGTCCCAATCCCAGCCGTCGCGCATCCACATCCATCGCAAGTACGCCCGAAGCTCCTTGTCTCGCGGAAGGACGCGCATCCACTCGGGCTGGCGCGTCGTCACCTTGTCCACGTCCTCGGAAGGATGCCGGCCCAGCAGCAGGGTGTCCCGGCAAAAGATCCGCCACGAGTCGACGGCGTAGGCACCCTGGGTCAGGTGGCCGATCTCCCACGCGGAGTCGCTGGCGATGGTTGTTGTTGTGGTGGTGGTGGTAGAAAAGACATCGCCTTCCGCTGGCAAGGGATAGTTCTTGACCACGGTCGTGACCCCAGCCTGCGGCGGCTGCTTCAGCCACCGCACTGCGTATCGCTGGATGACCGCACAGCGCACCGACGCCATGCCGAGGTGGTGCATGCTGGCCATGAGGTCGGCCGGGTCGGCAGCAGCCAGGGCCTCGGCTGTGGGGTAGGCGGCGTGTACACGCCAAAAGACGGGCACGGAAACGCGGCCCGAGACGCGCACCAGGAATACGAGAGCAACCAGCAGCCAAAAGGGGTCGTGGGCCAGCTGCTCCTGGAGAAGCCCGAAGCGGTCAGCGGTCAGCGGCGCGAATGGAAGTCGGGAGACCGTGCCGCGAGGCGGCCGCTTCGGTCGGGGGGTGCTTTTGGACGGCGTCTTGATGAGCTTGTCGGCATCGCCGGCATCACCATCGCTGTCATTTCCAGAGGTTTTCTTGCGCCGGGCGGATGGTGGCGTGAAGAAATGCGACGTGGTGGCTCTTTTTCTGGCCACCGGCGTAGCCGCAGCCGGTGATGCATACACGGCCGACATGGGCGAAGACGGCGTGGATGCCTCCGAAGACGTCGGCGACGAGGGCGGCTGCGCTGATTCCACTGACGCAAGCTTGCCTGTGGAAACAATGGGCACAACCCGCGCTGTGGCTGGCGTGGTTTGAGGCGATCCCGTTTCCTGCAGAATCTCTCCTGTGCCTTGATCTTCTGCATGTGCGGAACCTTCTCTCTTGACATGCGGCCCTGGTGTTTTGGCATTGCCTTCAGAGTCAGACATCAGAGATGCATAGTATACCGTTTTGGTCACAATGACAGTTGTGGATGTCGTAGGCGCCGAGACGCATGGAACATCCTCGATGCCATAACTTGCCGGCTCGTCCTGACTACTGTGAGATGAGGCATCATCAAAGAACGGCGAAATGCTTGTCTTGTTGTCGGCTTTTTTCCCAGCCTTGTCCTTTCGCTTCTTCGTTTGTCTCTTTGTTGTCGGGCTTTCTTGTCTTCCGCCAGAAAGAGCACCGGTCTGGCGGAGAAAGTTCACTTCATCTGGGGGTACGACTCCGGAGACGAGGAGATCGGTCAGGAAGGCGAGAGATGCAGGATCGTCCGCCACATTAAACGACTGGAGGAGCTCATGTGCACCTTTTATGGTGAATGACGATGATGAAGGCGATGCCTTCATATCGAGATGCAGAGAGCAATGATGATCGCTGTGACTGGTTTGGATTCTTCGGTGAGGCGTGGGCTGATGCAATTTTGAGGGGCAAAAGAGAACAACACAAACAAAATATTACCCCAACAACCAACATCTCAAACACCCTGAACAATACACAATAACTGCCGACAGCAGCAGCAGAGGCATAACGCCGGTGATTCGCGTCGGCCGATCGTTATGATCCTTCATTGCTGTAGATATATATATAGCTTCTCCTGACGCTCGCTAGGGAATTTGATGAACTTGTTATATTGTATGGAAAAAATAGCAAAGAGAAAACCAAAACAAATCTTTGATTTACATTTGGCCACCGCAACTCCCTCCCTCTTCTCCACCCAAGATCCTCCCTCTCAGGAATAAGCCTCTAGTCCTGCTTGTTCCAGTCCGCCTGCCGGCGAGCAAGAGTGGTGTTGTGTTTCTCTCATTGGATTTCTTTCTTTTTTGGGGTCGGGTTTTCGTTCTCTCGATTAAACATACACAGTAGATCCCGAGACCGAGAGGGGGTCGGGGTTTCTCTCCCATTGCCGTCTACCACACCACCACGCACAACCCCAAAAAAACCCTGCAGCCGCCAACCCGAGCATGCACACCTGCCAACAACCCCTTCTGCCCGCTCTATGCCGGAAAAATCAGAGGTGGGGGGGGCGGAGGGGGGGTATGGAAGGGAGGAAAAAGGGCCGCACGTTTAGTGGCCCAGGTTCTTGGGAGGCTCAAAGGCGATCTTCCGCGACTTGAGCCAGGCCCACTTGTACCGCTTGACCCAGACGCTGACGGCAAAGAGCACGCTCGTGACGACCAGCACCTTCATGCCCATCTTTTTCCGGTCGTCCATCTCAGGCTCCGAGGCCCAGTTGAGGAACTCGACAACGTCCTTGGCCATCTGTGATGTCGTGGCGGGCGTGCCGTCCTCGTACTCGACCAGCTCGTCGAACAGAACGCGGCCCATGGCGATGCCGGTGCCGGGGAAGTACGGGTTGAAGTTGAGGCCGGCGCCGACCTGTGCGCCTGCCGGCGGCTCATCAGGGTAGCCCGTCAGCAGACTGAAGATGTAGTTGCAGCCACCGTGGCGGCCCTTGATGATCAGGCTCAGATCGGGAGGGAGAGCACCGGCGTTGGCGAAGCGGGCCGCCTCCTCGTTGGGGTATGGTGAGGGCAGGTAGTCAGACAACTTGCCGGGGCGCTTCTCGATGTTGCCCTCGTCGTTGGGCTCCGAGTCATACTCGTTCTCCTCGGCCATGGCCTTGGCCTCGTCGACCGTCAGGATCGAGCCGACGAGCGTGCGGTACGGCACCCGGTTAAGCGAGTGGCAGGCCGCGCACACTTCCCGGTAGACCTGGAAACCACGGCGGAGACTGGACAACAGGGGTTAGCCAATTCGCCCGCATCATATGAGTCGCGCTGCGGTTGAGACTTACGCCTGGTGGTCGAATGTCTTAAAGAGCTGTTCGTGGACCCAAGGGTATGGCGTGGGGTGCAGACTGTAGAAGAGCCATTGTCAGCCGTTTTGCTCGGATACCCGGCGCCTGCGATGCCATTGTGTGCCATCCATGCGTGCAGCAGGCCACTTGTTGCCGTAGGCGATCAATTGCACCATCCCAATCCATCCGGAGCCCCCAAGTCGCGCATTCCGGAAATCCCTCGGCACGTCGGGTCCTCTCCGCGTGGCGTCATTCGACTTACCCTTCTTCTGCGGGCGTCATTGCTTGGGCAACGGGCCCATACAGGTGGTAGTACCAGGCAATCGAGCCGGCCGCGACCGCGGTTGACGCGGCCGCGGCGATGTTGAGGCGCAGGGGGGAAGCCGCTTCGCCGGCCGCCGCTCCGGAGCTCGAGGTCGAGGCCGCACGCTAAAAAAGGAAAGAGTCAATTGACGGCTCCCGGGTGCAAATAATCAAAACAAAATCAAATCACGATGATCATATGAAGAGGGACACCCATCCCATCGTATCGTGGAGCCAGGGCGCACGTGGTGGTGGGTTGTCCGGGATGCCGAAGGGTGAGGCAAAACAACGAAAAAGCGTCAAAAAATGTACCTTGGAAACGTTGATGGCGCCACGGCGAGCACCGGCAAACGCCCGCGATGGCTGCAGGCAGGACCTTGCCAACATGTCGGGCGAGCTTCTCGTCGGGTAGGGGAAGGTGTCGCGGAGGGTGTGGCGAGGCAATCGGGTGCCAATGTCGAGGATGAGGGAGATGCGGACGGTGGAAGTGTGCCTCAGACCATTTGACGCCTAAGGAATTTTGAAAATTGCAGAGGGAAGCCAAAGCATAATTCCGGTTTAGCCCGGCCCTCATTGGTCCATCCGGCTTAAGCTTTGATCACGGGGAATTGCACGTGATGTTTCGGATCAATGGCAATTAATCGCTCACTACATTTTCCCCATCCGTTTCTGGGATTGGCCAACTACGAGCCGCTGATTTCGAGATGCCAACCCGTGTTCCTTTCGTGATTACGTAACCGTGCAGCGCGACTGCTGCGAGTCCATCCGATACGTAGGAACGGCAGAGAAAAGATGCATTCTGATATGAGACAAGGTCTGTGGAAACTTTTTGGAATATGCCCATTATGCCCATTTTGCAAACGCCACAACCCCGAAATGATGGAAGAACGTACTCGGCCACGAGAAGCCAGGTTGAGAGAGGGAAGAACGACGGCTACAGATAGCAACGCTGCTACTGCTGCTTCTCCTCTGCGTGGCCATTCCGGCTCAGAATCTCTCTGCGCTTCTTGACGGCCTCCGCCAGAACATCCAGGACCGTAACGGTGTCCTCCCAGTTGATGCAAGCATCGGTGATGCTGACACCGTATTTCAGGCCGGCCGGGCCCTCCTTGGGGACTTTTTGGTTGCCTGATGAGTAGCTGTCAGTGATTTGCAAGAAAAGAGAAAAAAGAGAAAAAAAAGAGAAAAAGAGAAAAAATAGAAGCAGAAGAAAACAGCAAAGATGTGCTGCCATTGCGTTGTCACGCACCCTCGTTAATGTTGCTCTCAATCATGACGCCCAGGATCCCGTTCTCGCCGGCAGCAATCTGGGCCGCCAGCTCGGCGGCCACCTTGGGCTGGTTCTTGTGGTTCTTGAGCGAGTTGCCGTGACTGCAGTCGACCATGAGGCGCTGGGCCAGGCCGGCCTTGGCCAGATCGGCCTTGGCCTCGGCGATGCTCTTGGCGTCGTAGTTTGTGCCCTTCTTGCCGCCGCGCAGGATCACGAAGCAGTCCTCGTTGCCGACGGTACCGACAATGGACACGACGCCGGGCTTGGTGACCGACAGAAAGTGGTGTGGGTGTCTGACGGCACCAATGGCATCGATGGCCACGCCCAGCGTGCCGTCTGTACCGTTCTTGAAGCCGACGGGGAAACTAAGGCCGCTGGCCAGCTCGCGGTGCAGCTGACTCTCGGTCGTGCGGGCGCCGATGGCGCCGGCCGACAGCAAGTCGGCGAGGAACTGCGGCGAGATGGTGTCGAGCATCTCGCTGGCGATGGGCATGCCCCGGCTGGTGAGGTCGACAAAGAGCTGGCGCGAGAGGCGCAGGCCCTTGTTGATCTGGAAGCTGTTGTCCATATCCGGGTCGTTGATCAGGCCCTTCCAGCCGACGGTGGTGCGCGGCTTCTCCAGGTACGAGCGCATGACAATGAGCAGCTCATCCTTGTGTTTCTCCTTCTCGCGCAGCAGCAGATCGCAGTAGTCGAGGGCGGCCTTGGGGTCGTGGATGGAGCAGGGGCCGACGATGACGAGCAGGCGATGGTGGGGGTCGCGGTCGTTCACGACAGCCTCAACCTCCTGACGGCTGTGTATGACTGTGTGCTTGGACTCGGGCGTCTGCTTGATCTCGTGCTGGAGCAGATCCGGGGGTGTCAGCGGGTTGTAGCCGCGAACTGCAGAAAAGAAAAGACAAAAACGTCTTGTTAGTCAACGGCCGAACTGTGGGTGCAGCTTGCGCTGAGCCAGCAATTGGGGTCTTCTTACTGCGCCAATCCTCGCTTTCCAGCCGGTTTCCGACATCCTTATTTTCGAAGAAGAAGGACTGTGTCGTGGAAGACTCTTAGCAACGTCACAGACACCACAGCAGCGAGCAGCGAGCTGCCGACATGAGGTGCGCTCGACTTACAGACATGGCGACGATAACACGCAGGCAAAGAGGTGGATAGAGGCAGGTTGCTAACAATGCAGGATGGGGAAGACAAGCAAGGTCACGCAATTCTAGAGAAATGCAGCCTAGAAGCAGCAGGTTCCAGTTTTGTTCTTGCAAACGTGATTTCCTCCAGCGGTTGTCAAAGGAACTTTTTCTGAAATTTTTTTGTAGGGCGCAATCGAGTGACTCAATCGCCCACGACCCAATTAGTGGGGTGGCAAGAAAATGCAGACATGTAATATGTACATGGAAGGCCACCGAACTCCCAATCATAATTCCTGTATTATGGACATGCGCTATTGCCAATCGAGGCTCTAGCACACCACTTTGGCATATGCAGGTACTTTGTAAGTGGCATTTCAAGGTTGCAGATTCATGCCAGAAGACGACACCGACTCGTCACCCTTGCCGCTTTGTTCCACTGCTACGGAACTGGCGGTGTTACTCCTTTATTCCACCTTGACTGGCTCGACAGCGGTGCCGTTGATCTTGGTATACAGAATCTTGAGCAGGATGGTGCTGATGGTCATGAGAACGGCCGAGATTTCGAAGAGAACGACTCGCTGCTGCGTGCTCAGCAGCTGGAAAATCGGATATGGGTAACTGTCCGTTGGCCATGTCAGCAGTTGATAGAAGCAAGAAAACACAGACGCGCAAATGAAGCGGCAGAAAAGCAGAGAAGAGAAGCGCACAAGCCATTGTAGCTGAAGCAGAACTCGACCCAGCCCCAGTAGAGAAAGGCGAGACAGAGGCTCAGAATGAATGCATGCTGCGCTTTGATGGTCCACGGCGGGCTAAAGAGCAGCAGGTCCAGCGAGAGGAAGATGGCGGGCGCGGCGTGGAAGCCCAGGTCTGGCAGAAGCGGCAGCTGGACCTCCATATCGGCAGGGTAGATGAGGTTTTCGTCGTAGGTACGCAGGCCCCAGTAGAGTGTGCTGATGAGCACCTCTAGGGGGGCGACGCAGACCGCGAGGACATTCTTGGCTGCAAAAGCGTCGGGGGAGAGGGACAGGTCGGCGGCGAAGCCCAGAAGAAAGGTGATGAGCGACAGCGCGAGGCCGAGGATGGTGAGGAACTGGAAGTTTCCACCGACCGAGCCGATGGGGACCTGGGGAAATCGGTGCAGATACACAAAAGAAGCGAGGAACGATCCGACGCCGGCAAGGTGAAGGACGAGGGAGAGAGAACGCGCCGGCGAGGCCAGACGCTGCAGCGGGTGCTTCGGACTCATGAGGAGAGGAGAGGTCGCCAGAGGAGGGGAGACGTTCACAGCAGCACGTGCTGGGACATCGAACGGCTGCAAGATCGAGCAGTCTGTGTGGGGAGGGAGGGGCGTGGTCGGTCGGATATCTGGCTATTACGTGCTCGTGCTCGTGAGGGGACTCGGGGCATCGTCCATCTATAGAACTGTCGCTAACGGATCCCTGTGACGGCGTGAGCCGAAGCCGGGACGGACAGCATTAATACTCCGTATTTGTGCTATTTTGCAGGCAAGGGGAGTACCGCCGCCCAAAATTTATAGCGCCACAGCAGCCAACAAGAAGCGGGGCCCAGCTGCCACAGGTACCTGGCAACAACAAAATTAACACGCCAGGCCAAAAAGTTTGTGTAGGGATCGCGACCACACCTCTCCGCCTTTGGCTTGCGACTTGCGAGACCCGGGACACCAGCTGCTCAACATGGCAGACGAATTACCCCACGATGCCGCCGAGGCAAAATCGAACAAGAGAAGCCATGAAGAGTTCTCCGAGCGTGCCGCAAATGACAGTGGTAGGTCGTCCCCTCCCCCCCCTCTCTTCTCTCATTCTCATCCAGGGATGCATGCAAATGGGAAGCTGACCACAGTCTGCACTCTCCCCAGACTCCGGCTCAGACTCGGACTCGGACTCGGACGATATGGGGCCGCAGTTGCCGTCGGCGGTGGCAGCTGCAGCGCCCAAGAAGAAGCGACGCAAGCTGCCCTACGAAAAGCTGTACCTCTCGGCGCTGCCCTCGTCGAAGCGCTACTCCAAGTCGCTCATGCACAAGGAGCAGCTGTCGTTCGTCACCATGACGCCTGGGACCGACTTCCTCATCACGACATCCTCGGACGGCGTGGTCAAGTTCTGGAAGAAGATGAACGACGGCATCGAGTTCGTCAAGCAGTTTGGCGCGCACGAGGGTGCGATCACGTCCGTGTCGGTCAGCCGCGACGGGCGCAGCTTCGCCTCGGCCGGCGTGGACAAAACGGTCAAGATCTTTGACGTGATCACCTTTGACCTGCTGTCCATGATCACGCTGGACTTTGAGCCGCGCTGCATCTGCTGGGTGCACCAGCGTGGCGCCTCGCTGCCGCTGCTCGCCGTGTCGGACGCGGCCAAACCCGACGTGCACCTCTACGACGGACGGGGCGAGGCATACACGGGGGCTGGGACAGCAGCAGCCGCTGCTGCTGCTACTGCCGCTGCTGCGACAGCACTGAAACCGCTGCACACCATCACGTCGATGCATCGCAGCGTGGTGGCGCTGATGGCGTACAACGAGCTGTACGACTGCGTGGTGTCGGCAGACGTGGGCGGCATGCTAGAGTATTGGCGGCCTCGCGACCCGTACGAGAAGCCCGACAACGTGTTCCGGGTCAAGAGCGGAACGAGCCTGTTCGAGTTCAAAAAGGCCAAGAGCGTGCCGACGTCGCTGTCGCTCTCGCCGACGGGCCAGCAGTTTGCGACGTTCTCGCTGCCGGACCGCAAGGTGCGCGTGTTTAATTTTGCGTCGGGCAAGCTGGCGCGCTCGTACGACGAGTCGCTCCGTACGGCCGAGGACATGCAGCAGGCGGGCACGGCGCTTCAGCAGCTGGAGGCGGTGGAGTTTGGGCGGCGGCTGGCGGCAGAGCACGAGGTGGAGTCGGAGACGCTGCGGGACAAGGCCAACGTGATCTTTGACGAGTCTGGGCACTTTATCCTGTACGGGTCGCTCCTGGGCGTCAAGGTGGTCAACACGTACACGAACCGGGTGGTGAAGCTGTACGGAGCGGAGGAGAACATGCGGCCGCTGCAGCTGGCGCTCTACCAGGGCCAGCCGCAGAAGAAGAGCGTGACGACGGTGGCGATGGCGGCGTCGAACAACCCGCTGCTGCAGGAGTCGGAGGTACGCGACCCGATCCTGGTGGCGACGGGGGTGGGCAAGCCGCGGTTCTACATGTTCACGAACCAGGCGGACGCACCCAAGGGCACGCGGGACGTGCTCAACGAGCGGCCGACAGTGGCAGGCGGCGGCAGCGGCAAGAAGGGAGGGCGGGCGGCCAAGGAGGCGGAGACGGGCAACGGAGCGGTGATCCATACGACATACGGCGACATCCACATCCGGCTGTTCCCAGGGTCGGCGCCCAAGGCGGTGGAGAACTTTGTGACGCACGCTAAGTGCGGCTACTACAACAACACCATCTTCCACCGCGTTATCCGCAAATTCATGATCCAGGGCGGTGATCCGCTGGGCGATGGCACGGGCGGGGACAGCATCTGGGGCCGGCCGTTTGAGGATGAGTTCAGCTCACTCAAGCACGACAAGCCGTACACAGTCAGCATGGCGAATGCGGGTCCCAACACAAACGGCAGCCAGTTCTTCATCACAACGGAAAAGACGGTAAGCAGAGAAAAAAAAGCCGCGCGCGGCGTGGTCCCCATCACTTTCTTTCCCATCCCTTCGTCCCTCGTCATCCTCGCTTGCTCCTCTTTCGGGTCTGCCTGCTGACAATTCTCTGTTCCACAAAAGCCGTGGTTGGACGGCAAACACACCATCTTCGGGCGGGCGTATCAGGGCATGGACGTGGTCCACCGCATCGAAAACGCGCGGACGTACAAGGAACGCCCCGAGGAGGACATCAAGATCCTCAACATTGATGTCTTGTAGATGGGCTGGCGCCTGCGTCCGCGCCTGCGCCGGCGCCGCGCGTGTGTGTCCACATGGCCTGTGCTTGCGCTGCTTGCGCCATCTCTGTAGCCTGATAGGATGGAGATGCAAAATGCAAACAAGGGATCCCGATCCTGTTGCGAGCGTGCGAGTAATCCGAGGCCGATACCTTGCCGTGTCCACACCGCTTGTCACACGATCTCGCCGCTCTGCGGGCTGCGGGATCGCTTGGGGAGGGGGCTGGGTTGAGAAGAGAGGGGGGGCCCTTGCAGGACCGGGGCGTTCCCCGACGTCCCCGAGATGATGGCCGCGGCGCAGCCAGTCAGGGCCGCTCACCCGAAGGCATTATCGTGATTTTCGCTTTTGCGCTGGCCGGTTAGGGGGGGGGGGTGGTTGGGGCAGGGCGTTGTGGTTTTCGTGTTTCGCAATGGGTTATTGGTCCAATGGCACCGCAGAACTTTCTTTTTTGGCCAGAGCTATCTCGCCTCGCAGGTTCCGACAATTGGCGAGTTGCGCTCTTTAATATAGGATTTGGAAGCAGCCGTCTAGACTTACCGGAAAGGGTAGTACCGACCAAGGAAGAAGGAAGGCGGATGGGGGAATGAGCTGCAGGCCAGCAAAATCTCGACTTCCGACACATCCCGCTCCTGCCCTCCAGGATGTGGCCGGGGGGATTCTGCTGCAAGCCATCGTATGTCGCCAGAGGCGCGTCGCTCTCAAGCCTTATCTAGCCGAAGGGGGGCGGCCCCAAATGGGTCCCCCAGACCGCCCAGACCGCCGCCCCTCCCCACCATTGCAGCAGCCGAGAGCCAGCGGCGCCAGCGAGGACGCCAGCGGCGCCAGCAGTGCCAGCAGTGCCAGCCAGCCATGGCTGCGACGCCAGCGGGTGCGTGCCCTGGCCAGGGCCCTGGCCAGGACCCAGACCGGCGCACGCTGATAAATGGGCACAGTGGCACTCGCCCAGGACCCCTCGTACTGGGGCTCACAGACAGAGGGGGAAGGTACGACGGTCGCCCCTCTTCTCCAGTGCGAAATTGCCCGAAACAACAGAGTGTGCGGCAGCGGGTGGAATAAAAATAATAAAAATAAAATGCAAAAATAAACAAGAGGGACGAGACCGAAGACAAGTGAAGACGCGCGAGATACCGAGCCAGCACGGAAGAGAGAAGACGGTGGGCTGCGCTTGCTTGGCTGGCAGTACCATCGAGGGCCCCCGATTTCGTCGCCCGGCCCGACTGGCTGTTATCTCTGCTCCCCGTCTCGCTGGGCGGGTTTTTTAACGTGAGACCTGTCCAACACGACGGCTGAGACGACGACACGGCGACACGAGACCCAGGAGACGACGACGACCTGACGACCTGACGACCTGACCCGACGACCCGACCAGGACTGGAGCGCGACACGATCGACAAGGCTCCTTCCCCGCCACCCCCCGACGACCGTCCAAGACACACAGCAGCCAAAGACAGCACCGCCAGACGACAAGAGGCCAGGAATGGGAGACAGCGACCATTCCCCAGGAGACCCCGCGAAGGCATGAGACCGTCCGTGCTCGTGCTGGCTTCTGCTGCAGCCCGACCTGACGACCACCACGAAATTAGCCCTCGCCCGCGTCCGCGCCCGGCCGCGAGCCGAATGCTGCTGCCGCAGTCCGTCTGCACGCCCGGACTCCGACCCCAGACACTATCCCTGTAGCGTGCTGCCGGCGCCCGCCCGCGCGGCCCATGCCTCGTCCCAGGAAAGCAGACGGCCGGGAGCCGAAGAGCCGCAGCCGGAATGGATGTTGGTGCGTGTGCCTGTCTCACCCCCCAGACGTGGCAGGGCGGCGCCGGTCGCTGCTCTGCCCTGCGTCCAGCGCTGTTTGACTCTGTGCGAATGTGCTGACACCGGCTGTGTCTCGGGTGCAGGTCGTGCAAGGCGCGAAAAGTGAAATGCACCGAGGAGCGACCCAGCTGTGCCAAGTAAGCGACGATCTCCTGATGTCTCCTTGTGTTCCATGATGTCCCGCCTGATGTCTCTGCCTCCTTGCCTGGGTCGCCCTGGGCCGTCCTGGGCCGTCCTGGGTCGGTCTGGGTCGCCCTGGCATGCGAGGGACGCATGCGACGCATGCGACGCATGCGGCTCTTCCCCGATCCCTGTCCAGTCCCGCTGACTCGCATGGCCAGATGCGTCAAGGGCGGCTACCAATGCGACTATGGCATTCGCCTCAACTGGGACGGCCGTCGCAGCAAGCGACCGCAGCTCAAGGCCGTGCACCTCGACACGGCAGCGCTGCTGCGCCCAGACGACGCAGACGACGACAGCGCTGGTGGAGCGGCTGCCGAGGCCTCACCGCTTCAAGGCCAGTGCCCGCAGCCGCAGCTGCAGCCGCAGTCGCCCTCCCAGCCGCAGTCGCAGTCGCAGTCGCAGTCGCAGCCGCAGCAGCGGCTGCTGTCGTGGTCCTCGTCCAGCTCACCGCCTTCCACCTCGGTCTTCTCGCTGTCGCCCAAGACGGCCAAGGCTGCCCAGCATCGCGTGAGCTTCATGCCCATCCAGGTGCCGGTCGCCTCCAAGCAGACGGCCCTGTCGCGGCCGGCCAAGGGCCCGTCCGTGGGCCTGCCGCCGGACGTGGATAGCCCCTTCCGCGTGCTCACGCCGGCCACCATGAACTTTGAGGTGCCACCGCCCATGCCACTGCCCGCCCGCCGCAGCAGCAGCGGGACCGCTGCCGCCGCACCCAAGACGGCAGCGGCAGCGGCAGCGGCCAAGACGGCGGCGGCAGCCAAGGCGGCGGCCCAGGCGATGCGCATCGTGCGGAAGCCCCTTCCGGGCGGTGGCCACATGGCCAATATGCCGCATCATCTGTCTGCCGACGAGACCGAGTCGTCGTCGGCCGACACGCTCGACATCGCTCCGCCGCTCTCGCTGAAACGCCGACGGCTCGACTCGGACGTCAGCGAGCGCGAGTTTGCCTGGCAGTGGCCCACGTCGCCGTCCACCGGCTCGGCCTCCGTGTCCACCACCTCGCCTCGCCAGGCTCTGCTCTATGCCCCAAACGCCACCACTCTGACACACGTGTCGGCCGACGGCCCGTCGCCGCGCACGGCCGTCGACAGCAGCGACGGCCTGGCAGCGTCCCCCGCCCCGGTCCCCGCCACGAGCCTCTTCCACATGCAGGCTGCCCACCGTGACCTCGGGCGTCTCAGCGTCGACTCGCTGTTGTCGGGCACGCACGAAGCAGCCATGATCGGCTCCCTGCCGGACACCCCACCGCCTTCCTCCACACCCCCGGGCCCTGTCCCCATTCTTCCGGCTGCGGTGGATACGGCACGGGGTGGCACAAACGGCCATGCTAACAACCATGCTCGTCACAACAACAGCAACAACAACAACAACAGCAACATGCATCACGCCCACCACGCCTACCATGCCCATCACGCGCACCGACACGACCACGCCCGCACCAGCCACTACTACGGCATCGACAGCGGCTTCCGCGATCTGGACCTGGACAAGAACGACGACAAGAACGCTCTTTCCGGCTTCCGACGGAGCTCAGGCGGCGGCCAGACGTCTTCCGACGAGGACATCTCGGGCGACCGCGTGGGTTACTATCGCAAGCCGGTGGCTGTGCGCATTCCGCGTGTGCTGGGACATCTGCCGCCCAAGCTGACGGAGAACCCGATGAATATGCTGGTACTGTTTCTCTTATTTCATGTCTTTATTTCATATCTCGATGAACTCTAAGCTAACAACCACAGTATTTCCACCACTTCATCAACAACACGGCACGCGTGCTGGTGCCGCACGACGACCCGCAGTCCAACCCCTTCCGCACCATTCTGCCGCAGATGGCGCTCAAGAACGACAACCTGCTGAGTCTGCTACTGGCCTACTCGGCCTCGCACCGCGCACGCGTGCTGGGCCAGGCGGAGCCGGCCATGCGCATTGCCCTGTGGGTGCAGGACATCTTCCCGGCCCTGCGCAAGGCCCTGGACGATCACAAAAAAAAGATCTCCAACGCCAACGTGGCCACGGCCATCATGCTAGCGTCGCTGGCGATAGTGTCGCCGACGGCCTTTGGTTATGACATCCCGTGGCAGCGGCACCTGATGCTGGCGCGCGAGCTGATCGCCGCCCGCCCTGAGGGCCTGCGCGTCGACCACCACAGCTCCCACGAGGGCCAGGTGTGCGCCTTTCTGTGGAGCTGGTTTGCCTACATTGACGTGCTGGGCGGCCTGAGCGGCGGCTCGGCCGACGTGTCGCCGGCCTGGATCCTCGACTACAAGGTCTACGACCCGCAAGACGACGACGAGATCGACTGCATCATGGGCTTCACCACGCGCTGCGTCTACATCCTGTCGCAGATTGCCGAGCTCGTGCGCCAGTGCGAGCCGTCGCGGCTGCGCATCACCGCCAAGGACCCGTACGGCTGGATTCCCAGCATGGAGGTCGAGGCGCGCGTCGAGTCGCTCGAGGTGGACGTGCTCGACAGCATGAAGCGCACGCCCCGCGCCTGCACCCACCTGCAGCGCTCCGGCGACGTCGTCCGCTGGGACCGCAGGGAGATGGAGGCCACCAACGAGGCCTACCACTGGGCCGCCCTCGTCCAGCTGCACCGCCGCGTCCTGGGCAAGGCCGCCGACCACCTAGACGTCCAGCGGCCTGTCATCAAGATTATCGAGTGCATCGACCGCGTGCGCTTTGGCGGCACCGCCGAGAACTGCCTGCTGTTCCCCATCTTCACCGCGGGCTGCGAGTGCGTCGACGAGCGCCAGCGGAAGCGCATTCTGAAGCGGGTCTTGAGCGTGGAGGGAACCGCGATGATGCAGGTGGGTTTTTTCTACATTCTACGTTTTACATTCTACATTCTACATTCTACCCCCATCCGCACTCTTGACAATTTGCTGACGCTTCCAGGTCACGCGGGCACGGGCGTTGATGCAAAAGACGTGGGGGGCGGGCAGACCGTGGGAGACGCTGCTTGCCAGCGAGTTTATTGGGTAAAGGGGTTTGGGGGGATGGGGAGGGTTGGGGGGATGGGAAGAGGGGATAAAAAAAGTTACGAAAAAAAATACCAACAGGGCAAAAAAGGGACAGGCAAGGGAAGGGATACAGGACAGGACCAGCTGGGACAAAGATGGTGAGGTATATTCATCAATGTGGGAGTTCTTGGGAGTGGGACATATACATAACACGGGTCAGCAAAAAGGAGGTTGGAGGCAGATCTTCAGGGCACACGTTTTTCTTTATCTTTTTTTTTTTCCTTTTTTTTCCTATACATTATTATTTCCTATTCATTTCTTTGTGTCTTTTCATTTGTCTCGTTTTATTATCCTTCTTTTATTTCTTTTCTTTTCTTTTTCTTTTCCTTTTCACTTTTCCTTTTCCTTCTGCCCTCTTCGATTTCCTTCTTTTTTTTAATTTCCTTTCCTCTCCTCATGCTCGTTTTTGCCCGTGTTTTCCGCTATTTTTTTCTTTTTTTTCTGAAACAGACAGAAACAAGTACAAAAGTCATTTGCTTTTTTCCTCAGACATGTCCGTCGCGGTGAGAACCGCATGTGAATCGGCCTACTGAATTTTTTCGGGCAGGAGAAGCATAGGGGAGAGAGAACTGCTGGACCGAGGAGATGCCGAGATGAGAGGTATCTTCTGCAGGGAGGAAAGAACACACCGGCCATGACGTATTTTACAAAAAGACGACGAGGCCCTTCTTTCCTCTTTTTTTGAGCAGTGGCTCGCAAGATTACGCAGACGAGCAAGAACATCCTGGCAGCTAACGGTCTGCAAGCACATCTGCCCTCCCCGACTGATTTGGAAGCGCAGTCTACAACCCTTCAAGCAGCAAGGCTGATTGATGTAGCGAATGCTGTTTAATACTGTTCTTTGAAATGTTCTGCACTGCGCCGGTCTTGGACCAAAAAATCTGCCCACAGGGAGCACAGAGAAAAAAAAACTTCAAAGAAAAAGCAACTTTTATATAAACCGAAGAGCGAAGGGCAGAAAATAAAAAGGGCGAAAAAAAGAAGATAAAGAAATCCATAAAAATATGCATAGTTTGGTTCTCATGGCGTTCCCGCAAAAAAAACTTTGGGCATGCGTGCGGCCGCTCAGTCGTGTCGTCATACTACCGCACATCTCACAACCGCCTTACTGCTGCTGCAGCTCGACATAGTTGGACGGGAAAAGACCCGTCTGGCCCTTGAAGGTTCCCAGCCACCAGTCGTCATCCGGAAACTCGATCTGCATAATTTTGGCTCCCTCGGGGAAGCTAATCTCTGTTCGGTTGTTAGCATACCTGTAAAGAACTGGAAGCCAGAAAATAAATCTTACCGTTATCTTCGCCGGCTTCGTAGTCGTACTGTGCAATGGCCCATGGCTTTTTATCGGCGGCCTCCACCTGCTCCGGCTCGGGTTCAGCCGCAGGCGGCGGCGGCGGGTGCGAGAGAGCACTAGGACCCTCATCCGCCGCCGGCCCATCGTCGGCCACCAGCTCAACATAGTTGCTAGGGAACAGGCCCGTCTCGCCGCGCGAGTTCGTGCCCATCCACCAGTCCTCGTCCACCTGGTCAATGTTCGTGACATAGTCACCCTCCACGAGCTCGATCTCGTTGTCCTCGGCCTTTTCGTAGTCGTACTGAATCAGGGCACGTTGACCGGTGCCGCTGGCTGCTGGCGCCGCTGGTGCTGGAGGCTCTTCCACTTCTGGCTCCGGCTCCGGTACCGGCACCGGGACAGGGCGTGCGGCAACGGGAGCAGGCGGCGGTGGCAGCGGCTCCGGCTCCGGTTCCGGCTCCGGCTCTGGAGATGGGGCACGTGCAACAGGAACAGCAATCCGGACAGGCGACTGCTCCCGCTCAGGTATGCGCGGCTCCTCTTCTTCCTCGGCCGGTGCCGGCCGTGATGGTAGACCAGGCAGCTGGAAGCCGCCCGTGGGCCGAGACGCCGTTGGAATGGGCGGTGGCGGCGCCTCGTCGTCGTCGAAGCCCCGGTTCTCGCTGCCGGTGTGGACCTGGGGGATTGCAGGAGCCGCAGGAGCCGGCTGTCCCATGGGCTGAGCACCCTTAAAGCGATCCCGCAGGGCAGAGACGCCACCACCCGGCGATACAGGCGGTTCCGCCTCGGCTGCCGGCTGCGAATCCTCTCCCGTCCTCTGCTCGGTCACAGCAGCGCCGTGGCCGTAGGCTGGAGTCTGCACCGTTGCCCAGCTCTTGCCGGTGTACCCACTCTTCCACTCGCCGCCGCTCTTCTGTGAAGCAAGGGGTGCAGACGACGGTGTCTGCGCCGGCGACGCAAGAGAGGGCGCGCCCCCGCCCTGCTTTGCCTTTTTCTCGGCCCAGAGCTGGGCCGGCGTCTTGCCGCCCTGGTCGGCAAAAGTGCGGCTGGCACTGCCAATGACCGCAGGCTTGGGCGGGGGTGCACCATAGCCCAGGCCACCTGGCGCCGGCGCCTTGGTGCCCGTGAATGTCGACACACCGCTAAACTTGTTCGCCACCTTGGGCTTGGGCAGGGAGGTCAGGCGCTCCGGTTGGCTGAAAGCGGCGCTTCGGTCCGCCAGGGATTGCGACGGCGCAGAATCGGATACGACTGGGGTATCCTTATCGTGGTCCTTACGTGCCTTGGCCCGGATGGCTGCAATGTCGACCTTGCCCACCGGCTCATAAGCGCCCTTGACCATGGTCGGGCGATCGTCTTGCTTGCTCTTGGAAGCAGCGCGGATGGCGGCAATATCCACCCTGCCGACAGGCTTGTAGCTTCCACCAATGATATCCGGGTTGTCCTGGCTGCTGCTGCCGCCACCGCCAAACCGCGAGGACGAAGCCGGCTCCGGCTGCTTTTGCTTGGTGAGCTCGGCCAGGTTGACCTTGACCGGCTTGTAGGCCGATTCGACCTTTTCGAGCTGAGTCCGCGTCACAGGCGGCGCATCGTCGCCCCAGCCGTCTGCGTCCACGTTGGCCAGTCGCTGGTTGCGCGCAGCCACCAGGGGGTTGTGGGCGGCTGAGGAGCTCGTTGGCGTGAAGACGACGGGCTTCTTGGCGACGGGTGGCGGCGCACCAGAGCCCACACCGCTGCCGCCGCCAGAGTACTTGGCCCCGGAGGCATCGGCAACCTTCTTCAGGATGAGTTCAGGGGAGAGGTCGTCGGTGGAGCGAGCGGTGATCTGGACGTGGTAGCCGTGAAGGACCTTGGAGACTGCGTTCAGGTGGCTGGTGAAGTATCCCTTTGTCCGCTCGGGGACACCACCGCCGCACCAGGCGATCAGGACATTCTTGGGCAACCTGGAGTTGGGATCGGAGACCCGGATAAACGCGAACTGGATGCGGCCCTCATTGAAGTCCTCGATGAGATCCTCAAGCTCGCCCGCTGCTTCTGGTCAGCACGACGGCGACAAAGAGAGAGTCAAACGGGAGTCAGGGGACAGGGGAACAAAACATACATCGAGTGTCCTCTACCTTGAGGATGCTCTCTTTCGCCGCCGAATTCTGAAAGGCATTCAACAGGGGCGCCTGAACCTGGTAGAGAGCCCAGCGGGCCTGGGAGGACGGAGCTGCCGGGCCGTTGACAATGGACTCGTAGCTGCTCCGGATCTCGTGGCCGTTGATGGAGAGGTTGAGAGTAGCCATGCTGCTGGAGAGAGACGGCAGGAGCTGATCTCAGAGTATCGTAGGCAGAGGTGTCGCGATGTACTCGAGAGAGGAGGGCAGAGAGGTGGGAATAGGTAATATATCTTTTGCGTCGGAGGAGACGGAAATAGGGAGTGCCGGGGGATTGAAGCAGGCAGAAGCTAAAGGGCAAAAGACGCAGGGCGTGCCAGGTAAGCGGAGGCTCCTGCTAGTTTCTAGGGTGGCGCTTGGCCCAGCTGTCGTGAATGGGCAATTGGTGGGTGTCTGTTTGAGTTATGCTCTTCGTCCCCGACAGCAAAAGGAGAAGTGAGGAGAGGCTGTGCTAGCAAGGGTGGGGCAGGCACGAATAGCGAAATGCGAGAGCGACAGGAAGGAGGTAAGGCGGGGCATAAGCTCTGCTTATCCAGACAAAAGCAGACGACAGTACAACCTCCTCTTTGCAAGCTCCAAGCTGAGGCGAGAGAGACGGGCAGAGAGAGGGGAAATCGGGCGCAGGCCAGATAATCGTATTATCGATGTCACAGAAAGGGTCCTCTCTGGCGGGGTCCACGCGCAGTGGTCACCGCCGTCTCCCCCAACCTCCTGGACCGTGTGGCGCACAATACATACACTGTGGCGCAGCTGTTTTGTCTGCGAGCTATGGAGGCCCAAAGATGACGACGCTCGCGCGTACTTCCCGCCACCTGTGAGAATGCACAGGTTCGCAGGCAGCAGGATAAACGCGGAGAGGATATGAGATGATTCATAGGCTGAACAAAGGTATGAGCAGCCGGCTCCCTACGAGTGGACTGTGCGGACTGATTTTTTTTTACAAAATTAGAGCACGAATAAACGAGGTTCTTACTATTCCTAGGATGACGATCTTGGTGCACTCTCCTCCAATAGCCATCTTACATTTCGTGGGGAGGGCAGAAGGCTGCATAGCCTGGAGAGTCAAGGCTGATCCAATTGTGCGGTCAAGCTCTTTGAGTCACTGTGCTGTCCTTTGTCCACTTGTTGACAGGTGTCAGGGATGTTGCGATGCAAACAGAAAAGCTGGCCTGGAAACCACGATTCATAGACAAATCGAAACGAACAGAGTAAAGGGTGAGAAAGAATGGGAAGAAGAAGAAAAATTAGGAGATGACAAATGGAAGCAGAGCGAGGTATGAAAAAGCATGTAAATAAAAAGGCCAGAAAAAAAATCCCAAAGCAAGGACGTCGTTAATGATATGTGTCCGGAACTATCCCCCCCTTTCCATAATCCACCCATCACAGCGCTGTCCCGTAAAATAGTCCTGTCTCTTCTCCTCCTATCCAGTAGCCACATGGCTCATCCCCCGGTTCCGTTCAGCTGTCGTCGTTCCGAGTTTCCAGTCTTTCGATGAAAAAAGATGGGTGGTTGGAGATTGTTGAGCAAGACACGAGAAAAACGCGACACGACGCCTCGTCCGCTCGGTTTTATCAGATGCGCGCCGCTTAGCACATCTCACAGCAGTCGGCACAGCAGTCCATGCCCTCGTCGCAGATACAGCAGCAGAGGAGGGTGGCCAGGCAGGCCTTCAGACAGCTGTCGCCGCCGCCGCCCTTGCGATCAGGGGGCTGCTGCTGGTACTGCATGCCACCCTGCTGCGGGTAGTACCCTTGTTGTGGCTGGCCGTACGCCTGAGAAAAGAGTCAGCAATTGAAAAGAGAGGAAAAGAAGAACACAAAAGGTGGCATCACAGGGATGGAACATACCTGGGGCGGGTACTGGGGGTAGCCCTGCTGCTGCGGCGGACCGCCGTAGCCCTGGGGAGGACCCTGCTGGTAGTAGGCCTGGTTTGACATTTTTGCGAATGGAAGGAGACGCGGATGCGACGACGATGAAGAGGGCTGGGAGGTGGTGGGATGAGGAGCGACAAAATCGATGGTAAAGGGCGATTCTGTTGCGAGTGGCGACGGGGTTGTTGATGAAAGAATCGCAAACAAAACGATGGGTGGAGGGAGTGAGGGAGAACGGGGGGTGCTTTTAAATTTCTTGTTTTTTTTTTTTTAGTTGATCCCTACCCAACGAACACACGGAGTAGAGACCAGCGGCGTCAGATCGGACCAGGGAGGTGTTTTGGGTGTAGTAAGGGTCCCAGAAGGGAGGAAACCCAAGAAAACTATGAGTATCCGTACAAATACGAGTACAGCGGGTGGGTTACAGCGGCGGGCTGGGGGTCTGCAGCGCATGCGATTGGGGCGGCCTCCCTTCTTGGACTCGAATTGTGGGGAGGGGAGTATGCGACCGACGGGGCAGTGACGGTCTCTCGCGGCGGCGGCTTTCACAGAACCCCAAACCAGCCACACCGCAGTGGAGGATCGCATCTTCCGTGCAGACGACGCTACTGTAAGATACGAGACAAGCCCAAGCGGAACACTACGACAGAGTCGGCAGCAAAATTACACTTTATTTCGGCGACAAGCGCTGTGGATTGCCGCCATTGTTCAGCGACCTGTTTTTTTGGTCTCTTTTTTTTTTCAGCGGAGTATACTGAGGGTGCCCCGTGCCGTTCGCGCTAGCACCCTCCTTCCTTCCCACATGCTGCATGCAGAAGAAGAGTCCCAACTGACGCATGCTAGGTTTGGATTCCTGTGTCAGCCCCTCCTGCATCCCCCCTCACTGGTCCGTCCTGGTGATCCTGCAGCCAAGCCAAATCCTGTGCCGACTTTCCGTAGCCAATCGCTTGGCGGCCCAAACCCATTTTCCGACGTCATCAGTTCGGAGCAAGTAGACAGAGCCGATTGAGGCGCAAGCGACCGCATACACAGCAGCACATTTTGCACACAGCGACTCGCGCCAGCTTGTCACTGTCGAGGCGCAGCCCCCCCCCCCCCCCCCCTGTCCGAAGCCAGCAAAGCCAAGAGATCTAGCCGTGCCGCGATACGCTTCCTTGTCAACCGGTGCTCCTCAGCCCTTTAAACCGTGGCGATGCTTGGCCTACGAGGACCCGCGTGGCTGATGCGTTTTCTAACGGCTGGCCCATACAAATGCAATATAGTACGGCAGCATGTTTGCGTGTCGGTGGGCTGTTGCCGTCGCCCAAAGAGGCATCACATGGGATGGCCAAGCCTCAGCGTTGCGTTTCAATAGACAGAAACTCTTGGCCCTATTACCCCCCCCTCCTCTCGTATCCGCGTATCGCACAGTGCTCAAGTGGCCAGGGCGGCCAGGGTGGTCAGGGAGACCCAGCGTGCGAATTATGGCGATAAACAGACCAACACCAGCTGAAAAAAGTGGACAGAACGCCAAACTACAGCGGAGCAACAGCGCCGGGGCGACGGCGTGGCCGAGACAGGCCGCCTCCTGCCAGCTTGTCCTTGTCCACCTCGATCGTGCATACAAATACGAGAGCGAGCATTACTCATTTCTGGGTTGGCTTGCATCTTTTTGTTCCTTGACTGTTGGTCGGGTGTCCCCATATTTTACCCCGAGCCACATACGTCAGAGGGAGAAGGAGTCAGGCACATGGAAATACGGATGCGACGGCTGGCGAGAGAAAGCCATGACTCCGCCGGATGACTAAGCCACGTGACTTTCTGTTCGAATGGCGAGTGCGTTTTTCCTGAGTCGCAAGCAAAATGACGCAAGAGCGGTTTCGCCAATGAGGTGGCGTGTTTTCCGCCTTTGAGGTGGGGCAGTTGCTTTTTTCTGCTCCAGCCCGTAGATCGGAGGGGGATTGCCGATATGTCAGCGGCCAGAAACCCTCTCTTATTCACATCACCTCTTCGAGACGAGCAAAAAACGTCGATCTTCTCTCTCCCTGTAAAGCTATCGCGCAAGGCCAACGGTGGCGCACAACCGGCTCTCCTCCCAAGAACTTAAAAATCCCAAGAGCACCATGTCGACCATCCGCGAGATCAAGTCAGTCGAGGAGTGGGACGCCCACCTGCGGAGCCTCCCCGCCTCGACCCTCCTTGTGGTGTCGTTCCACGCGCCGTGGGCGGCGCCGTGCGCACAGATGGCGACGGTGCTGCAGGCGCTGGCGGCCGAGTACCCGGCGGACCCGACGGCGACGTCGTGGGTGTCGCTCAACGCCGAGGACCTCAGCGACGTCAGCGAGCAGTACGACGTGACGGCGGTGCCCTTTCTGGTGCTGCTGCGCGGCGGCCAGGTGCTCGAGACGGTCAGCGGCAGCAGCGCGGTCAAGGTGCGGGCGGCGATCGAGACGCATGCCAAGGCGGGGACGGCAAACGGCACAGCAGCAGCAGCAGCAACAGCAGCAGCAGCAGCACCGGCGACGAACGGCAACACAGCAGCACCAGCAGCAGCGGCGGCGGCGGCACCAATACCAGAAGCCGACCCGGCCAAGCAAAAGGAGGAGCTCTTCAAGCGGCTGGGCGACCTCGTCAAGGCGGCGCCCGTCATGCTCTTTATGAAGGGCACGCCCAGCGAGCCGCGCTGCGGGTTCTCGCGGCAGCTCGTGGGGATCCTGCGCGAGCACGGCGTCAAGTACGGCTTCTTCAACATCCTGGCGGACGACGAGGTGCGCCAGGGCCTCAAGGAGTTTGCCGACTGGCCGACGTACCCGCAGCTGTGGATCAAGGGCGAGCTGGTGGGCGGACTGGACATTGTGAGTGTGGCAGGCCGACCGACCGCCCGGGATACTAGAGAAGCAAAGAGCACACAGGCTAACCGCAGCGCAGGTCAAGGAAGAGCTCGAGGGCGACGAGGGCTTCTTCCGCGAGTTCAGCGTCAAGGCTCCCGATGCGGTGGCGGCATGATCGACGACGGCGGCGAATGATGACGACGACGGGGAATAATTATCATTAGGGAAGGAGAAAAAGAAAAGAAACCAAATTACAGCAACAACAGAGACACGAATTACAGAAGGAAACGCTCACTCTCGAAGCTGCGCCCAGCGCCAACAGGGCCTCGGCCACGATGCGGTTCGAACGCGTCCTCAGAAAGGGGGCCATGGCAGCTCGTGCTTCACGGGGAAAGAGGAGGACAGGAGGACAGACAGAATGGTGTTTGGAGCGATGCCCATTGCATGTGGCACAATACAATCTTTTGCCATGGTAAAAGGGGTCGTTTATCATTTTCATTTGTCATGTCTTGAGAGCCTTGTATCTATGCACAATATCCATTAAAATCCAACAGGGTTCCAAAAAAAAAAAAAAAGGAAGTCTACCCTCTACCCTCCCCGGTCACTCGTGGTGGCCGTACCAGATGCTGTCTGGCGGCGCGGCGCCCGACTCGAGCTCGGCGACGGGGGCGTCGCACAGGGCGCGGTTGGCGTCGGGGATGGCAAACTGCTGCAGCAGGTCCATGCGGGCGAGCAGCAGCAGGCCCATGCCGCCGTCGCCGTGCCAGGCCATGTGGCAGTGGAACTTCCAGACGCCCGGGTTGTCGGCGACGACGCGCAGGAGGGTCCAGCCGAAGCCCTCGACGGCGGCGGTGTCGCGGCGGGTCGGGTTGGCGACGACGGAAGTGTTGGCCGGGTCGAGGAGGCCCTTGCCCTCGGGCGCGAGGCCCAGCGCGGCGTAGCCGGGGAAGTAGCCGTGGCCGGCGCCCAGCACAAACATCTGGTGGCCGTGCAGGTGCAGCGGGTGGCTGCCCTCGTCAAAGTTTTGCAGGACCAGGTCAAAGACCTCGACACCGTCGCCGCCCCCGTCGTGGGCCGACTGGCCCAGGACCAGCTCCGACTGCTCGTCAAACGCCTCGCGGCTCACGCCCGTCGCCCGGTACGCGGCGTCGCCCGCCCGCAGCCCGTCGACGGCCCGGTGCAGCACGGGCGACGACACGTTGGCCCGGTAGGACGAGCCGTTGAAGAAGCCGCGCTGCAGCCGCCAGTTGCCGATCTCGAGGTTCACCCGAAAGTAGTACGAGTGGTGCGCGTACGCGGGCGCCGGCTTGGGCGGCGCCGGCGCGTAGGCCCGCGTGTGCATGTCCCGGCACACGACAATGTACGCGCCGCTGTCTTGGACCGTCGCCGGCACGCGCGCGGGGTCCAGACGGCCGATGTCGGTGCTGGTGCTGCTGGTGCTGCTGGTGCTGCTGCTGCCCCCCGGCGTGTACCGCACCATGGCCAGCGCAAACGGGTTGTCCTGGTCGGCCAGGGCGTACTCGGAGAAGCAGTGGGTGGCGATGCGTGCTCGCAGCCAAAAGGCGGCGTCGTCCTTGCTGTCGTCGTCCTCGACCGTCGTCTCGTTGGCCGTCAGCACCACGCTGTAGCGCTGGCCGACGGCGAGCAGGAGCGTCTTCTCGGGCGACGGCTCGACGTCGACGCCGTCGATCTCGACAATGGGCAGGCTGTGGTGGCGGTCGATGGAGACCTCGAGCCAGGCGAAGCCGCCGGCGTTGATGAAGCGCAGGCGGTGGCGGCCGCCGGCGGCCAGGTCCAGGGCGGCGTGCCGCGCGGTCGAGCTGTCGCAGCGGCGGTCCGGGTGGTTGGCGCAGTCGACGACGCCGGCGCCGTTGACCAGCGCGCCGTTGGGCATGGGCGACGACTCGCTGCCCGGCTCGAGCGCCTGCAGCAGCAGGCCGTGGGCCAGGTCGTGGTAGTAGTCCTGGACCATGACGACGCGGTCGCTGTCGTATGGCAGCAGCTGCCGGTTGGGCTCGTCGCGCGCGTGGATGATAAAGGGACCGACCAGCCCGTCGAGAGCCTCGGCCCCCTGGTGGCCGTGGTAAAAGTCTGCAATGGTCAGCGGATATGGCCCAACGCCTACGCCTAAACTCGGTAGCTGCCCAGCTTACACGTCCCCGCCTGGTTGTTGACCTGGAACTCGTAGCGGAACGAGCGCCCCGGCGCAATCGGACACTGCGTCGCGCCCGGCGTGCCGTCCATGTGGTTCGTGCCGTTCTGGAAGAGGCCGTGCCAGTGGAGCGACGTGGCGTTGACGGCCCGGTTCTCGACGTTGACCACAACGGTGTCGCCTTCGTTGCAGCGGATGAGCTCGCCAGGGAACTTGCCGTTGATCGTTGTCATTGTGCGGAAGACGCCGTCCGGGTTGGCCTCGATGTTCTGGATCACCCAGTTGTACTCGCGCACCGTCGGCGGTGCGTTGTAGTCCCAGTCCATGCCCAGGATAAAGTCCGAGTCCGGCCGCCGGAAGGAGTCGGCCGCCGGAGGCTCTGGCACCGCTGTAGCTGTAGCAGCCGGGGCCACAGAGGACGTCACGGCCAGCTGCACAGAAGTTGTTGTGTCTTCCGCTGGAGGAGGAGGTGGCGGTGGTGACTGCGACACCGCAGCGGCCTGGTTGTCAAACAAGGCAATCTTGCCGAGGAACAGCAGCGTCAGCAGGCTGGCTGACACGGCGACGAAGAAGAGCCAGCGCTCCAGCCGCGACATCCGGGCAGGGCGCAGGACGGTACTCTCCAGGTCGTGCCTGGGACCGCCCCCCGAGCTGCTCTCCTCGTCATTGCCAAGCAGCCGCTGGGCCTGTTCGTCGCCTGCCATCGCAATGTCTGAACCGTCCCCGAGCTCATCATCGCGGCTCTCGTTCAGGGCGGCGTAGGCCACGCGCGCCTCGAACGGGCTGGTCATGGACGACGCCATGGATGTCCTGGGTTGTCCCTGTTCGAGGCAGGGGTCTTTCAGGCTTCGTTGACAGTGTGGCTGTCGTCTATCGCCGCTGGCGGTTCATCCTCGTCCCCTGGCAGAGCAAGAGGGCGGCAGTGAGAGAAGACAAGCACCGTAGGAGATCGAGCTGTCGGAATTTCGCAGGTGAAAAGAAAAAACTATCACAAAAGCACAACGGCTGACCCGCTCGCGCGACCACACAGCTTCAAGTAGTGCATACAAGGGTCGCAATGTCCATAATGCCCTGGTTAATTCATGCTCCCGTTTGGGAAGGTTGCTATTGCGGCGCCAGTCATTGGGCGGATATGGGAGAAGGCGTGTCGCATTTCGCTGCTGTGGTTGGCTGCTTGACGGATTGTCGGTGCGACAAATTCGGGATAGCGCGCCGTGCCGACAGTCACTAACACGTTCAGACAAGGACGGCGTCTTGCAGGCTGAAGAGCCTGACGAGGGCTGTGACTCCTGGTCTTCGGATATTTTCTGTATTCGCATACTCGCAAGCTTGAAAAAGCTGCTACTATGAGGTGAACGTTCCGTCATTGCATGGAAAGTCCTTATCCGATTTCTTCAGCGAATGCGTCTTTGTCTCCCAGGCCAGTGACCGAGGCTGTCTCTAGTCTCAGTATGAGGCCATGGGCTTCCATGAAGCAGAGCTCGTGCAGTGCATGATTTGCTCTTGACATTCCAGGTTCTTGACGAATCTGCCACTTCCATGCCGTCAAGTTGGGGTTTCCCTCGTGCTACTGCTGGCTGGGCCAACAGCAGAGATCAAAGGTTGAGTCTCCGCCACCACCGCCACCCTTCCCTTCATGAACCGGCTGTCCTCTTCTTCGTCAAACCGCCGCTTCTTCCCACACTGGGCCTCCCACACAACATACAAGTCGGGGAGGACAGCGGCATGGGAAGAGTGCGGTGTCGGAAGATAGGGTGTTAGAGCCCGTTCTGAGCGCACAAAGTCAGGTTGCTGATGAGAATTCTCTGCATTATTTCTTCCATGCATCTCATTCTCAGAGCTGCAGTCTGACAGACAGTCGATGTAAGCGGCCATCAGCCCCTTTTCCGCCTTGTGTGTCTCCTCCAGCTCAGGTGGCGTCGGCCCGCCAGGCCACAGATGGATGGCATCGTCGTATTTGTTTCGTCGAAGCCCTTGCATAAATTCGAGCACATTCAATTTCGAGGTAAGCTGGGCCGCAAAGTCGTCGACATCTTCTGTCTGGTGCACCGGTGTGTCTGGCGGGGGCAGAAGGCGAACCTCTGTAGTAGCGACAGTGTCTAAGAAATGCATTCCGAAGTGGGTGCTGATAGCAAACATTTTCAATGGAAGCAGTCATACGGACTTGTATACGCCTGTAATATTTGCATATTTGCCTTTCAGAGGCAGCGGGTGCCATGTGTGGTGGTGATGGTGTCATGCTGCGATTGGAGTCTGGAATGACGGAATTGGAGTGGCTGACTGTTCCCATTGCAGAATATCGAAATGGCCTTGGATGAATAGCCACGAACAGCTTACAACTGCAGCCCTGTATGAATAATCTATCTGAGAGTATATCCTCCGGTTCTATCTCGATTAATTGGTGCCCTTGCTCCACAAGTCGTCCTTTTCCAGAATAGCCATGTCTTGTCGGTTCAGCAGAACGACAACCTCGACCACTTCGGACGGCCCCCTCTTCCTCGGCATGACAATGCAGACGCCATCTGCTTCCATGTATGGCAGCCGGACAAATTCCGGCTGCCCGAGCCCGCCGCCAAAATCCATATTGCGCAGTTCGAGGCCGGCCCAGCTGGTGATCATGAGGTCATAACCGTGCGACGGGTTGCATCCCGGGAAGATGGCGCGGTAGTCCTTTACGCTGTTCAAGAGGCTGTAGACTTCGGCAAAGCTGTGAGAGCCGATGCTGGCAGGTGACTGTGCCTGCCCAATGGCGTCGCATGTCTTGGCAAGCTGCTCCACAGAGCTCGATGACGACGACAGCGACGCAGCCAGGTTCTTGGTGGACCGCTGAGAGCGCGCGTACAGAGCCACGTTCCCTAGATACGGCTTCTCGGGCGTCGAAAAGTCTGTGCCGATGCGCCGTCGACCGTCGACGGCCGTGAGCAGCTGACTCGTCTTGTCCGCGAGCGACGGATGGCCGGCCTTGCGGGCGCGGGCTACCGCCGACCAGACCAGGCCGCAGACGATGGTGTTGGTCGAAGGCGACGCCGTCGAGAGGTGCTGGCTCATCAGTTTCTCCTTGTAGCGGTTCACTGTTGCCATCGATATGCCGAGGATTTTCGACGTGCACGGCACCATCATGGCCGACGGGACCGGTATGGCTCGGGTGTACTCCGGATGGGCCGTCCAGACGTCCTCGACCGGCAGCGAGGCGACGGCAGCGAGGTCGCTCGAGAGGGCGTTTGACAGCCGGTCGTAGCGGCCTTGGATCACCATCTGGCTCGAGTTTCCCGCCAGCTCCTGGGTCCACAGCCGCACAATGTCCCCGAAGCCCGTCCCATCGACGCCGTTGTGGTGCGCACCCATGCACAGGCCCAGCCCTTTGCCATCGGCAAACCGAAAGATGCTGGCAGCAAAAACAGGACCTCCGTCCTGGACAAAGGGCGGTGTAGGCCACACATCGTTTGGAATTTCCTCGGGCGGCATGCCCTTTGCTGCCATGGCCTCATACGAGGCTGCGATGGTGCCCTTGTTGACCAAGGCCAGCACAGTCTCGTCTGGGTGCCATCGAATTTCGAGGCTTCGGCTCTCTTCCGACTGTGCTACGGAAGTGACACGACCAGACAACCACGGAACCCTCTTTGCCAGGCCGTCGAGGCCGTGCTGGAGTCTTTCGAATGCAGAGCTGAGAGACTCTGTCGTGTGAAAGGCAAAGAGCACCCGGATGTAAGTCGGAGGCATAAGCAGGTCCAGAGGCGTCAGCCTCTCCGTGCTGGAAACGGCTGCCATAACTGGGACAATGGTGCTGAGAAGTAAGCTGAATTGGGTTGCGGGATTGGCTCGCAAGCGTCCATTTCACATCTCACTCGTCCATCTCCATCTCATCTCATGCTTATATCCATGGCAACAAAGCTGCTGCCTAAGGGACGAAGAAGCTGCCTAGCGACAAGATGCTGCCTGCTGGTGTTTTTACACAGAAATTATCGTGAACGCCATTGCAATTAGAGGATAGCCAACGTCAAGTGAACCATAGGAAATTGCACGCACCACGGACTTGCTCTCTCGGCTGCTGGACCGATCCAGTCCGTCGTTCTCGATATATCCGGCAAGAACGTGCAAATACAGTGCAGTTTTTATCTATTACACGGTTCGTACAAATAGGGCATCGACGACACATCAGATACACCCCAGCACATAGCCAGTTAATCCTTGGCAATAACAAGGCAGAATTGCATCGCAGCGAACGAAATAGCCAACATACGGCTGAATTGTTTCAAACCCGCTCCGATGAAACAGCTCTTTTTTTTTTAGCCAGACTCGAAAGCCAAGCAGCGGCCACAAGCGCCGATACGACGTCACGTCAGGGGTGGTGGATCCCCCTCCTTTTCCTGCTTTAAGCTTTCGCCTTACAGGAGCATTCCAGCACAATGGTTGGCTGGCACTTACACAGCAGCAGAGACCTGCCATTGGGCGCAGCACAAAGAGGCGAAAAAGGAGGCAGCCGTTGGACGGGCATGACCGCTTCAGTTTTCTCGCCTCCGCTCTTTTTTCCACCACCTTTCTGCCATGTCTCCAGCGATATGATGTGCTCTTCTTTGTCTGTTCTCGTGGATGGGATGCAGAGGTCATCAAACAACGCCATGTCAAAGTCCCGTTAGGTTAGGGAAGAAAAGCACTCAAATGGGGGGGGGGGGGGGCGACGTCTATCCGTGTTTCCCGGCAGAAACGAGCAGACGACAAACAAACGGTTGCCTCCGATGCTGTTCATGACGACGTAGCAACTGTGGGGAAAAGCATCATAGGGGCAAGTCGCATTGTAAGTTAGCCTGGCGAGCAAGTCGACGACGACCAATGGTGAACAACCCCTTTGTTTGCTCCCCTCCCCTCGTCATATTTTGAGCGCTCTCGCCCTCTTATTCTTGCGTGTTCGCTCTTTACGGTTATTTTTGGTCTGGCTTTCCTGTCAGTTTGTCTTTTTTTCATTTTAACCTTCATTCGTTTCCCCAAGCTCCGACGTTGTAGAGCCTCTCTTTTTTTCCCCTTTTGGAGCAGGGAGTCGCTGGCCGCTTTCCTCCCAACCTTTGTTTGCCGTGCCAGCTCCCCGTCTATCCACCAGCATTCCCACCACAGACGTTCTTTCACTGTGCCACGCTCTTCCACGTCTTTGAGCCAGTCTTCAATTGAACCATCTCCGCGGAAAAACCTTGTTCAACCGTCACCAGACAAACAGACTGGCTGTTCAGTCCAGACGACTTATACAAAGTTCCGGCCTGCCCTGGTCACACACCCCTCTCACATCCTTGACGTCGCCTTTTCATCTGCGAGCTGCTATTTCTGGCCTGTCTTTTAAATCACTTCATCCGCACAACCCACAGCCATGCTTCATCGGCTTCTTCTGATGGCCACCTTGCTGTTCGGCAGACTTGCCTCCTCAGCTCCAGCGCCGGCACCAGCAGCAGCAGCGTCGGCATGGCCCCTGGGATCTATCCACTCGCGTGCCGCCCTCACCACGGCAGCCGAAATCATCGCCTACATCATGCTCAACTCCACCTCGTGCGACGGGGCCGCGTACCCGGACGAGTGCCGCACCAACGTCGAGGCCGCGCCCTACTTTATCAGCGCCTTCCAGGACTACGACGTCTACTCGCAGGGCGAGATGGCCGGCATCCTGGCCCTCGTCGGCTACGAGTCCGGTGACCTCAAGTACAAGCACAACGTGGTGCCGGGCGTTGCCGGCCAGGGCACCAGCAACATGCAGTCGCCCATCAACAACGCGCTGTACGCGGCGTCCATCTCGGCCCTGGCCTCGGGGCTGGCCGCCGCCAACAGCGACCCCACCGCCGTGCTGGCCCTCGTGACGCCCGACACGTACAACTTTGGCAGCGGGCCGTGGTTCCTCACCACCCAGTGCTCGGACGACGTCCTCACACAGCTGGCGACGGGCTCCGACGACGGCTTCACCATGTACATGGACTGTGTGCAGGTCGAAGCGAGCGACACGGAGCGGCAGGAGTATTGGTCCAGGGCAAAGACGGCGTTTGGGCTGTGAAGACAAGACGGGGATGACCCCCCCGGCAAATGATGAATGATGGCCGGTTCGGAAGTGCGGCCGTCGCTTGTGGGATTCGCCTCTTTGTATTTAATTTCGTTCGTTGTATTTCACTTTTCTACGCATATGAGGCAGACGACATTATACTTTTCCAATCACTACAAGATAAGAAGTTGAAAAGACAGTCGAGAGACCATGAGTTTCTCGTTGCTTCTGCATCACGTTCTAATGTATCGGTGGTCACGACGCGTGGACAGTAGTTTTGCGCTCTCCATACAGGATACAAGCCACCCGCACATGGCATGATCTTTTTACTATGCTTTTTGAGACTGTCGATATCAGACACCATACACAAGAATGGAAAGCGCTATTGCTCTAGAGGTATCCGCAAACCCGACCTTGCTTAAAGCCGCGAAAGACAGCGGGTAGAATCAGCAGTGAGAAAGAGCTTGGCATAAAACAAAAAATGCTCTTGTGTCACCGTCGGGCAAGATACAACCAAGGCTGAGTCGAGAAGGGTATTTGCTATTGATCGAAGAGACGCCCCCCCTATTTTTTTGTTTCCTGCCTACCGCGTATTCTCTCCTCCCTTAAACCTAACGCAATAACAGACCTGTTCAACCAAAAGAACAAGAGCGCAAAATACATACAGGCACGTTGTACATTTGCCTAATGAGACAAAACCACAGACCTTCTTTGGCCTTTTCGACTTCCCCGACTTCCCTGGCTTCCCTGGCTTCCCTAGCCTCCCTTGGCTCCTTCAAGAGGAGACAAATTGCTCTCCCATGTCAAGCACAGCCATGCAACAGGCTCCCGTTAACCCTTACCTGCAAGCAAAAACCATTTGTCCGACCGTCATCATTGCCTACTCTCACCCTTCAAGAGGAGTTTGGCCCTGAACTCGTTGGGGGATCTTCCGTGTTACCGAAATTGAAGAGATTGCTGTTTGCATCCGTTGTCGCCTGAAAAGCCTGGTCTTGGTTTCCCAAGAACTGGAAAGACTGGTCCGTGACAAACGGTCCGCTCTGCGCGTAGTTTTGCAGCGTGTCCTACATTTAACGTTAGGACACAGTTATATAAACAATGTTGTGATCAGCAGGGAAAAAAACGACTCACCCAGTCAAAATTGGTGGTGAAATCCATGTTCTCATCCATGAAACTGCCACCACTCAAAGAGTTGTTGATAATTTGGAAGCCAGACATGGAACTGACGAAATCGGACTGGAAGTCAGGTTGTGCCATATCCGGCGCGTTTATACCCGTAGACAGTGTTGAGTCAATGGTGCCATAAACTGTCCCTCCCGGACTCTGGATCGTCGTAGGTAATAGGCCAGCATCGAGACTGGCGGGCGTCATACCCGTCAAGATATTGAACGGAGACATGGTGGTACCGTCGGGTGCTTTGGACGGGTCATTCGGTGTTGGCAGAGAAGCATCGGATGGCGTCGTGTTGATGCCATTTGAATCATTGGAGCCTAGAGGATCTGTGGAGGTCGGCCCTGAGGAACCAGTGTTGGGACTTGTTGCGGGCGTTTGCATGTGCTCCAGGACCACGCGCAGGATGTTGTAGGCCTTGAAAGCCTCCATAGAGCCGTCAGCGAGCGGCCGCCAGACGTCTTTCGTCGACTCTAGCAGGGAAACCATATCGGCGTGCTGTTCCTTAGTCCAGAACTGAGCAGCCTGCTGGTTCTCCTTCTGGCCGCCCTTTTCGCACGTGTTTTTGAAGCGAACCTCCAGGGCCACAAGCATGGCTGGGAGCAGAAAGTCCTTGGTGGCTATGGACGCCACATACCACTTGATTGATCGCAGCCGACCGTTGGGTTGCGACTCCTTGTTGAGCGTATGCAAGTGGTTCAGAGTCTCAATGGAGGCCTCGATGGCGCTGCGCCGGGAATGAGAATAGCGAGGATTCTGGCGAGCCCGGCACAGGTATTTGCGGTGAAGAAGACACATAATCTTCTGGTATAGAATATCAATGTTGAACCGCGCAATGATCAGAGTTAATGGATCATGGGATCCTTCTAGAGGGTGCATCCTCAAATGGGGCGGCAGTTCATTTTTAACCTCACGCAGCCGGCTGTCTAATCGTAGAATTTCGTCGTAAGTGACAGGCTTGCCCACGCGCGTGGTTGCTTGCAGAATGTTGCCGAGCTCCTGGCATAGCTTGACCTTGGCAATCATATAGCTGATTGGCGTTGGCTCAGAGCTTGGACGTGAGGGTGGGAGCACTTTCGTGCTTGGTCCAAACTCTTCGTCAAAGATGTTGAGCGGCAGCTGCGTATCGCAGTCGTGCTCGTAGATCATATTGGGCAGCGAAACCTGATGGGAGAACATGACATCGCACATGCGCACCAGCGCCCACGTCCGCCTCCGCATTTCCTGAAAGCCGCTGTCAGAGGAAGCCTGCCAAGTACAACAAAAGACCAGAAGGGCCACTTACTGCTTGGAAGGGCGTGATGGACGGGAACCATTTGGCGTCTCGGTGGTAGCCCATGCGGAACGCAACCCGTGTGATCAGGGACCCGATCAGCCACAGCCCGAGGTCTGCATCCCAGCGTGATGAATACTCGCCAAAGACGTACAGAATCATGGTCTCGACCGTGTATTCTACCGGTTTGGTGTAGTCAGCGGTGACTAGACACTGCACCGTGCGGACACGGAAGAGAGATGCCAGCTCCATCGCACGGCCCTTCCATTCTGGCGGCTCGTCTCCGACTTTGTGGTAGCTCAGCATGGCCAAGCACAAAACAGAGTACAGGAGGCCCAGCCACATGACTGGCGTTTTGGACGGATTTTGCCAGTGACTTCGCAGCTGGGCATTAAAAGTAGGCGCGTGAATGATGTTGACTGCATTGTCCATGGAGTTGAAATAGCGGCCGCATAAAGTGAGAATGGTCGATTTGGGGGGCAGCTCGGCCCGGAGATCACCTTCCGTCGTAGCCGGGGCTCCGAGAAGGAAGGTCGGAGCTTCTCGTGCGGTCGCCGGCTTGCTCTGCAGGACTCTCTCATAGCTCTTTTCCAGCTCCTTTTTATGCTGAATGAAGTAGTTTTTCACTTCCGAAATATCCGATAGAATCGTGTGCCAGTGTTCTTGGCCGATGTACATGGACTTGCCTCGATCTGCGTCAACTTTGAGAACGCCAAGCGAGGTGGCCAGTCCATCGTCGACATCACTATCGTCATCATCGTCGTGAATCGGGACATCGTTCCCTTGTACAGATGTTAAGCTGTCTGTCCGAGAAGGGACGCCGGGGACCATTCCAGCAGCGGACGCAGCGGTAGCCGGGTCGACACTGCCGCCGCTGTGCATCAGCGATAGGACGAGACCTTCGAGACGGTCTATCCGATTTTGCATGTCATCGGGACTGGCAGTACCCTGGCTCTGATTCTTTTTCCGGCTGACCGGGGCGGCGTAGGAACATGATGTAGTATTGACTCCGTCGCGTTTGACGCAGTTGCTGCATGGGTGTCCTCGATCGCATTTCCTGCACACCTAGTCAGCATGCCTGCGCGGTTGCGTGTATTTGAGCTCGTGGGTGGTGGGTCTAGTTACAGCCTGCATGTCTTGTCAGCACAAGGTCAGAAACCAAGACAATCAAATCACTTTGGAGCAGCCACTCACTTCTTTGTCCGACACGGATAGCAGCTCAATGGCACCCTGTTCCTCTTCCGTACAACGCGAAACTGCTCTTCGGGAGTTCGGCCGCTCGACGAAGACGTCGACGCAGGTGTTGGAGACATGACGCCGTCAGAACGATGCCAAGAAGGTGTAGGCGGGTGAATGATCCTTCCTTCACGCCGTGAGATATGGCAAGGTCTTGATCTCGGTGTGAACTAGTGCTGTGGTCGTCGGTGGCCGTGCCGGTCTAGGGGTCAATGTAGGCGAGGTGGCACGGCCTTCGGGAGACTTGGGGCGGCCTTTTTGAGAGCCCGTCCAAACGGCACCAAGAGTGTCAAGACCTGCGAATGAGCTGGTCCTGAGCCGTGTTTTTGTTATACTGAGCTGGGCCAGTCCAAGCAGGCGGCGGATATGGTCGTGCGTCGTTGCAAGCGGGGGTTGTCTGGGCAGTTTCGCGTCGTGGCGAATTCAGCACAAGCTCGTTATCGAGTTCAAAAAGCTGTTATGTGGTAGTATATATCTCTCTCTCAGCGACCCTGACCTGTCCTGGGTTAGCTGTGAAGCACCACCCAGAAGCCGAACGTGGCGAGCAACAAAAGCCCACGTACAAAGGCGAATCTGAGAAGGGGGAGAGAAGATCTCAGCCGTAATGTAGAGACGGTCGCAAAGAGGACTGGAGCAGAATATGGTCGAAGGCGCGACGGTAGGGGTGGGACGGCAGAAAGGGAGGCGCGACAGCAGACTAAGGTATGCTCCGGCGGGAGGTCGAAACAGAAAGGCGGATGCGAGCAGATTGTAGGAATGGGAACAGCAAAAGGCGAAAGAAGGGCGAAAGAAATGTTTCTGCGATGGCGGTTTCAATTCTGCGATTGCTTATTATTTGACCGCCGGACTTAAACAACTCGAAATCTATCAAGGCGGGGTGACAGGGAGCAGCGGGCAAATCATCCCACCAGCCTGCCGCCAAAATGCGCTACGAAGCTGCGCCCTCAGGCTACAAATAGGCCTAATCGCGTCAGTGTTATTGCTGCATAGGGAAACCATGATCTGCACCTTACTTACCCCGGTGGGTATTTTACAAGCCGCCTAGGCACAGTCTGGTCCAGGCATCCACGCCTACGAGTCCGCTCAGGGTCATGTAGCTATGACGTTTACTTGGGTCGTTACAACCATTATTAATCGGTGAGTAAGCCCCATATTTTTTAGACGTCGGAACGGATGAAATTCTCTCCTGACAAATGAAGTCTTTCCTGTCCTTCACGCCCAATGCGCCTTTCGACCCTGAACTGTAACTACTACGCACATACTACGGACCTGATCACCATCTTCCTCTGTGGGCTGTGGTATCTCAAAAGAGGATATAAGCGTTATCTCGTGGGGCTATGTCGACGGCTATCGACCTGCTCTTTTTTTAACGCTGACACTCCCAAGAACTGCCACCAAGCTGCTGGGAGCGACAGCCAAATCTGCTCTGCCACAGTCTAGAGCGTGGTAGTGTGCTTGTGGTTTACCAGTCCCAGGTGTTCCTTCCGACAAGTGTTGACTCTCTCTCTCACCACCTCTGCACCTGTCTCATTTTCCCTAGTAATTTGGGAATTGCTAGGTTGTGACTTCCTATACTCCCAACTCCCCTTCATGGTTCCTCCTGCCTTTATCCCACCCTCGTTCCACTCACCGGCCTCTGCACATCATTTCTGCGTTTTTTCCTTCGAACAGGCCTCCACCTATTAGCTGTCTCTTCACACTCCCAAGACCCATTGCACGACCTCTTGCCGTCCTTCTTTAAGCTAGCAGTCTGAAAGGAGACTACCGGCAACTCTGCCCATTGCCAAGGCGAGCCTAGCACTCCCTTGGAGACCGGTTTCCGTCAAAAAGATCACCCCAATGAAGCCAAAGCTTTTGTGAGCGTCGAGACAGCGGATGTGACGAGTTCGCGGAATCCATTGGAATCCACGGGACAACACGACGTCATGGATGAACAACTGCCTTCTATTTCTTTGGAGGCTGATGGTGGATCGAGGAAGCGGAAGTCCCTCGATCTTGGTTCAGATGACACTCATGAAGCAGCAGATTTACTGGCGAGGGATTCTAAGAAGGTGAAGTTGGTGGATAGTCACTCTGTTGTTTCCGCCTCTCAGGACAATGCCCCTGTGGATAGGTCAACCCTACCACCAGAGATTTGGCATCGCGTCTTCATTTTCTGCCCCCCAAGGACTCTGGGCAATTTGTTGTGTGTCAACAAATTGTTCAATCTATATCTCGACCCGTCTTCTACTGTTACGGTAGAAAATCGGCCTTCTTCTCTTTCCCAATCTGTCGCCAAGGTTTTGAGGCCAAATACCATTTGGCGAGACTCGCGGCGTTTGTTCTGGCCTAAGATCCCGGGACCCCTGAAGAATAAGACGGACCTAGATATGTGGCGCCTGGCCTGCTCACTTACCTGCCAGTTTTGCGGTAAGCGAGACCTGCACAAGCATCATCCTGGGCCAGATTCGTTACACGTCAGGCCTAGAGCTGACGGTGTCGTCTGCATCTGGCCATTTCGCGTGTGCTGTTGTGGATCGTGTCTCTTGGACAAATCCATCAAGGTAGGCTGCCATACGCTTGCACTATGGACCGAATTTAAACCCTAACTTTGCAGGAAATGGATCTTCTCATGTCAGACGTGCCGACTTTCCTAATGCCTGCGTTGCCATTCATCTTTTCCACCCCGGACCAGGAAATGATTCCAACCAGTGCTATAGAACGAGGCCAGGTACCAACTTCTTCCAACCTGACAAAGCTCTTTTGGTCTCCAGACGTGGAAAGTTTGCGTCAGGAGTTTCTTTCGGCCAAGGAACTGGGTGCCCCAGCTGTTGAAGAATGGCTAAAGGGCTTGTCAACTCGGGGGCAAGACCAGAGGGCCGATGCTGCGAAATGGGAGAAATTTGCGGATTCTGGAGGGATTGTCAAAATGCAAACAGTGCTCTATCCCGGCTACCAATCCAAACATGAAGCTCTGGAAGTTGAAATGCCCGCCGTGGAAGGAACTCGGAATTCGAAGGCACAGTTATCACCTCAAGCTGTCCGTCTGGCACCGCCTTTGACCGCAGCCCCTTCAGTTCCCAAATTGCCAGACAAACAGCCAACAAGCGGTAAGTTCTCACCACATAAATGTGAACTCGGGAGACAAAAACAGTTTGACTGATTTGAGCAGGAACAGCGCCAAAAAGCTGTGTTCCGTCATCCCTTCCGTCACGTGTAATACCACTAGCCCGAGTTGAAAGGACGCAGAGCGAGGTTTCTCAACTAAAGGCAGCTAGGAAGGCGGAGGTTGTGCGCCGAGCAATGCTGCTCGATCCTCCGCTGGCTGTGACCGTCTTGGAGCAGACGCCAGCATTCCGTGCTGCTATTCAGATTATTGCACCGTTGGATGATACTGCGTGGGAAATATTAAAACCGCGCTTACTAGTTCAAGGAGCTCAAGCAGTGGAACAGTTGTCGAAGAGCCCCTTTTCTCTGCCTCAGAAGCCTGGATCTGTCACTCAGCCGATTGGTGACAAAGCTTCCAAGACTAAGGAAGATATCGATGCAGAATGGGATGAGATCCAGGGACCTGTCCGACTGAATATTCTGAAGTATGCAGACGAGGTTGTTCGAGACTGGGACGACGGAGAAAAAGTGACCAAGGAAAACACATCCTCTTTTGCAGCAGATGTCCTCTTGCATGTGCGCAAGCGGTTTTACACGGAAGTGGAGAAAGACGCGGCTGCTGCTCGCGCTGCCGGCCGAGAGCCGGTGACTGACCCTCCGCAGGGCCCCTTCACTCAAAAGCTGACGCTGGAAAACATGAAATATGTCTTTGACATGAAGGTCAGGCCGTTGACAGAGCCTCTCCGGAAGGAACTGTTTCTGTGCAACGGCTGCGACTTCAATTCAAAGTACTTTGGCTTCGAGGGTGTCATCCAACATTATGCTGCAAAACATACAACAGCTCTTAGCATGGGCAATGTCGTCGTTCATTGGAGAGCCGAATGGCCGGTCGTGCCTCCATTCAAACCCAATTTACGCGCATCCAGGCATGCGTTTCACCCGTTGCCCGCCATTCCTCCGCAACCCCTTAACCACGACGCGACCTCGCCCCCAACGGGCCCTCGACATGGTTACGGCTCATTTGCTTCTGAACCATCCCCAGCACCACCGCTGTTGTCTCTCCCACTTCCACCACAGCCGGAATCATACCCCGTGGCGGTGCAAGGTCGCCAGTATAGCTCTCCGTTTGTTACCCAACCCTTCCAGCAACCACCACAGCCCCCCTATTTATCAGCTACCTCTTATCCTCCAATTCCACAGGGCTACGGACAGCTTCCATACCAGAGGCCACCTCAACCTGGACCATATCAACCATTTCCAAATCCAGCGGCGGGCATTGGCTACTCATCGATGTCTGATGCTCCTCAAAGCTATGGTACCTACCCTGCTTCTGTTCCTCCCGTTTCGGATATTACATATGCTTCGTCCCAACCTAGATCGGATCACAACAATTACAATGCTTATCCGAACAACGGCCAGCCAGGCAACCGACCTGATAGTGCACAAGGCGCCAACCCCCCCCTGACGACAGTGGCACCCTACTCAGTCAAGATTGGAGAAATGTCTCGACGTGCCCGCAGGCTGTGGATGACTGCTTTGGATGTGAAAGACGTTACCGACGTTGTCAGAACTTTCATCGTCATCCACAACCTTGACAAGTTCTTTCAATCCAGATTCGGCGAGCCGCTTCCCTTTGAGATGTTTCTGGATGGCCTGTCTAACCACAAGAAAATGCGGCCGATCCAGAAAGTCAAAGGGCTTCTGTGCAGGACTTGCTTTCTTGATCTCAGAAAAGAAGGACCTGTCCCAAAAGGAGAAATGCGGTCATACTCCTTGCCACAGCTACTGAACCATGTCAAGATCAAGCATATTAACGGGACATTGGCTGGCAAGCCTGGTGGGCCTCCGGGTTTCAACTGGATGACAGATATGCTCCAGGTCCCACCCCCAGTTGCGCTTCGAAACATGGCCGGCCGGAAGCACCCACTCCTGTTGGAAGCTGTGCAGCATGCCACAAAACAGTCAGTGCCAGGAAGAGACTCTCCCAAGGAGCCGTGGAAACAGAATCATCAAAGGGCTGCCGAAACGGCCCAGCAACAAAGCTCCTCACTTGACCAGCATGGGTATTTTTATGGTGCTCCCTCTGCAGGTCAGCAAAAGCCACAGAAGGAGAATATTTCATACAACGGGCTCCAGACGCAACGGCCTAGCCCAGATTTTCAAAATGCGCATGGCCTGTCTAAGCACGGCAGACAAGCCAGCATTCCTGGAAAGAGTGGAAGCGGAATCTTCCAAAACAAAGTCAATGCAGCCGAAGATGACGAGATACAGCAAGAGGCTACCCAAACCAGATGGGCTGCAAATCAGATGCAGATTCCCCAGGCCCAGTTGACGTCTGCACTGTCAGGTGCGATACCGGGGGCATCCAATTCTTCTGGCAACGGCGGCACAGAGCCAAGTTATGGCAGATACCCGGCCGCTCAAGCCACAAGCAGGGCCTATACAAGGACTCAAGAGAGGCCGGTGAATCCGCCTCCACACCGTCGCGAGACCGTTGTTAAGGCTGAAGAGCAGGTTGGCCGAGACGCTCGCTCAGCACCACAGGTGCCCCGTCAACCAGAAGAACGGGACTTGCTGGGCGCTTTGGAAATGCACCTGGCTCATGCTCAAGAACAGCCTACCCCACCGCCAAAGAAAGATCCCAGGCCCGAGCAAAGAACACGGGTGATTTATGTCGATGATCATGGACGCGAGGTGGCTCCTCGTGAGCCTCCTATCCGAGAGCCGGAGAGGTATGCTCCTTACCCGAGCGACAGCCATCGCAACACCAGAGCGGAGTCGTTCTATGGCCGGCCGCAGTCGTCTGGCTACGTACGATATGCCGAGCCGGTCTACTCCTCGCGGCCGGCCCCAGCGCCGGCCTCATCATCGCATATGTACGCCCAACAGCCGCCGACACGACAGCATGAATACTACGGCGTGTACGCGGACAAGGTGCGGCCGGCACGACCTACAGACTACGAGCCATATGAGCTGGTTCGGGTGATCCACCCAGATGGCGACTATTATGTACGGCGACCGGTGCGGCAGGATTCAATTGACAACGGCGCGCGGTACTATGCTACGGCGGCACCAGATTATGAAGAAGCAGCGGTTGGTCGGACGGCGCGCTGTGAGGCCGGGCCCCTA
The DNA here is from genome assembly GCA_014183095.1 of Harringtonia aguacate. NCBI lineage: Eukaryota > Fungi > Ascomycota > Sordariomycetes > Ophiostomatales > Ophiostomataceae > Harringtonia > Harringtonia aguacate. The sequence goes on from JACCPH010000025.1 coordinate 307,626, forward strand.
CCTCCGCCCTCCTACAGGCCATCGCCGTCGGGATACGAAGTAAGCGTGTATGGGCGGCAAGCGGGCGAGGGTGGTAGCCGCACAGGCCGGACGGACGGGACGTATTATGAGGAATACGACCCGCGGCATCCGTCGACAGCGACAGCGGCTTCGGCGCCGGCGAATGGAAGACGGCCAGAGCATTATCAGTAATGGGGAAGGAGTCAACAAATTCCATGCATGATTACGGGACGAGCGTCGTCAGCATTGCATCATAGGCATTAATAGCATGTCAATTTTCGCATGGCGGTTGGGTCGGTAGAGAGAAGGCCTCTCGGTATGTACACAGAGACTATACAACAATAGAAGAGAAGACAGGCGGAAACAGTCTGCAGGCGTGCGCGGTGTCGTAGTAGTGTTCTTACAAGCTGGCAAAATAGATGGAGCAGAAATGTGTGCAGCAAGGAGCCAAAAAGCAGTACAACGGCAGAAGCGAGAAGGCGACGGATGGGATGGCCAGGCGGAAAAAAAAAAGACAATGAATCCTTGCAGAGGAAAAGCAAAATGGCAGACACGTCGAAAGACCACACCTTTCTTACATCTTCTTCCAGTGGCGTCGTGTGCATATGTGTATATGTGTTTCTCGCCGGACACGGGCCAGACAGCAGACAGTCGACACGGCTTAGACGACCTCGCCGATGATCTTGGCGGCCTCCTTGTAGGTGTCGAGCAGCTTCTCGCACTTTTCGCGGTCCTTCTTGACAGCGTCGTCCTCGTACAGCAGCTCCTCAAACATCGACTCCTTGTACAGCTCGCTCACCAGGCGGTTCTGCACCACGTCCTTGGAGTGGTTCACCAGCAGGTGCATGACCGCCTTGGGCACCTGGTCGGCAATCGTCTCCCGCACAATGTTAAAGTACGACGAGATCAGCGCCCGAATCAGCTCCGTCTCCATGGCCTCGCGGTCGGTCAGCGCGGGCTCTCCGGAAGTCTGGAGGGAGGGCAGTCAGCAGATATGTACAGACAGAAAAAAGAAAAGACGGGGAAAAAAAGGAGAAAAAAAGAAAAAAAAAGAAAAAACTCACCCCTCCAAACATGTCCCGGCCCCCAAAGTCGTCTGCCGGTTGGATGGGCGACCGCAGCGGGCGGTCGTCTGGCCGGCGGATGCTCTGGCTAAAGGACGGCTCCGTGGACTGGCTGACGTGGCGGCCAATGTTGGCGTTGTGCGAGGGCGGCAGGGAGCCGAGGCCGCTGAGGTTGCTGCTGCTGCCGCCGCCGGCGCCCGGCAGGCCGCCGCCGTCCTTGCCGAAAAAGTAGTTGAGGAACGAGTCCTTGGCGTTGCCGAGAGACTGCGGCTGGAAGCGCGTCGGCGACACGCCGCGCGCGCTGCCGTTGAGCCCCGCGACGGAGCTGCTGCCGCCGTTCTCGCGCACCGACGACGAACTACGACCACCGCCGCCCGCACCCGCCTTCTTGCGCAGGGCCGCTGAGGCAGCCGCAGCCGCTGAGATGCTCGTCGGCTTGTCACCGCCGCCGATGCCGTTGCTGACGCCGCCGGCCATGCTCAGCACGTCGTCGTCTGCGTCGTCGGGGGTGTCGGCGCCGTTGCCGTTGGCAGTCAGCTCCTTGAGGCGGCGGCGCTCGCGGCGCTCACGCTCCTCCTGGATGAAGCGCTTGCGCTCGCGCTCCTGCTTCTCGTTCACGACGTGGCTCATGGCGGCGGCAGCACCCAAAAAGTTGGGGTGGTTGGTGTTGATGTAGGCGCGCTGGATGGCAATGAGCGACTCGACGTAGGTGGAGGAGGGGCCCAGGCGCTCGCGCAGCAGGTCGGAGACGACCTCGATCAGCTTGGCCTGCAGGCGCGGGAAGCGGCTCAGCTCGGTGGAGCCGCAGGTGTGGCAGATCTTGATGAGCTCCTCGTACACCAGCTCGACGCAGCGCTGGCTGGGGATCTCGAGCAGCTTGATCTGCGGCTTCACCAGCAGGTCAAAGGCCATCTCGGGCACAAACAGGCTCGGCCGCGGGCCGGTGGAGTTGCGGATGGCGGTGCGGATGTCGAGGGCGGACAGGTTGGAGGTGGGGTCGATGGACTCGAGCGAGCTGCCAAAGACCGAGTTGAAAATGTAGTAGATACGGGCGCCGCCGCACAGCTCCTTGGTGGAGATCTCGGTGGACGTGCCGTCGATGGAGGCGACAAACGAGGCGGCGAAGCGGGTCATGAGCTGCAGAATGAGCGAGCCGCGGTGCTCCTTGCCGCTAAAGTGCATGTCGCCGTAGCTGGCCAGCTCCTGCTGGCATTGGCCCATGAGGGTGTTGAGACGGGCCTTGATGTCGGGCAGGCGGTCGCGGATGTGGGCCATGAGGGTGGTGTTGAGCGTCTTGGCCAGGTAGAGGGTGCCGCAGCGGGTGGCAATGTTGCGGTAGGCCGGGTGGTGCCGGAAGAACTCGTTCTCGGTCTTGAGCGCCTCCTCCATGGGCTTGTTGCCCAGAATGTCCTGCTGGGAGCGGTTGACGACGCCGATCCAGCCCAGCTTCAGCGGGTAGACGCGGCCCGACAGGATGTCGAGGGCATTGGTGCCGTGGTCCATGAGGTCAACCTTGGTGAGCACGCCAATGGTCCGCCGGCCCAGCGGGTCGACGTGGCGGGCCAGCTTGAGGGCCTCGGAGTTGACAATGTCGACGTTGGCGGGCGACACGGCGAGGATGATGCTGTTGGGCTTGGCAATGTACTCGGAGATGAGGTTGCGGGTCTGCTTCTCAATGTCGGTGGGCTGGTCGCCGATGGGGACCTTGGTGAGGCCCGGTAGGTCGACGAGGGTCAGGTTAAGGACGTGTGGCGAGTAGATCTTGAGGTTGATGGGCTGCCTTGTGATGCCCTTGTTGCTGCCGGCCACGCGGGTGGTCTCGCCCTCGATCTCGCGCTTGACGTCCTGGAAGTCGTTGAAGCGGCGGTTGGGCAGGTGGTGGAACTCGGCCCATTCGGAACGGCGGGCTGCACCGGCGTCGAGGTACCGGTTGTCCTCGGCAGCACCCCCTTCTTCGGGCACATTGATCAGCTGCAGGATGAGCGGCCGCCGCGTGACGATGCCGCTGCCGCGAGGGAGAAAGTCGCGGCCGACAATGTTTTCGAGCACGGAGGACTTGCCGGCCGACTGGGAGCCGACGACGACCTGGAGGAAGGGGAAGAGAGGGTGTGAGCAGGCGAGCAGGAGGTGACGGAAAGCACACAGAGAGGCAAAGGTCGTGTGACACGTACAATTTGGGGCAGATCAAGGGAGTCATTGCCAATGGTATTGAAGACGAGGTCTTGCAGCTTGTTGACCGTGGTCAGCAGGTCGTCGCCGAGAGCAGCCATGGCGAGTGTGTGGGTGAGGCGCGCGCGTCGACGTTGTTGCAGTCGGAGAGCTCAATGCCAATGTCGCGTTTTTCATGTGGCGGAGAGACGAGAACGAGTGTTGGAGAAGACGACAGGGAGAGTAGAAAAAAAAAAGGCAGAATTTGACGAGCTTCAATGCAAGCTGCACGGCAGAAGACTAGACCAGACGAGACTAAAAAGAAAGGTCAGCAACAGGGATCGTCGATTTACGAGTGGGCCGAGTGGAGAGGTCGGGAGGAAAGGAGGAAGACGGAGGGGGGGGGAACACACAGACACACACACACAAAAAAAAAAGGGACAAGAAAGACAACAGAGAAAGTAAATAGAGGGAGCAGCCGGGACGACGACCAGGAGGCACAACAAACCTAGCGGACAGCCTAAAAATATACGAGCAATGACGCGACAGGAAACAGCCACTGCAGAGTTAGGGGAAAAAAACAAATAGGCCAAGATGGAGCTGATCGAGACGAGAAAGCACGACGACCCTGGATCCCGACAAAGGGGAAGAGACGAAGAATGCCGGCCCCGACTTTTAGGATTTTTGGGGGGGCCTGAAATAAGAAGGGTCGAAAATAGCACGAGCCAGATAGGTACATAAAAGGCACTTACGCGGTATTATTTGTACGCAGCAAATACAGATATCAGTACATAGTCGCAAAGCCCAGCGATGCCCAGCGGTGCAGCAATGCTATGCACCAGCGCGATTTGGGTCTGCCGGGTCCCTGCGGGTCCACTGTAATGCGGCAGTTGTTTGGCTGGGCTGCCTGTATACCGCTTGGACACAGCGAGATTTGACGATTATGCACCGGCTTGCCGGGGCGGCCGCCCCACGACAGCTGAGCCACGAGTAGCGCGCCACAGGGGGGCCACAGCAGGGGCCACAGCAGAGAGAGAGAGAGAAAGAGAGAGCTGCTGCAGGAACGCCACAAACAAAATTCGTGGTGTGCACCAAACAAATGGTGCGCTGTGATTGGTCCAGGTGGTACGATTCACACCGGCGCAGGCATAAAATATTCTGGTCGGCGTTTGAACGGCCAGCTCCGTCCAACGGAGCAGACGACGAACGACACAGGCTGCCCATCCAGCGACCAGCCCACGACGAACAGACAGCCCCAGGCCCCCGAATCGCGGTGCTGTGCAGGACGAACCAGCTTCGGCTGCCTTTGTAAGCGTTGCCAAAGGGGGGAGGCGGTGTAAGTGCCGGCGGCAGCAGATGCAGAGAGCCGTCGTCAGCTGATGCGTACGAGCCTAGAAGCCATAGAAAGCAAACGAGATCAACGAAAACAGAGAGAACCGCTGTCATGAGCGCCTTTGGCAGCCCTGGCGGTGGCCCGATCTCACAGAAGCCCATCCCGTGAGTTTCTCTGGGCGCAGGAAACGGCCATGCACGGTGACTGACGGCAGCAGTCCGGAGCGAGGAAGCTTCCCGCTGGACCACGAAGGTGAGCGTGTCTGATGGAGGCTGCGAGACAGTACGAGATAGTACGAGACAGCGCGAGGAAGCAATGGACACGTCTAACACATACAGGCGAATGCAAGGCTGTCATGATGAACTACCTGGAGTGCATCAAAAAGGTACGGGGCGTCAACGAGGACCAGTGCCGCAACATCGCCAAGGAGTACCTGTCGTGCCGCATGGAGAGGTGAGTCTGTCCTGTGGGTGCGTCGCCGGGCCAAATCGTTTTTTCTCACATTCCTCGTCTTCACACAGGAATCTCATGGCCAAGGACGACTTCAAGAACCTGGGCTTCCAAGACAAGAAGCCCGTAGAGAAGGGGACGCCAGGCGAGTTAAATTGGTAGGTCCCCGACGGAGAGGAGGCAGCGTGGAGAGGCAGCATGCGATGTAGGATAGGACAGTATGAAAGCCAATGAAAGAAGCATCCATCTCCAACGAGCGAGAGGCGCAGCCTTGCGCATGTGTTTGGTTTGTGCGCTTGTGCGCCCCTGGCGGGTGCTGTCATATGCACTGGTGCCAATCGGTGCCAGTTGGTGCCAATTGGTGTGCCAATTGGACCGCTAGGGATCCGGTTTCGGTTCCGAGGCATCTCGGTCACGCAGCGGACAGCGACCCCGCAACGACGACTCCACACTAGCAGTCAGACAGGCGACCAAGCCCAAGTAGGCAATTCCTGCTGTTATGCAACTGAACATGTCAGACGTCTTTTGCTCCGCGTCCGCTCCGATCGGGCTGGGCGAGGGAAAAACAGGACAGAAAACATGAGACTTTTCGCCCTGGCCCTGCATTCCGCCCGTCCAGTGCTCCTCGAGCCAAGCAGCGACGGGATCTGAGCGCTGGAAACCCTGCAGCATTGAATTGCATCCTTTACAAAAAACCACAGGAGCCCAGCCCAGCAACAGCCCAGCAGCAGCCCAGCAGCCCAGCAGCCTAGCACGCAATTCTGTATTGGTATTGGACCGGACCGGGCTGGCGGCGTCGGCGATCGACACCACCCACAATGCTGCTGAAGCGCATTCGTCCACGGCTGGCGCGGGCGCGTCCGGCCTGGCCTGGCTGCCTTTGCGCCCGGCTGTGCAGCACGAGCGCATCGCCGTACGCAGCCACGCTGGGGCAGCTGCGGATCGGGCCGCAGACACGGGTGATCTTCCAGGGGTTCACGGGGCGGCAGGCGACGGCGAATGCGCAGGAGTCGCTGGACTGGGGCACGCAGGTGGTGGGCGGCGTGAAGCCCGGGTTCGAGGGGGAGCACCTGGGGCTGCCGGTGGTGCCGAGCGTGCAGCGCGCCATGGAGGTGCTGCGGCCCGACGCGACGGGCATCTATGTGCCGGCGGCGCTGGCGCCGGCGGCCATTGAGGAGGCCATTGCGGCCGAGGTGCCGCTGGTGGTGGCGGTGGCCGAGCACATTCCGCTGCACGCGATGCTGCGCATCCACGCGATGCTGCGCACGCAGTCGCGGACGCGGCTCGTCGGCGCCAACTCGCCGGGCATCATCTCGGCCGCCGGTCGCTGCCGCATCGGCTTCCAGCCGCTGCCGTGTTTCAACACGGATGCGCCCGCCGGTCGCCGCGTCGGCATCGCCGCCCGCTCCGGCACCCTGAGCTACGAGGCCGTCGCCTCGACGTCGCGCGCTGGCCTCGGCCAGAGCCTCTGCATTGGCATCGGCGGTGACCTCGTCGCCGGCACCGACCTGCGCGAGGGCCTCGAGGTCCTCGCCTCCGATCCGGACACCGACGCCATCGCCCTCATTGGCGAGATCGGCGGCACGTCCGAGCTCGAGGCTGCGGACTGGATCCGCGAGTACCACGTCCGGGAGACGAAGCCCAAGTAGGTCTTGTTTTTCCTTGTCTTCTGACAGAGTTTCCCGCCCGCTGACGCGATATAACAGACCCATTGTCGCGCTCATTGCCGGCGTCCAGGCGCCTCGTGGCCGCGTCATGGGTCACGCCGGCGCCTTTGCGCTGCCTGGCGAGCCGTCGGCCCAGGAGAAGATGGATGCGCTCGCGGCCGCCGGCGTCACCGTCATCGACCACCCCGAGAAGTTTGGCCAGGCGCTGAGCGCCCGGCTGGGCGTGTCAAGCGGTGATAACAGCAGTGGCAGCAGCAGCAGCAGCAGCCGCGTCTTTAGCCAGCAGCGCCGCGGTCTACACACGGCGGCACGGAGACGGCCATCATCTCTGCAGCCCACCATGTCAGCTGCCCAGAAGCGCTCCCTCTACCTCACGACTGATGCCGGGCTGGACCTGCTGCGTGCGCAGGGCATCAACGCTGGGCTCTTCTCGGGCCACGGCACGCCACACTACCTGGCCATCACGGTCGACCGGTCGACCAAGTCACCCTGCGTGCTGGCGGGTCCGCACGCAGACCCCACCCCCGACGCCAGCCTCGGCCCCGGCCCCGGTCTCAAGCGCTTCCCCTTTGACTACCACCTCGGCGTCGACGGCCTGCTGGCCAGCCGCGTGGCCGAGCATACCGAGCTGGGGCAGGCGGCGGTGGAGCCGCTGCGGCGGCTGCTGCATCTTCTGTACGGCGTGTTCCGGGCGCAGGAGGCGTTTCTGGTGGAGACGGCGGTGGTGGTGCGGCTGGGCGAGGCCAAGGTGGTGCAGACGCGCGTGGGGCTGGACGACGTGGCGTTTGCGCAGCGGGAGGCCGTCGTGGGCAGCGACAGCGTGCTGGTGCCGGCAGGGGTGGAGGACCCGGACGAGGTGGAGGCGGTCGACAACGGAATCGTGTATGTCAAGCTGGGGCTGGACAACGGGCCCCCTTCATCCCCGACCATCGGCACCCTCGTCAACGGCGCCGGCCTCGCCATGAACACCGTCGACGCCCTCGCCCTCCTCGGTGGCCGCGCCACCAACTTTCTCGATACCGGCGGCAAGGCCACCAGCGACACCGTGCATGCCTGCTTCGAGTTGCTGCTGCGCGATCCCCGCGTCCGCGTCATCTTTGTCAACGTCTTTGGCGGCATCACCCTCGGCGACATGATCGCCCGCGGCATCCTGCTGGCCTTTGCCCAGACCAACGTCACCGTTCCCGTCGTCGTGCGCATCCGCGGCACCAACGAGGCCGAGGGTCAGGCCCTCATCCGCGACAGCGGCCTGCCTCTGTTTGCCTACGACAGCTTCGAGGAAGCGGCCGCCAAGGTCATTGAGCTGTCCACGTGAGTCGGCAAAGAAAGCTGTGGATATTCTCGCAGTGGCCATGCTCTGGGTGGCTCTTTCCTTAATTGCTATTATTATTATTACCATCTTTTATTTTTATGGATTTGCTTTGTTTCCAGAATTGTTTACAGAAACGTCTCCTCGTGTATTTCCTTTTGTTTGCCGTGCCTGTCTACCTTTTCCTTGCCTTATGCCAACAATGCTCCATCCGTAGGGTATTTACAATTGTGTGCTACTGTGGTGTGCCGGCCGTCAAGGCGCAGGACCGAATCAAAACAACCAACGCAATGCTTCCGTATCCAATGCACAATGCACAATTCTCAGCCTACACCCGCTGCACCGCAAAAACCCACTTCCCCGTCATCAGATACGACTTGAACGTCGTCCGCTGCGTCTCGTCTTGATCATAGGTGGCCCCGTTTTGGATTTCCAGCTCGCGCTGCGCCTCCGTCAGGTGCAGGTCTTCCAGCTGGTGCATCTTCCAAGCGCGGAGGAGCCAGGCTGGGCCATTAGTCCAGGGCAAGGCAGAATGGGGGACTTTTATGGACTGCGAGACTCACCTGATATGAAGGCGCCAATGAAGCACAGGCCGGTAAAGAGCTGGGCGTGCAGGTAGGCGTCGATGCCCGACGTGCGCAGGCTGAGGCCGATGACTTCGGCAAAGGTGGCGGGCAGGATGAGGACGACCCAGAAGATGGAGAGGGCTGGGGGAGGGGGGGGTTAGTCTAAGGGAATGGATGTGTGATGAATGTACGATGGAGAACAACAAACTCACCTGACGGCAGCAGTGGAATCCCCACGACCTCGGCGGTCACGGGCGCCACTGTCGCCCACATGATGCCAGCAAAGCAGCCCATGAGCGCGTACACGATGAGGCCGCCGAGGAACTTTCCGGCAAAGATCCACAAGAAGAGCGCGGCGAGGCCGGCCGACAGGGTGCCGAGGGCGGTGACGTTGATGCGGCCGACAGGGTCGCTGATCCAGCCGATGACGGGGCGGCCGAGCCCCTGCGACACGTTGAAGAGGGCGCCGACGAGCGAGCCCTGGGCGGCGGTGCCGCCCACGGTCTGGGCATAGTCGGGCAGCGAGAAGATGACAATGGTGTAGGCGAGTACGCTGAAGAAGCCCCAGGCCAGCAGCAGGAGGTACTCGGGCCGCCGCAGCAGCGGCCAGCGAAAGGCCACGTGCACGGCGCCCACCATCTTGTTGCGGTCGCGCACCAGCAGCGCCGACACAGAGTTGACCACGCAGGCCACGATGCCGATGACCCGGAAGGCCCACGCGAGCCCAATGTTGCGGATCATGGCGTTAGTCGCCAGCGAGTACGTCAGCCCGCCAAAGCCCGAGCCGGCCGCACCCAACGAGTTGGCAAAGGACCGCCGCTTGACAAACCACTGCGGCAGGATGCCCACCGACCCCACAAAGATGCAGCCCATGCCGATGCCAAAGGCGATGCCCTGCGTCAAGATGAGGTGCCAGATGGCCTTGGTGAAGGAGGCACCGATAAAAGCAGTGCTGCTGGTCAGGAGCTGGGTCCGATACGAAGGGGGGGGAGGGAAACCTACGTCTCAAAGAAGACGCCAATGAGGAGAGTCACGCGCGTGCCATACCGGCCAATGCAGACCGTGGCCAGCGGCGAGACGAGAAAGGCTGGTTGTTAGCGAGGTGGCCATGGGCGGCTGGACGGCTCTCAGACGTACCGATTGACACGGACAGGCCGCCGACAAAAGCAAAGGCTATGGCACTGGAGCCGGCAATGGTGTTGGTCCGCAAGTAGTAGGCCAAGAAGACGGCGTAGGACTGCGGGTCAGCAACGAAAGGAGAAGAGGCGAAGAACGGAGAAAGAACAGAGACACACCGAATTCATGCCCCAGGTGTGCGCATTGAGCAGGAAGACGGCCAGCACGACGACCCAGCCGTAGCCGCCCTCCTGGAACTCCTCCTGCGCCGTGTCCTCGGCCGACGACGGCTCGTCGGGCGCCTGCAGCGCTCTCTTTTCGTCGGCATCAGCGCGCACCCGGGACGGCGTGCGGGCCGCAATGGCCTCGCCGGCAGCGAGTGGCACCGGGGCAGGTTCGATGGCGGACATGGCCGCGCGCAGTCGGTGTGCAAATCTAGTCCGGAAGGATTTACGAGTACAAGTGTCGCGGAAAACCTGGTTCGGCGGTTGTCGCTGGTGTTGTTGCTGTCGTCTTCGTCGTCAAGACAAGCCGCTTCGTCTCGGGAATTTCAACACAAAGTACGATGTGTGGACTATGACTCCGCGTCCCGGGGTGCTCTACGGCCGAGGAAATTACCCGTGCTGGGAAAAAAAAAAAAAAGTCCCCCGACTTCTACATACGTAGTAGGCCGTAGATAGCGCCGCGCTCCCTCTCCCCCCTTCTAGGGGCCAAGCGTACGATCTAGGGTGGAGAAAGGAGAAAAACTTAGAAGCGCAACGGGTGTGGCAACAGCAGCTAGGCTGGGAAGAGACGGCGGATGGGAATAAGAAGGGGCAGGCCTGCTGTGATAGGACGGCAGCAGCTTCCGGTCGCATGTAGCATTGGTGAGGGGGGGTTTGGACGGCGTTCAAGTTGTTCGTAGTTCCGAGTGCGGAGGTGGAGAGCCGCTGCTCGACAACAGCGACCCTGAGGCGACGGAGATAACCCACAGACATAAGCAAGACATATATGTACGAGTATGACAGACTAATGCAGCACCCGCCGAGAACCCCAGAGTCGGCAGCACGTCTTTTTCTCCATCGAAGCAGGCTGCCTTGGCAGTCGTCGGGAGCGGATGTCAGCCTGCGGCGGCCGGAGAGGTCCGCGATCCGGGCAGCGCCTCAGCTTGGCATTGTCCCAGGCCATATCACCTGGTAGTACAAATAGTAATATAAATAAAAAACGTGGACTCCGCACAGCCAGCGCGCTCGTCGGGCGACTTGTAGAGTTGCCCGAGAATGTTAGGTAAGCACGGCGAACGTCTTTTTAACTCCCCGGCGATACGTCACCAAAAAATAAAGCGAAGAAAAAAAAAAGTAACAAAGTCGGTACGCAATCTCGTGTATGACTCATCATGGCGCTGTTGCTGGGCAGGTTGCCGTCCGGGTTGCCGTCCGGCGGGCGGGTTGCTGGTTACAGCGCAGAAAGTGGCTGCAGCTTGTGGTGAGTGGCTGCAGAGAGTGGCTGCAGCGACCTGCGGTGACTTGCACTGGCGGTGTGCGCTAGCGCTTGGCCCCGGCTTCTGGGTTAATTTTGCGCTGGCAAGTTGTCCAGTCAACGACGACCGGTGGGGTAAACAAGAGTGATATAGGCCAGGGCCAAAGGCAAGGTAAATTAATAGACCGAACCAGAAAGGAGAAACAGGCAGCAAAAAGAAATCGCATTATGATCGTATGAGACAAAACAACAACACAGCAGCTGCATTTCGCCGTCGTACACATCAGCGACACGTCGCCGTCACCTGTGTTCCGATTCTGTACCTCACATACTCTCACTGCAGCAGCTGCCTTTTCTGCCCAGCAACCCGACGCTCAGCCACATCTCTTCTGACGTTCCTGCCATTTACAGCATTTATACTGTTCAACCCCATATTTACACCGACAACACAGCGAGCAGCTTCATTTTTTGGTTTCGATTTTGACACCTCTCTCTCCCTCTGTATCTCTCTCCTGCATCCCCACGCAGCACGCCCTGCATTCACAAGAACCACCATCAGCCCAACTCGTCATGGCCTTCCGAGGCAAGACGCGAGAGCGGTCGACCTCTCGCAAGGTCTCACCGCCGTCGTCCAGCTACATGGACAACGACCAGTTTGGTAAGGCCTCACGCGAGTGCCAGCCCAGTCGTTGTCGTTGCTCTCTCCGAGTACTGACCTCACACGCCTGCAGCTGCCTATCTCGCCGACCTGCGGAACAACCGCATCGCCCGGCCAGGCGGTGCCCGTCCGCTGCCGTCTAGCATCTCCTCGCGCCAGGGCTCCACCCGCATGTCTGGCGAGAGCCTGCGGTCAGCGGGCACCGGACGCTCTGTCAACACCGCCCAACCGCCCGCCGCCGCTCCCTCCGACGCACCTCTATCGCATGCTCTGCAACGGTCACGTGCAGAAGCCGGCTCGCCTCTGTCGTGGACCACCAGCCGGGTATCTTCGGTGTCTGGCCGGCCCTCGTTCAGTCCGTCCGTGGCAGGCAGCGTCACCTCTCGCTACTCCACCGTCAGCGGCCGCGGCCGCGACTACTACCCCGACAAGGCCACAGCCAAGGCGATCCCACCACCCCTGCGGCCCAACGAGGTCGTGCCCACCGACACGTACATGGAGAGCGGGCAGCGGTGGATGGAGAAGGAGGAGGCCGTGTCTCTGCGGCAGGCCCTCGAGGATATGGACCTCAAGGACAGCCACAGCCACAGCGGGGCCGACTCTACCACTGGTGCGGCGGCCGATGCGAACACGGACGCAAACACGGACGCAAACACGGACGCCGACCAGCGCCTCTACAACGCGGCCCTCGACGAGGCGGCCGAGCTCGTCTGGCAGCACGAGCACGGCGTCAAGCCGCCCGAGCCCGGCACCCCCTACAAGTACAAACGCCACCTGCGCAAGAACAGCTACGCCTATGCCCGCACCGCTAGTGTCGGTCGGTACGGCGACGACATCGAGCCCAGCGGCTTGGCACGTGACCCGTCCTCGCGGTCCGTCTCGGGCAGCTCGTCCTCGTCCTGCGAGGGCTTCGGCTCGCGGCGCAGCCGCTACTCGCGCGTGGCGAGCGGTCCCGGCAGCGGCATCGGCAGCGGCAGCAGCAGCGCCCGCCAGAGCCTGGACCAGACACGGGCAACTCCTTCTGTGCCAGCCTCCACCTCCACCACCACCACGTTTACTCCCACGACGACGACTGCCCCCACCAAGGCATACCGGGGACTCGCAGGCGGGCCCCGTCCCATGGCGTCGGCACCACCGTCGGCCAGCCGCAACGCCCACAACCGCCGACGCAGCAGCATGAAGCGCAACATCAGCGGCGAGATCGAGAAGCCGTTCTCGGGCGACCAGATCTACGAGGAGCCCGAGTCGTCGTCGACGCCGGACAAGTCTGACAAGTCGGCCCGGATGACGCCCGCGGTCGGCAGCAGCAGCGTACTGCGGGCCAAGACGGAGAACGTGGTGCCGAGCAGCAGCAGCAGCGCGGGTGTGTCCAAGATCGTCTCGCGCTACGAGATCCACCGCAACCCGCCGTCGCAGTCGCGCAACCCGCAGTACACCACCAATGCGGCCGGGCCAAAGCCCAACTACACGGCTGGTGCTGCTAGTGCTACGGCTACGGCTGCCGACGACGTGAAGCGCCTCAACGGCGTGGAGATCCGCAGTGACGAGATCCGCCAGGCCACCAGCATGAAGCTGCGCGACCGTAACCCCAAGCTCCCGACGCCGTCGTACGTCAGCGACAATCCGGGGCGCCCGATTGTAAGCTTTGACGCAAACTGGAAAGCCGACGATGAGGCGGCCACTGATGCACAGCCAGGCGCGAACGCCAACGCCAAGCCAGCCGCACGAGACGACGCCATCCCCTCCCTCCCCCGCCCGAGCCCCGTCCCCTCGAGCCCCGTCCCTTCGAGCCCCGTCCCTTCGAGCACCGTCCCCTCGAGCACAGCCCCCCTCTCCTCCCACGGCGTCGTCCCCGGCGGCCAGCAGGCCGCCGCGCCGGCTCCTGCTGTCGCACCTGTGGCGTCTCATTGGGCGACGCCACCGGCGCCGCAGCAACAGCCGCAGCAGCCACAGCAACAGCCAAGGAAGTCATGGCAGCCATTCCAGCCGGCCGGGCTCCAGTCGCCAGCACGCAGCTCCCAGCTGCCAACTGCTGTTCCAGTAAGCAGCGTCGGCAGAGGGCCTGCCATCCCGACCATTGCAGTGACCGCCGAGGAGCCGAGGCGGCCTGCCAGCACGACGACATGCATGCCTGTTCCTAAGATTTCTGTTTCTCAAGAGCCCTCATCCACCCAGAGACCGTCCGTTCCCATCCCGACGATTGTGCTCCCCGACGACGGCTGCAACGACGACAGCGATAATGGTGACAGCAATCCGGCACCTCCTATCCCCATCATCGTGACGCCCGACGACGAACAGCCGCAGACAAGTCCCCAGGCAGCTCGACAACTCCCCATCCCCGTCATTATCACGCCTGACGAGGATGACAAGCCGACCGCACCAACGACAGCAACGACAGCAACGACAGCAGCGGCACCCGTGGCACGCCAGTCCGCTCCTGCCCGCCCCCTGCCCACGCCCGGCAGCACGGCTAGTCGGCCGCGCAACCACTGGTCGCGGGCGCCGCCGCGGCCGCTGCCGTCCGTCTCTGGCTCGGGGTCTGCGGCGGGGTCGGCCTTTGGCCACAGCCGGGCCACAGCGCTGTGTCACGAGTGCGGCTACCCGATCGAAGGCCGCTTCGTGTCGCTGGCGAGCGGCCAGGCGGGCCACGGCGCCACGGGAACGGAGCGCTTTCACCCACAGTGCTTCCGCTGCGCCGCGTGCGGCACGTCGCTAGAGGCGCTAGAGATCTCGCCGGAGCCCGAGGCGCACCGGGAGCAACGGCTGGCGGACCCGGACCCGGCCGGCGACCACGACCCGCGCCTGCGCTTCTACTGCCACCTGGACTGGCACGAGCTGTTTGCGCCGCGCTGCAAGCACTGCACCACGCCCATTGTGGGCGAGCACGTCGTCGCCCTGGGCGCCCACTGGCACGTCGGCCACTTTTTCTGCGCCGAGTGCGGCGACCCCTTCGGCCCCGGCCAGACCCACATTGAAAAGGACGGCTATGCCTGGTGCATCGCCTGTCAGACCCGCCGCACCGCCCGCCGCGCCCCCAAGTGCCGCGCCTGCGGCGAGCCCGTCGTGGGCGACGACCCCGCCCAGGGCGGCGGCGGCGTCCTCGCGCTCGGCGCCGAGTGGCACGAGCGCTGCTTCCGCTGCGGCGTCTGCGGCGGCGGCTTCTCCGACGGCCAGGTGTTTACGCGCGAGGGCAAGGCCGGGCTCATGCAGGTCGTGTGCACGGCGTGTCGGGCGCGGGAACTGAAGGCGTGAGGGTGAGAGGTCATGAGCAAGGGAGACGACCGAAAGAGAAGGGTGGGAGACGAAGAATTAGGGACAAGGCAAGAAGAACGCATCGAGTGCAGCGAGATTGAGCATGGCTGGGAGTCAGATTGATTTATTGTTTCTGTGCTATTTTTCTACAGGGTTTGTTTTATATGGGTGTTTTGTTAGCAGGATTTGTTTACTTTGGTTCTGATTTCGTTTGAGCGCTTTGCAGCATTATATTGGAATATGACTGAGCGATTTTTTGGTTATCTGACGGGAACATGAGAAGGCGACTGGGACGACGTGTCGGATTCTGTGCGCTTGCTGGGCTTGCTGTAGCCAGTCAGCTACAACAGCGTCCCTAGAGGCTTTCATGCGCAGCCAACATCCCAGCAGAATAGGGCGTCTCCCGCCGTCGCTGCCATGTGCAGACACCTACGATGCCCAGTTGTGTCTTACAAGCTGCGGCCACCAGGTCATCGACCTCGCCATTGAGCGACTGGGCCCGAGGAAAAGGAAAGGTCGTTACACGCACTTCTCACGCCTGTGGGCTTGCATTTCCAGCAGCGTGACAGGTGAACTCACGACTTCAGGTACATGAAGACTGCCCCCGTTCTGGAAGCCAATCAGAGGTAAGGTGAACTCATCAGCAATCTGTTGCTGCTCTCTGGAAGTGATTTCACTGCTCGATTATGCCAATATATACAAAGAGGGCAGGCTGCCCGCGCCAGCCAGGAGAGTCAACCGCACACACAGCTCAACGTATCTTACTGGTGTTGTGTTTTCTGACAGCCGGGTGGGACACCTGCTTGCCGTCATGTGCTTCTATGTCGGCATTGCCTATGTGCACACCTGTGAGCACAAGGAGTACCAGGCTTCGCACGTGGATTGTTGCACGACAGCAAGAAGTAGCGGTGTCATTTGCAGTGAGAGCAGCAGTCTCAAGAGATATGTTATCAAATACAGGGACTGGAAATGCGCCGCTTGTTGTGCATTAGGGTAGGTTTTGGATGTGAGAGTCTGTGTTGCACCGGCAGACTGAGTGCCGGTACTTGCAGTTTGCGAGTTTAAATTTTGAATTTCGTACCGCCTGACTTGCAGTTCCACCGACCAGCAGTGACGCCGTCTTCAGGAACCAGTGAACCTATGGCCCAGTTGCAGCTATAAGAGGGGAGGCTCAGATCACCCATCCATGTAACAGCCCAGCTGAAGGTTCATTACAGCAGCTCATCCTCACAATTTTCATCATCCACCATGTGCACAGGATATTGGACTGTTACTTTTTATTACTGCGGCCATTACAGCAGCAAGCTGACAAGCATGATTCGCTGCAACTGGGCCCGGACGGCAGACAGAGACTGCGACCGAAACGACTGGGCAGAGCGAATCTTTGAGGCATACACGAACCAAAAATGTGAGAGTTGCCGCTGAGCTCTGATAGCAGTGTTGTTTGAATACCAATCTCTATTTTTTTTCCGGCTGGAGAGTACTGTTGCATGGTCGTTCCCATGATGCATTTAAAAACAAAAATTTACACTTTGGTGAGCTTGCAACGGGAATGTCGTGGCGATGCTGTCGTCTGTAGCCCTTCACCCCTAAGCTCTTAATATCTTTGCCTGCTCGTCCACTTGAATGTATAGCAGGAACGGAAACTCCAACAGATGACACCCTTGCCGTGATCTCGTGATATTTGGGCCAATCCCTAAAAGGAAGCCTTGCCTTCACGCTGTTTCACTCATGTTGTGATGATCAAATTATTTGCAATTTTCCATAACGTAGTCTCTTGGGGCCTCCTTGAAGTAAACTCACAACCTGCTAATAGTTTTTTTTTTTGGTGTATCTTGACAAATTGAAAGTCACTTGACCTATCGTTGGAAGGCTGAGAGAGAGAGAGATTGTTCCGCCAGAGGGCACCCGCACGCTTAGAAGACTGAGTGAAGCTAATCATCAACTTCATAGCGCAAGCTAAATTAGGAAGGCGGTGTGAGCAATTGCTGGAGACACAGCAGCCGCCTGATTGGATCCCGCAAATTTTGGCTCCACTAAAATTTTGAAAAAGTGCCAAAAAAGTTGTCGAAAAAAAGATCCATTCTGTTCTGCACATTCGCCATTGCGAGAATCCTGACCGGCTTGCGAGTCGACCTTGCTGTTCTGAACACCTATTTTTAAAGGGGGGTGATTTGTGGTATACATTTTCTCAGAAGCTATGGCGCCCAACCGATCAAAAACCCACAAGCGCTCGCAAGTGGCGCCCGCTTCCGCTTTCGACGGAGCCGCTCTGGAGAAGCTCACAGCACAAATCGACAAGAACCTCGACACCTCCAAGGCCAAGAATGCAAACGGCGGAAAGCGGAAACGCGGTGCCGATGCTGCCGACGTCGCTGACGAGGAGGAGGCACCAAAGGCCGCAAAGATGCACAAGAAGCAGTCTCCAGAAAACCCACCACGAAACCAAGGCACGACAGCTGATAATGCATCTGCTGGAAGCAAAGACAAGAAGTCTATCATGCTCGACGAAATCATGGCCCTTGGAGGCGACGAAGGCGATCTCGAGCTTGTAGAGGGAATCGACTCGGACGCCGAGGATGGTGCTGCAGGCAAGGCAGACCGCACCGAGGTGTCGCTCGACGACGCCTTCAAGAACGAGCTGGCCAAGTTTGCTGCGGGCCTTGGTTTCGAAAATGTGCGCGAGGAAGACGAGAATGATGAGGAAGAAGAGGAAGAAGGCAAGGAGGACGAAATGGAAGTAGAAGAAGAGGAGGGTGAAGAGGAGGAGGGAGGAGAAGAGGAGGAGGAGGAAGAGGAAGAGGGGGAGGACGACGAGAAGGAGAAGGAGAAAGAAGCCGAGAAGGCTGCACCACAACCCAAGGAAGCAGACAAGAAGATGGAAAAGCCGGCGGCGCCAGCAGATCCACTGGTGTTCAGGAACCCAAAGTTTGCCAAGTTGGTGAGTTACCCACCCCAGGCACTCGAGCTTGTTCCTCCAGACTGAATGGGCCACTTACACAGACTCTGCACTAGGCATTCGAACCCCGTCCCGACTGGCACAGCGCCGACGTCGCCGCCCTCCCTCCGCCCACCTCTGCCGACATTGGACGCCTGTCTCAGGTCATTTCCAGCCTCAAGGCCTACGCCGCCACGCTCGCCGAGGCCGATGCCCGCATGTACCAGAACATTGTCTCCTCGTCCTCTTCCCACCGCTTCGCATCCACCATCATGTCGTCGGGTACCATGTCGGACAAGGTGTCCGCCATGACTCTGGAGATCCAGGAGACGCCCGTGCACAACACCAAGGCCTTTGAAAACCTCATGACCCTGGCCGGCAAGCGCAGCCGCGGCCAGGCCATTGCTGCTCTGGGCGCTCTGGTCGATCTGCTCGGCAACGGCGTCGTCCTGCCCAACGACCGGCGCCTGCGCACGTTTGAGACCCAGCCGGGCCTCTTGGGCACGCTGCAGCAGCAGCAGCAGGCGGCGGGACCGGGCGCCCCCCTGTCGTCGTGGAAGTCGGGCCAGGCGCTGCCGGGGGCGCTGACCAAGGCGCACCTGATCATGTGGCACTACGAGGACTGGCTCAAGGACGCCTTCTTCCGCATGCTGCAGCTGCTCGAGGTGTGGAGCAATGACGAGATCGAGTACTCGCGGTCGCGGTCGCTGGACTTTGTGTTTGGCATGCTGAAGAACAAGCCCGAGCAGGAGGCCAACCTGCTGCGGCTGCTGGTCAACAAGCTGGGCGACCGCGAGCGCAAGATTGCGTCGCGCGCCTCGTACCTCTTGCTGCAGCTGCTCAACATGCACCCGGGCATGAAGCCAATCGTGGTGCGGTCCATCGAGGAGGAGGTCATGCTGCGCCCGGGCCAGAGCCTGCGCGCAAAGTACTACGCCATCAACACGCTCAACCAGACCATCCTGAGCCAGAGGGAGCCCGCCGTGGCCGACACGCTGGTGCGCATCTACTTTGAGCTGTTCCTGTCGCTGCTCAAGACGGGCGCGCTCGGTGCCGTCGACATGTCGGGCTCGGACGCCATCACCGACGGGGCCAACAACAACGGCAAGAATAAGAAGCACGGCGGCAAGGGTGACAGGGGCGCCAAGGGCGGCAAGGGCGACAAGGGCGACAGCAAAGAAGCCACCACCAGCAGCAAAAATGTCGGAAACGAAAAAGACGTGGCCGAGAAGCTTGTCTCGTCCCTGCTTACAGGCGTCAACCGCGCGCTGCCGTTTGCCACGACGGACAACTCTACGTACGTTTGTCTTGTTTGTCTTGTTTCCGTCTTTCACACATGCATTGCTAACGGCCGCAGCCTCGAGGAGCACATTGGCACCCTGTTCCGCATCACCCACTCGTCCAACTTCAACACGAGTATCCAGGCCCTTATGCTCGTGCAGCAGGTAGCTGTGACCAAGCAGCTGGCGGTGGACCGCTTCTACCGCACGCTGTACGAGTCGCTCCTGGACCCGCGCCTCGTGACGTCGTCCAAGCAGGCCATGTACCTGAACCTGCTGTTCCGCTCGCTCAAGAATGACGTCGACGTGCGCCGCGTCAAGGCGTTTGTGAAGCGCATGCTACAGATCTCGACGCTGCACCAGCCGCCGTTTGTGTGCGGCATCCTGTTCATGATTTCCGAGCTGGAGACGTCGTTCCCCGACCTCAAGGCGCTGCTCAACGACCCGGAGGCAGACGAGAGCGACGAAGAGGAGGTCTACCGGGACGTGGTAGAGGGCGAGGATGCTGCCGCCGCCGCTGCCGCCGCTCAGGCAGCCGAGGCGGCAAAGAAGTCACGCGTGGTCTACGATGGCCGCAAGCGCGATCCAGAGTACAGCAACGCCCAGAAGACGTGTCTCTGGGAGCTGGTATGTCGTTCAGTTTTGTTTTTTTGCTTTTGTCCTTTTGTTTTGCCCTTTTGCTTTGTCCTTTTGGTGACTAACCTTTTAGACCCCCTTCTTCAAGCACTTCCACCCGTCTGTCGCAGCCTTTGCGACGAACCTGCTCGTCCGCCAGACGTCACTGCCCAAGCCCGACATGGCCAACCACACGCTCATGCACTTCCTCGACAAGTTTGTCTACCGCAACGCCAAGACGGCCGAGGGCAAGCAGCGCGGCGCCTCCATCATGCAGCCCGTGGCGGCAGCGGCTACGGGGGCCAACGCGACGGCGCTCAACGGCGCTGCGCAGATCGTGGCGCCGGTGCGGGCAGCGGGCCGCGTGCAGGAGGCGGCGTCGATCAACTCGGCAGCCTTCTGGGGCAAAAAGGTCGAAGATGTCGCAGTCGAGGACGTCTTCTTCCACACGTACTTTGCACAGGTCGGCAAGCCGGCGCAGACGAGCCGGGCGGCCAAGCGGGCGGCCAAGCAGAAGGAAGCCGAGCCGGGCGAGGAGGGAGCCGCTGCCGGCGAGGGCTCGGACGGCGAGGAGGACGAGATCTGGGAGGCGCTCAAGGGCTCGCGGCCCGAGATCGACGCCGACAACGACATGGACGATGTGGACATGGACGACGACGACGAAGACGACATGTCGGGTCTGGAGTCGCTGCTCAACATGTCCGACAGTGA
This sequence comes from Harringtonia aguacate, assembly GCA_014183095.1. Lineage (NCBI taxonomy): Eukaryota > Fungi > Ascomycota > Sordariomycetes > Ophiostomatales > Ophiostomataceae > Harringtonia > Harringtonia aguacate. The sequence continues at coordinate 328,191 of JACCPH010000025.1, forward strand.
CGACGACGATGACGACATTAGCGTGGACATGGGTGAAGGAGACGACGACGAAGACGGCGGTGTCGAGTTTGCCGACTTTGACGAGGAGAGCGGCGAGGACGGCGAGGACGGCGAGGCCGGTCTGGAGGCAGTCGACGCCCGCAAGAGCAGCCGACAGCGCAAGAAGGAGCTCAAGGCGCTGCCGACGTTTGCGTCGGTGGACGACTATGCCGACTTGCTGGCCCAGGAGGAGGACGAGGACTACCAGTAGGGCGGCTGTGGCAGAGGAGGAACACTTGTCAGGAGAGGATTTATCAAAAATAAAAGCCGGAAACGAAAATGGCCAAAAAAAAAAGAAAAGGTTGGCATTGGAGCGCCCGCGCTCAAAGCTAGACGTTGTTCATGTGTTTTCCGTGCCTGTGGCCACACCTGCCCCCGTCTCATCTTCCATTTCCCTACGCATCAAACCAGTCCAGCGGGTCCTCTGCCGTGAACAGCGTGCGGTACGTCCGCCGGTGGCCGTCGCCGTCGACGTCGTCCGGGTCGTCAATCTCCTGCGTGTGGAAGCTGTGGAAGAGGGCCTCCTGGTCTGGTCCCTCGGAGAAGGCGCGGAAGTGCACGTAGGCTGTGTCTGTGCCCGTGTCGGCGAGCGCGGGCAGGCGCAGCTTGCCAAACAGGATGAGGCCGTAGGCCGTCTGGGCGACGCGGACCTGCACAAAGTCGTCCTCGGAAAAGGCGGCGAGGTCGTGGTCCTCAATGCCGCGCTGCTGCTGTCAGTGGCCGTCCTCTGTTCTGGTGTCAATGGAAAGCTGACAGGCACTCACTGCCGCCTTGAAGCTCTGGGGTTCGTGCTCTGTTTGGTCAGTTCAGCTCTGAGCTTCCAACCTCCATAGCTCTCCTTCCTTTTCACAGAACACGTACTGTCGTGGTCGTGGCGCAGGTGGATGAGCTGCTTCTTGAGCTCGTGCTCGAACTCGTGGAAGGCCTTGACGGACTCTTTTCGCGGTGCGTGGGACGGGCCCAGGTCGGTGGTCTCCTTGGTGGCCTGGGAAGGTCAGATCTCAGATCTCAGACAAGAGAAGAGGGAGGCGGCTGTTAATTTTTGCGAGGTTCACCATTTTCGCTTCGGTCAAACAGTCAATTCGCCCTCGGTGCACTTGTATGTTCTCTGGAGGAAGCGTCTGAGAATGCAGAATTGAAAACAGCGTAGCCACTGCCTTTTAAACGTGCCAGATTACACGAATGCCAAGGAAGGAGCGCCGGGGGGGCGGGCACTCTGACCTCCTCCCTCCTTATGCTCCTTCCCGCGGGGCGCGCAATGACGCACCCCTGCAGGCCAAAAATTATGCATCGTGCCTGGGGGAGTGTGGCGGTGCACGTGGCGCCGTTGTGCAGAGTCGTGTTATCGGTTTATCGGCGATGCGTGTTCTAAGACAAGATACCTCGGCCTGCCAGAGTCAGCCGAAGCGAGCTTCCCTTGATGCGCAGTTCTGCCCTGCTGTACGACCGTCTCGCTGCGGACAAAAACAGGCCAGCGGCCAGGCCAATTGTGCACAGAAGGTGCACCGCAACATTTTTCTGAGCGCGTCACCTCCTAGTAGTCGGCTTCGCCACGGAGCCATCTTCTCTCGCCATGGCTCAGAGGGTCGCCTTTCCACCTCTCCGCCCGCTCCTGGGCCGGCGCTTCCCAGGTTTCCTCGCACAACAGGCACAGCAGCAGCCGTCACGGCAGCTCGTCCGCTGCTTTGGCCTCGCCAGCCGCAGTTGCAGCGTCAGCTTAGCAGCTCGCAAAACCACGTCTCTGCCCACCGCCTTCTTCCGGGGGAACGCACGAGGTATACCCCCCCCCCTTCCATAGGCCAGGCCGTTCCTCTGTTCATCTGCTGACCAAAGCCTCGCCTCCTCAGCGTACACACAATCCGCGTCCCCCTTCACGCCCATACCGCCGCCGCCGCGCTCCCGGTTCAGGCGCATTGCCACGGCCGTCGTCCGCTTCGTCTTTTATACCAACGTGGGCTTTGGCCTCGTGGCGCTGCTGGTGGTGGGCCCTGCGGCGCTGGACATGTTCCGGGCGCACGGCGGCGAGCTCGAGCGCGCGTATGTGCCGGCCGACGACGCGGTGAGCCAGGAGGTGGAGGCGTACATTGCGGCGCATCCGCTGGTGCAGGCGCTGCGGGCGGACACAGAGCGCTACTGCGAGATGCGGCCGCTGCTGCGGCTGCCGCGGTTCATGCGCACCAACAACCTGACGGCGTCGACGCTGATGGGGCCCGGCATGCTGACGGTGCCGCCGTACGTGTGGGCGGAGCGGCCCGGCGGACGCTCGCTCGTGCAGGTGGCCCACGTGGGCCGCGGGCTGCAGGGCCACCCGGACATTGTGCACGGCGGCTTCGTGGCCACGCTGCTGGACGAGGGCTTTGCGCGCTGCTGCTTTGACGCGCTGCCCATGAAGGTCGGCGTCACCGTCTACCTCAACATTGACTACCGCGCACCCACGCCCGCCGACTCGTACGTCGTGCTGCGGGCCGAGACCACGCGCGTCGAGGGCCGCAAGGCCTGGGTCAAGGGCCGCCTCGAGACCCTGCCCCCGCCCGAGGGTGGCGAACCGGTCGTGCTGGCCGAGGCCGAGGCCCTCTTCGTGGGGTACCGCGACTACGTGGGGGTATGTCTCGCGCCTCATCTTCTCTCTCTCTCTCTCTCTCTCTCTCTCTCTCTTTCTCCGTGCCCGTACTGACCATCTCTCGTAGGCCGGCAAGCTCATGCCCCATTCGGCCGGTGCCAGCGTCTGAAGACGGGGCGTTCTGCTCGTGACAAGGGTTGCCGACGGGCGTTCTGCAATGTAAGTGGAGTTTCCTCAGTTTTAGGGGTGTTTGGGGTCCGACTCGAGGGGTTGGGGTTTTGGGAAGGTGTCCAGATGTGGGGAGGTGTTCAGAGCTTAGAAGGTGCTTAGAAGGTGTCCAAGCATAGCAGGTGGGCTTAGAGGGTTGGGTTGGGTCAGGTCTGGGGAGTTCCAAGGGCGGCCGTCGGCATGTCATTTCTTCGTCTGGTGATATAAATGGTAAGATATACAAATAGAGGCCGTTATAAAAATACATGGTCTGTCTGCCGTGCAGTCTGCACCGTTTGTCTGTCTTTTTGTCCGTGTTTCCTGTTTCCCTGCCTGTCCCGGCTGTCCCTGCAGTCATATGTCCTATCCCGAAAAGCTCTGCTGATCTCTTGCCTGCTCTCCCGCTCTCTCTAGACCCATTTTAATTGTACAACAAAGGCTGTCTCGTCATGCCATTTGGACACAGATAGCCACAAACATGGGCAGCAGCGAAGCCGTCACCATCTGCCACGGCATCCAGCCGCCCGCGCTCTCGTTTACGTTTGCATTGGTAAACGGGCTTGAGTCGGTCGTGTCGTGGGACGAAGCTGCGCTGGTGGACGTCGTCTTGGATGTTGTCGTCGCCGTGGCTGGCAGCGAGTCGCTCGTCTTGGCCCCGTCGGCTGTCACCGTGGCCGTGGCCGTGACGATGGCCGTCGTCGGTGCTGTTGTCGTCGACGTGGACGATGTTGCCGGCAGTGTCGCTGATGTGGACGTGGATGCTGTTGCCGGCAGCGTCGCTGTCGTGGATGTGGACGTGGACTGCGTGGTCGAAGACTGCGTGGTCGAACTGCTAGTAATGCTGGTGCTGGTGGTGCTGGTGGTGCTGATGATGCTGGTAGTGTTGGTTGCACTGGTAGTCGTGATGCTAGAGGTGGTCGAGGTGGCGGCAGTCGTAGTAGCGGCAGTCGTGGTAGAGGCAGTCGTGGAGGCAGTCGTGGCGGTGGTTGTACTAGAGGTGCTGGAGATGGTGGAGATGGTGGAGGTGGTGGAGGTGGTGGCAGCGCTAGTTGTGCTAGAAGCGCTCGTTGCGGTGACTGTCGTCGTTATCCGTGTTGTCTTTGTTGTCTTCACCTTGGTAGTGGTGGTAACCGTCTCTGTGCGTGTTGCCAGGATCTCTGACACGATGCTGCTGGCTGTCGAGAGCACGCTGCTGATCAGCGAGTTAGGCAAGGGCGAGCCGACTACCGAGCAGATCTCGTCCACGACTTCGACGAACTCGGTGTCGATTTCTTTGACGGCCGAGGCCACAGTCTCGCCGCTGGTATCTAGGCAGTTCTCGGCCAGGCAGATGACGGCGGTGCCGAGAAAGCTGCTTTTAGACGATGCCGAGCATATGCATGACGCACTGGACTTGCTGCAGCTGTTGGCCGTGATGCAGTTGGCGATGCAGCCGGTGAACGAGAGGCCTGTGACAGAGGAGGCAGAGACTGTGGTCACAGTGACAGCGGCTGCCGCAAGGACGAGCAGCACCTGCCGCAATCCCGCGGGTACCATTCTGCAGATGCAAAATAGATCACCAGTGGTTGTCTGTTCCCTCGTGGTGGTCTCTGTTGCAAGTTTGGGTAAAAGAGGGCAGTGTTCACAGGATGCAGAAAATCATGGTCCTTTGCCTTTGGTGATCCGGCCAACAAAGAGCGCAAAGGAGATCGAAGAAGAGAAGAAGAAGAGAAGAAGAAAAGAACTCGAACGATATCGATGTAGGTGATCACTGCTGCCAGTCGACAAAAAGAAGACAATTCCGGAAATGACAGTAAAGTCGAGAGGTCGCAGACAGAGGCCGGGCAGAGATCTGGAGATGCCTGCTCGGTTCCAGAAAAACTCTCCCGTCCCGTCGGCAAGCAGAGCTCGTGTGCTACATATGTACTCGTATACTGCAGATCGCCTCTGCTGGCTTTCTGTTTCGCACTCGCATGCTCTTTGTCCATTTGCTCGCCGGGCAGGGGCCGTGACCCCCCCATTCCCCCCCTCCGGACCCGATCGCCAAGACGGCCATGAAACAGCGTCCAAACGGGGCGGCGGGCTTGCGCCATCGCCTTAGCCAATGGACGGCCAGCGCGTGGCGCCTGACAGCTAACCGCTATCGGCTGCCCAAACCACTGGAGCACAGAAACACATCCCACCAACCACAGACCAACAGCCCCAGCGAGCTCAAACTGTCTCCAGCCGTCTCCCAACCATGGATGCGTGCAGAGTGTCCGACTGCCCGCAGCTGTCAAAAGACTTTGCTGCTCTCGTCGCGAGCCGTTTCTTGTCTTTCGCGATTTTTGTGAGAATTCCGAATCGCCCGCTCTCCGCCACTTGGTCTGCCCACTGCGCAGTGTCGTAGAGGCGCGATGTAATCCAGCCATTCTTCGTATTCCAGCTCCTCTCCACCGTCGCAAAACAGACCCCTGAGCGCAACTCGAGACACGGGGAGGAGCCGATCCCTTCGGATCATAGCAGGTCCATAGTGATCATATGTCTCCAGGAAAATCGGCACTTGCGCTGCTGTTTCGTTTGGAGCATCTTTCCTTTGCTGTCATCGTCTTGGTCGTCTTTGGGGTGTTGTTCCGTCCTGCGTTCTCTGTTTCTCGTCCTGTCGCAGCCGTTGTTCCGAGACCTTTTCAGGTCGCGACCCGGGAGAGACTGCTCGTACAAATGCTCGGACGCTCGCTGCCCTGTCTTGCAGCTGCAAAAGGCCTGCATCTCATGACCTTCTCATGATCTCCTCTTGGCAACGAAATTGGATGCCACCATGGCTTCCGAGACAGGAAGCCAACGCTACGAGAGCTCTCAAACCGAATGCTCCGCGTAAACGTCATATGAAGCGTGAAGCAGCCCAGAGAGCACAGATGTCCTCCTCCGTGTTTCAGGTCCCGCTTCTGGTGAGCTTTGGCCAACCACCGGCTCAACAAGACTGTCCGAGAATAGAGGGAGAGAGGGAAAGAGCCACGAGTCTCTGCGGAGCATTTCCATGCGAGCAAATTGCGCGGCACATGTGAAAGAGCCACGGCAAACATAGAATCCTGGCTCTGGCAGGCACATTTGGCCTCTGCGACCAGTGCCTGGTAGGCTGTCCACTGCTCCACCTAGGCTTCCACCTAGGCTTCCAGCCAATGATGGCCTGTAAGACGAGTACGGGTCCTGTTCCGCTGCTCAGCCCATCGCGAGGTCCACCACTGTGACCCGCGTCACCAGCAAACCGAAAAGACCACAAGAAGACGTGCATGGCAGTGACGAGGGGCCGTACCGGCGTGTAACACAAAGGGATGCTGCCATGTCACTGCTTGGCTTTTCAGACACCTCGGAGAACCGACGGTGGCCTATTTATGGGGTAGTGGCATCTGGCGTATTTGTACGAGTATTATTGAGGAGCGTGCGCACATATGCACCCGTAGCATGCACTTTTGCTCTGCGGACGTGCCGCGGCGGGTATTTTAACTTGCCGAGCGGCTGCACCGAGGCCTTCCCAGACAAGCTCTATCACATCCGGGACGGGTTCCGGCTGCGTGCTCGGTTTTGTTCCTTCGCTTTGCATGCGCCTCCCTCAATGCGACCAGAAGGCCTGCATAGCCACAGTACTTCTTCCCCCATGCTGACTGGTCCGAGATGTCCGAGATGCCAGACGCGCCCTGGATATGCTGCGGGCGCTGAGAGAAGAGGCGTCAATAGCTGGCGGGATCATGGCTTTGGAAATGGCTTTGGAGACTTTGACGAGTTTCGAATAGGATAATGCCGAAACTGGTGCAGTTCAGACGGCAATGGAGGGATCGGAATGGCCTGACACGGCACGAGTTCACTGCTGAGATAATGAGGACCTGCCAGTGGTTGCCTGTCAAGCCGCTTCTGCCTTGCAGCGGCGATTCGCCGAGGTCCTACCCTGCATGCACGTTTTTATGGCTGAGCTGACGCCCGGATAATGACGATTTGCGATTGGATGCAGTTGTCGTGCCACTGACAGGGAGGGGGGTCTTGGCGGTTGATGAAGAAGGCGCGACCCAGCCTTGCGACTGCCGCGCGCCCAGAGCTATTTCCCACGTCGCGACCTTCATCTCTTCTCTTCTTCTCTCTTAATTAATTTGTACTACCTTCACCTCTGCTATATACACGTGCACGTCACCTCTTCTTTTCCTCTCCTAACTAGCTGTACAGCTACACCCACGCGGACCACTTTAATTGAAAGTGTCCATGGCCACCCCGCCCGCCGTGCCCATGGCAACTTTGACGCCGTTGCCTGCGACCACAGGCAGATCTGACGTCGCTTCCAGCGTGTCGGGGGATCCGAGCACGCTCCACGGCTCTGGAAACGTACGCATGTCAGGCGTGCCCGTGTCGCCAGCGTCATCGGCGCAGTCGTCAGGAGAGTCTGACCTCCCGCCGCCCGGTGTGATGACGCGAGGGCAATTACGCGCCAAGTTCGAGGACTTTGACGTCAGAGACATCTTTCAGGAACACATTAAACAGAACCTCGGCGACAAGGCAAAAAATTTTGTCGTACAGTTTGGTGCCGACAAAGCTATGATCGCCCGCAACTTGTCGGACGACGAGTTCCGCCTGCTTATGGAATCCCGCGATCTGTTTGGGCCGGATTTGCCTGTTCGATGGATGTGAGCTTATCCACATGCCCATTCTCTTTCTCCATCTCTCCCTCCCTCTCTGACTGTTTAGAAACTTCTGGGACCTCAGCTCTCAGCGAAATGCCATCCGGACTATCAGCGACAAGTATGGCTTCTCGCGGCGGTTGTTTCTGAGCATCTGGGCGTGGGACTACGTCAAGCAGAGGCTCCAGCAACTAGAAAGTGAACGGAAGCCGCCCCAGGTCACCGTTCGCTCTCATTTTCACAGATCCGGAAACACTCACACCAGCTTGGAGAACCCAGGTGCCACTGCCAGTGGGATGGCTGGAATCACCAATCCGGCAACAAGCGCAAAGCTGGATACCACACCTGACCTGGAACGCGGCCCTGACGACGACGGTCCGGAGCCAATGTCTCCAGTTGGACCGCCCCAGGACACATCTTATCTGGAGGGCGTCTATGAGCGCGAGAATCTAGCAACCTTCCGGATGATGCAGAGCACCATTGACTACACCTCTATCGACCAGGAAAAACGCTGTGAGTCTATTCTGCTGTCCTTTCTTGCGCCTCTCATATCTAACAGCCGCTCAAGTTGTATGCATCGGTGCCAACTGGCTGCACAAGCCACCAAAGACCAAAGCCTGCAAAAACCCGAGTCTGGTGCCCCCAAAGCATTGGTCGTGGTTTGCCCTGTGTGACGACCGTATGTGTGCTATCTTTTCTCGTTTCTCAGTCATCCCGCCTAACCATATAGACACCGTCCTGTCCTTCCACGAAGCGCCATACTACTCCAAGATTCCCAAGGGGGAAAACGAGGGTGAGATGAAGGACGAGGAGCGCAAAAACATGAGGGGCAACACCATCAAGGTTCTCCGGCAGCTGTCTAAATGCGGGTTGGAGGATGACAAGCTCAAGATCATGCAACTGACATCAATTCGCGAGCCGATGCTCAACCGACGTGTTGGACGGACTATTGCCCCGGAACACCACGGCTGCGAAGGCTCGAGCAACTTATTCTACTACCTCTTTGAGGACTATTCGGCCGCATTTGGCATTTTGGAGCACTCGAACGACGCCCTGAAGTCCATTGTACGTATCTCATTTGTGTGGTTGGGGATGAGGGTCAGTCACAGACGCCGTGCTAACGCCTGCGCTCCAGAGATACCGAATTCTCAAGACTGCTGTATGTGGAGAGCTAAATCTAGTCCCGGAATCGTCCCAGGGCCTTTCCTCCTTTATTCTTGTGCTGATGTTCTCATGCTGATGTTCTCGCCTAGGACTGGAAGAACAAGGACGACACGTCCGACATCATACCCACGCTTTACAAACTGGACAAGGAGCTCCGCAAGCTGCATCACCTCTTTGCCAACTACAAAATCATGATGGAGCGACTACTCCAAAGCGACGTGGAAGGTTCAGACAGCGTAATATCGGACCCGAGCGCCTCTGAAGCCAGCATGGGTTCCGGACACGATCATGGCAAGGATTGGCTGTCCTACCGAGCTAGCAACCGCTTCAGGCGGCTCCAAGTACAACTGCAGTCTCTCATGCTAGATACGATTAAGGACTATATGGACGAGAAGGAATCTCTGCAGAACACGGTTCGTGCATTCCACTCCCATCTCCAGAGGGGTGCTGTTAGGCGTTGGGCGCTGACTTCTCTCCAGTACTTCAACCTCACCAACCAAAAAGATTCGCAGGCCACAGAGCGGCTGACGCGAAGCGCCACACTGTTGGCCAAGCTCAGTGTCTTCTTCCTGCCCATTTCGTTTATGACAAGCTACTTTTCCGTTCAGATTCCTGAACTGGTCAACAGCTACACCAAGTGGTCTTACTGGGGCGCCTTTGCTGTCATTGCTTCTCTATCATTTCTCAGCCTGTTCTTCTTCAGCAAGGTGCTCATGTTTCTTAGCGAGAGACTGGATCACTGGACAGAAAGGCTTGAGCGGTCGGTGATGCACAAATTTGGGTTGGGAGAGAAGGGCGCAGGAAAGAACGATTTTGAAGAGGACGATTAGCGACGGGGGTATGCCCTCATGTTCTTGCCTTGGAGCCGGTATGCAGCGGGAGGCAGGGAGAGAGCAGTTGTTGGGGAAGGAGTGGTATATTTTATGTAAGGCATATTACTCTGTGATATGCACAGCATTTACGACAGACATGGACGATCACGTCAACAGGAAATCACCAGGAAATGAAAACGAGATATTTGGCAGCTGGTTGAGTGACGCAACAGCAACAACATGTGCTCCGTTTACGAGACGCTCCGTTTTGCACATTACACATGGACACTGGCATAGGGCTGCAAAGCGAATGCCTTGGTTGTGGAGGGAGGGTGGGCGCATCAGACCCGGAAACTTGTCACAAGAACAGAGTATCCACGTCTGTTGATCCCTGCCCTATTATTTCTAAACACCGGGTTTTTGTCTGCCATGTGGTCACACCGCTGCTTTATTCTTCGCTCTATTTTTCGCACTTGCCGTGTCTGCACTCTGCACCTAAAAGGTTCTGTGTCGTGGAACCTTTGGGGGGGGGGTTCGCAAAGGGAAACGGTCGTTTTTCTACTCGTACAAATACCAGAACACTGGGGAGGGGGTCGCAGAAGGGGAGGGGGGGGGGAGGANCTAAGCTTGCCGTCTGCGGCTGACTGGAATGAGAGGGCCAAAAAAAAAAAAAAGAAAAAAAATAGGGGGCGCCAAAAGAGTGCTTACGGCCCCCTTGGCCAAGTGTCAGGACTCTATTTCGGCTCTCCCTTTTCAGCCCTACGGCACGCATAGAGTGCTGACTCCAACAGCAGAAGAGCCGGCGGCGCAGTGGGGTTGGGCTTCGACGGTTTGCAAGAAAGCAGAAAAGAAAAGAGAAAAAAAAAAGAAGCATCTGACTGTGACGCATGGAGAGGCAGCATAAGGGAGGTTCTGGGGCGGGAGGGAAAGTTTCTTTATTTTTTTTTCGATGAATTTGATTGTGTGTGAGGCATTCGTAGGTGGTCGCAGACCAGCAGGCAGAAACCAGGAGGCGGACTTAGAAGGTGGAGGAAGAGGGTCCTCTCTGTGTTGCCACAATGCGGCTCAAGCTGCATATCGTATTATTACTGCTTGGCAAGGCAAGCTCGCCAGCGGACACAAGACACCGTGTGCAGAAGCCGGCTAGCGACGGAAAGAAGGGAAACAAGACGGCACAGCGGTTGCAGTGCAGTGCACACACACAACACAAGGCTGGAAACCACACCCCCATCCCATCGATCCTTCTCTCCTTCTCAGCCCCCCAGCCGTCGGCGCTGGCATCGCTGAGCACCTGCTCAAAACGGTCAGCTGCATTTTTTTTCACTCTTAGTTTCTGTTTTTGTTCTACCCCCCGCCAAGACACTCTGTTCTCCCCTTGCGTCCAACAGTAGCGCCGAATGGCGGGGGTCTCAGCTGTTCTGGGTCGAAGCCAGACCTGACAAACCAGTCTGGCGGGCGGCGCTACAAGCTCATGTTTGCTATCCCACCTCATCTCAGGTTTCCACTTTTTTTCACATTGCCTTCTTGCGAGAAAAGAAGAGGGAAGAAGGGGGGAGAAGGGGGGCGTGTGTGTGTGTGTGTGTGTGTGTGTGTACTCGTATGTGTGCGTGTGTGCCTTCTCCTTTTTTCCCTTTTCACCTTTTTCCCTTCTTTTTTTTGTCTCTCTTCTGGTCGCAATCTTGGCGGCACCTTATTCGTATCTTACCTTGGCCCTTGGCACTCTGTCTTGGTACCAAGTTTGTTTCCTTGATTTCCCCCCTCATTTTCCCTCTCGCTCTCGTATCCACGTTTGGCCATCCCTTGTCCTTCTCGGACCTCTCCCCCCCCCCCCCCCCTTCCCTGGACGAATGCCGAATTCCTGTTTCATCCTGCGCCTGCATCCTGCATCCTTTTCGGTGGGCTGGGGAGGGGGGGGGATTGTCTAATTTTATTTGTTCTTCCAGATACACGGCTGGCCAGTTAGCGACCCAAACGTATTGCTCGTATGCTATTCGTATATTGCATTTTCAGGTCGCCTCTTGCATGCATGCGGCGTCGGTCCCCCCCTCTCTCTTCCCAAGGCACCAGTACCGTATGGCCTATTTGCTCCTTTGGGCAGCCATTGCGCCGCCCCCCTGCTATAGGTTGGCCCGTGCCTATTTTTTCCATTTGACATATCACACGGCAACAAGGCCAGGGCAGGGCCCCCAAAGAGGTTTCGCAGAAGCGCCAACACGCAGGCGCCGCTGTTGTTGTCCCCCCCCCTTCCCCCTGCGCCTGTGGTGCGTTGGAGGTCCTTATCCGACGTCTGGGACGATGCATGGGGAAGCTCGCAAGCGCCGCGTCTTCCCCAAACGGATGCATTCCCCGAAGGGCTGGACGGGTGTGTGTGTGTGTGCACATGTGCGTGTGTGCGCCTAGGGAGCGGGAGCCACTGGAGAGGTAGAGTGGCAAAACATGTCACTGGGTCACGTCGTTCCAGAGCGCCCAGAAGGAACATACGAGACAAGGAAGCGACGAGAGATTATGCTCATACCGTCAGTGCGGAGCGTTGGGACTGGAGGCGGAGAATGCCGTGTCTCCAGTTTCCCAGGCCAAGCAGGGAAGAGGGCGCAGGGCCATTTTTGTTTTGTTTTGCTGGCTTGGCCGTGCCCCATGGCACATTGACATATCCATGACACTCGCCGGACGTGACAAAAGTCCGAAGGATGCCGACGGCCCAGCCCGACGGACGAAGAGAGTGATCACGCACTCCGAGCTCCAACGGGGAAAAAGAAGGGGCGCGAAATTGAAAATGGACCTATACGACCAGAAGGAAGATACGAGATAAAAGGGAGGGTGGGCAGCCACAGTGGACGATGAGATGCCTACAAATACAAATATTTCTTTTTCCTCGTATGGCAATTTCCCGTATGCATGTATGGAGTCCCCTCGTATGAATTCCTCGTATGAATTTGCAGGTATTACGAGTACGAGCGCTCGTACAGAAAGTAGTCATCTGCTTTTGCGTCGCTGGTGCTTTTCTCCACACATGAGCTGCTTTGTTCCCAGCTCGTTCTCGTACTCGCAGTCGTCGAGAAGACCGGCGCCCGGAACCTTCCTTCCTATGATTTGGACTAAACTAGCCCCGAGCCAAGAACACAGATATGAGAAGAGAGAGAAAAAGAAGAAAAAACAAAAGAAAAAAAAAGGCCAACCTAAAAAAGCCCATGTGCTTGTTGGAGACGGCGCATTGACGTTGACAAATCACCGAGCATACGGATCGGACGCCGTCCAAGTGCCGGTCCGTTTTGCACAATGGACATTCGAGTCCGAGTCTCCGCCCGTTCGGTATTGGGGAAGGGGGCATTTTAGATCACCTTTTCCCTCTTTGGGATGTCCGTCTCGAGAGAAGGGAGGGGGGGGGTGGACGTTGAACGCGTAAGGCCACACCGCAGCAATCGCAGCAGATGGCTTGGCCGTCGTTTGCGATCCGCGGTTTGGCAGTATGTAGGCTCGTGGAGAGGGGAGGGAGGAAAAGCGAAAGCCGGGTGACATGATGGTGACGTCGTACTGTCGCACTCGCACGAGGCGGTGTTGACTGGAACCCGAGTCTGCCATTTTTTTTATTTATTTTTTATTTTATTTTTCGTTCAAGCTCGCATTCGCACTTGTTCATCATTCCAGAGGCCGTGTGCAAACCCAGATAATTATATATTTCGTTCAAACCCAGATCGTCATATATTCCAGTTATCTCACCCCGAACCGGATGGAAAGCTCCCATGAAACGAGCGAGCCGATCGAACCATTCTGCAGATCCAGACGTGCCCCGAGCTCTCTATGGAAAAAAAAAATCTGTCCAGAGCGATATAAAAATGTATTTACCGCAGATCTCTGGGATATGGAAAAAAACCTGGGGGCGTGCGAATGTGCGTGCGCCCGCGCGCGCGCGCTCGCCCGCGCCTGGACCCCAAGAACGCCCGCCCCTCCCCCCCTCCGCCGACTTGGCTTTTTGCCGCATCGGGCAAGTCCCCCAACAGAAGAAAGTTTAAGGGGACGTGTAAGGGCGCTGGCTGCTACAGTCGCGTTTTGCAATGCTACTCGTACCGCTCGCATGGGCAGATGTCTCAGCCCAGAGGGGGGGCACAAGACTTGCATTATTGCCTCTATTTTTTTTATTACCCATTCCCCTATTTCTTGGATAGATAGATAGATTGATTGATTGATTGCCTGTGCGAAACGGCGGGCGGAGGTTTTCTTCCAGCAGAACGGCAGAGCCAAAAAATGGAGCGAGGCGTGCTCGATGTGCATGTACTCGTACATGCGAGCACGCAGTAACTTTGTCCAGAGGCGACAGACGCACAAGTACAGATACAGACGCAGATACAGATAGTAGAGTTTCATTCCCAGTGAAACAAGGGTGCTGTCCTGGCGCGAGGCGCGCACATCTCGTTTTCTGCTGCGAGTGCGAGCCCGAGCACCAGCTCACCGGCTGTCCATACAATGCATGTCCACATGCCACATGCTACATTTTTTTTTTTACAACTCCGCCTGCTCGGGAGTTTCTCTTGGCAAATACAAAATACGAAAGTATAGAAATGAAAAACAAAGAAAAAAAATAGAACAGAGAACCGGTAATCTGTACTCTCTGGGTCTCTGGGTTGGAGGTCGGTGATATGACAGCCCTTTCGTTCCGAATGGAGAGGAGAATCACAGTGATCAGCGGCAATATGGCGATCTTCGCGGCGGCCCTGCGAGCACAAAATGGCCACGCAATTACCCACAGTACAAGGGGGGATGAAGGGAGAGGGGGTGGGAGGGTGGAGGGTGACCCAGATCGCTGATGGAGACCGGAGTTCGCAGTTAAGGTCGGCGGGCTTTGCTGTTTTTTTTTTTTTTTGAACGTAGCTCCGGCAGGATGCGGCGAAATAGGAATGCGGCGGATCCAAGGGAGAGGGGGGAGGGGACTCCATCTTGTGTGCAGCGACTGTATTTTGCTCCCTGTGCCGCTGCTGCACAGGAGGGGGAAGGGGGGGAACGCCCTGCATACCAGAGAGTATCTGCACGTTTACGAGTGAGTAGTGTAGGCAGGACGAAATGAGCAACCAGGAAAGAGAGCTGCGGCCGTGGACAGACACACCGGAAGGATCGGAGGGGAGAATTGGGTGTGCACGAGTCGTACTCGTCGTACTGGTGAGGGCACAAGAGACCGAGCGCCAGAGCAGCAGGTAATAGCGAGTACTCGTGCAAAGTCCCCGAGGTGCACAGTCGACCGGTCTGCTGGCGACCTAGAACCTCTGGGGAGGAGGTGACTCGTATTGACCAGGGCCGGTCTCCATCCCGCGCAGCTGGCTAATAAGCTACTATGCACGAGCACTCCTATGCCATGAGCCACCTCCCAAAAGAGGAAGGGACCCCTCGCCCTTCGCAAGACAGCACCGAACAGAGGCTAGCTGAGCCATCGGACAATGAGGCACCCCCGTTCGCCGACCGGCGGAGTTTATCGCCGTTGTTCCCTTCGCTTTCGCTGGACCCCATTTCCCACACTTTTTTCAGGACCTCCCATGTATCATCTCGCTCCCATGCCTGGCTGGCGCCAACAGGAACCCGGACAAGGATCTTTGACATTTGGAACCCTGGACACTGGCCGCGCTTTGTTGGCGCGCTGCTCCCACTGCTGCTGTGCCTTGTGTTCCTTGCCAAATTTACTACTGTTCCGCGCTCCTAGTCAATTCACCGGGGGGGGGGAAACGCCTCGAAGGAAGCAGGTTGAAACAAACTCCATGGCTATGTTACTATGAAAGGTAGTGGGAGCAGATAGATCCCAGGGGATGGCTACTGATGCAGTGACCAGACACGCGCGGGAAAAACAAAACACATATTTGTAGAGGTCGACTGATGACAAGCATGGCAATAGGTCAAAAAAAAGTCAATATAGAGAGAGCCAAAAAGTAAAAGGAAAAAAAAGTATTTGCGC
Source organism: Harringtonia aguacate (assembly GCA_014183095.1). Lineage (NCBI taxonomy): Eukaryota > Fungi > Ascomycota > Sordariomycetes > Ophiostomatales > Ophiostomataceae > Harringtonia > Harringtonia aguacate. The sequence goes on from JACCPH010000025.1 coordinate 343,530, forward strand.
CATAGCGCCGCCGCCCGCTGCTCCCTCCTTCCTTGGTCCTCAGTCTGCTGCTGCTCCTTCCTCTCCACACGCGCCCCTAAAATTCCGTTCCCGCGCGCCCTGGCCGTTCCTTCCCATTCTTTTCCCACGCACCCGCAGCAGAGGAAGCACAGCAAACCGCAAAATACAAACCCTCCCAAAATCCGGTAGGGGAAAAAAAAATAGAAAAAAGGCAGTACATGCTCCCGTGGAATCGTTGCAACCATCATAATCGGTAAAATAGAGGAAAAAGCAAACAAGCCAAAAAGTAAAAAGAAAATGAAAACGGTAATAGAAAGAAAAAAAAAAAAAGAAGAGAATATGAAGAAACAGAGAGTCCAGCCCATAGGTGTGTGTATAAGTGACAAGTGACATAGTCGCGCCAACGTAAAAAGTACGAGTAATTCTGCTGCCTCGTGTCCCGCTTCAGCGGGTATCTTTTTTCGGGGGGGGTGTAGGGTAGGGGTAGGTAGGTAGTATTTGCGCGTGTATTACGCCGCAATGCCGGGCGAAGCCATCGACAGCGGCGTAGTCGGATAGTCGAGGCCTGCGTCAGAGCAATTGGTCGAGTGGTCGTAGGAGTGCGACAGCGGAGGAGTCTGTCCGGAAAACCAACCAGTCAGGATATGGAGTCGAAGACCGAGAGAGAGCAGATAGAGAAGGGGGGAGGGAAGAGGACGGAAAAGGACGGAAAAGGACGGAAAGGACGAAAAAAGGACGAGGAGTTTAGAGAGTGCGCCGCAAACTCACATGAGGGTTCGAGTCGTAGGGATTGACTGTGTCCATGCTCGTCGTCGTCAGGAAGCCGTAGCCCATGTAGGGCGCCATGGTGGTGGCGGCGACGGCAGCAGCCGACACGGCTGCTGCTGCGGCTGCTGCGGCCGCCTCCTCCTCGCTGCTGCTGCACGCCATCCGCTTGCCGAGGCCACCAAAGTCGTGCATCGACGGCAGCGTCACCGGCACGGGGCCGGCCATGGTCCAGTCGCCGTACTCGTAGGGCGCGGCCTCGGCCCGGTACGACGGTGTCGACGTGGCAGACAGCCCAGACATTGACACGCCGCTGCTGCTGCTTCCACCGCCGGCGCTGCTGCTGCTGCTGCCGTTGCCAGCGCCGCTGCCCGGAGCGCTGCCGCTGCTGCTGCCAAACGCTCCCACCAGCATGTCCTCGGGCGGTGGCGGGTACGTCTGGTACCCAAACATGCTCGGCGGCGTGTGCGACCGCGAGCGCGCATCGTACGCAGCCGTCGGCGCAAACAGCAGCTCGTCGTCCGGGTGTAGCGGCGGCGTGAACTGGCTCTGTGCGATCGCCTGCTTGGGCGGCGGGATGATCACCGGCTGCGGCTGCTGGTGTGCGTGTGGCTGGTATGGCGAGGCCTGTCGCTGATGCGAATGGTGCTGGTGCTGGTGCTGCTGGTGCTGCTGTTGTTGCTGCTGTTGCTGCTGCTGGGCAGCGGCAAGTGACGAGAGGGTGTGCTGCTGCTTCTTCGCCTTGGGCGGCTTTCCGCTGCCGTTGCTGCCGCCCCGGCCGGACACGCCCTTGTTGCTGCTGCTGCTGTCGAGGCCGCTGCCGTCCGACGGTGACGGCGAGCCAGATGTGCCTGCGCGTCGCTCCAGGTCCTCCAGACGCCGCTTGAGCTTCTTGCCTGCGGCCGGTGTCAGCCCGTGGTCGGGGAGCCCAGGCGTAGCAGAGAGAGGAGAGAGCGGGATAAGGAAAGAAAGAGCACGCGAGAGAACACAAGGAGAGAACAAAATAGCTTACGGTAGTTGCGCTGCGCAATGCGATTCTGTATCCGCCGGCGCTCGGCCAGGTCGGAGATCTTGGTCCAGTCCTCGTCCGGGTTGGCGGAGCTGCTGAACGCGCTGCTGTTGCTATGGTTGGAATACTGCCTTGTGGGCGGAGCCACAGGTGCCGCCTGCACTACCGGTGCTGTTGCTACCGGTGGCGGGTATGTGTAGTGCATCGAATGCTGAGACATGCCGTACATGGTGAACGACGGGGAGGGAGTGCCTCGGGGGTGGGCGGGGGAGGGGGGGAGGTGGATGGCAGTGGGCAGTGGAAGAGAAGGAGGAAAGATGGACAAGGCGACTAGTGCAGCTCGTGTTGGAAAGCACAGATGTGAGGTGGAAAGAGCAGAAGGAAAGGACGTTGTAAAGAACGTTGTAAGTGTGCAGATGTATTAAAACGGCTTCTGGTGTCCTTTGGAGAAAGCTTGGGGAGAGCCGTTGGGGATGATGGGGCAAGGCGAAAATGGGAGGATGGCGAGGGGGAGGAAGCCAAGTATTAAATATTCCCAAGGCTTTTGGTCCCAGGAAACGAGAGGAGGAACGTGTAATAGGCAAGCACTCAAAGATGTGTGTGTGTGAGTGGCAGGAGGAGAGGAGAGGCTTGCGGCCCTACGGGGACTGCCTACATTGCTTGGGACAGGACTTTAACGCCCCCCCCCCCCGCATACACTCCCCCTCCACTGCACCCTGGCTCTTCCAGACCCTCCGCCGCCTTTTGCTTTTGGACAACAGTATTTGTATGTACATAGGTATCTTACCACCGACAAGGCAAGGATGGGCGATTACAATTCGTTACCGGTCGCACTTGCCTTGTTCAGTATCAAATGAAGAAAACGGGCAAAAGATGCGTCCCGGGGTTGCATGCACTCGCTCGCTTGCCGTGCCGCCGTTTCCCTCTCGAGTCCTGGAGACGGTCACAGCCACGACCCCAGCACCGCACTGAGCACTAATCGGGTGCGGTTTCGCGAGCAGACGGACGCCCACCTACGGGCACTACTCGTACATGGCATTTCCTGGGTCCAACTCGGGGAGGGAGGGAGGGAGAGGCTTGGGGAACCTTGGGAACCTTGGGGGCCGTGAATCCTAATTACCTTGCAGGGGCGGCGGCGGCTATACTGCACCGAAGTATGTGCGAGGTACGAGTGTGTATCTTACGAGCAGGGACGAGCTTTTGTGTGTACAAATAGGGCACTCGGGGTTGGTCGGCGACGTTGTCGCACCCGAGCGCCTCGAGAGGTTCACGCGGCGGGTGCTTCGAGCAGACCGAGCACAGCGTATATCTGGCACATGCCTGGAACGGCTGGGTTCGGCCACCTGCCTGGGTGTCGCCAGGGCTGTTTTGTTCACCGCAAGACGGCCGGCACTTTCCTGCCCCAAACCCAGCACACAGGGCTCTTGCAAGGCGGCATGCGAGTGCGAGCAGCCCAGACAGGACCCTGCCATTCGGAAAGTCGGGCATGGGGGTGGATCTATCCGTGCAATGGTCGATGGAAAGACGGCACAAAAAACTGCAGCAGTGCCCCAATTTCTGATGGGTCGAAAGACGGTCAGCGGTCTGTCTGTCGATCCGTTTTCCTCTCGGATAGGTCCTGGTCCGAACCCTAGCGACCATCGAACGAGGGAAAATGGGAATGGAAAAAAAAAAGAAAAAAGAAAATGATTCCACTAGGGAACCAGACTAGAACAGGGAGAGAACAACAAAAGAAGAAAAAGTAGGCTGCTGGGCTGCATATTGTGGCTTTGGATGCAGGACCGGGGTGAGAAGAAGGGGGGGGAGGAAGAGAGAGAGAGACAATCTCCAGAAGGTGTTGGCCATCTCTGGAAGGTGAGTGGCTCGAGATACGACCGGGGGGAATGCGCGCGAACAGAAACGGAAGCAGCTGCCAGCTCACGAAACGGTGGCCACAGTCGAGAGCACGACACCACCGCAAAGGATGGGTCGTGGTGGCTTGTGGTTGGAGCACCCTCTGCCTAGTCTGCAGTGGCTGATGCACAATGTGGGCAAATTTAGCAATTTGCCCGTTTTAGCCCACCACTGTGATCCAAGAATAACCCCCTACTTGCAGCCTCTATTTGTCATGGCTCTACGAGGCAATACAGTGCCATCCATGGTGCTTCTCCTGCGTTGTTCATGTGTTGTGCCTGTAGCGCTCCTGCACTGCTCCTTAGGAATCTGCCTTCCGTCCCCTGCCGGACAAGCTCTTTTTTTTTTTTTTTTTTAATTTGGTTTCTCTTTCTTTTCTTTTTCCTCCCTGCCCATTCCCAATCAGGTCATAACTTGCACATGCATCGTTTCAGGGAGGGCGACAGCACGTCTCACACCAGAGGCGGTAGGGCTGGGTCTGGACCTGAGCCTGGTGCTGTTGTGCGTCCCAAGGATCCTTCCGACTAGTGCGCACTCGTGGGACACGGCCGCTGTAGCAGAAAGGGGTGCCGTATCAGACACGCCGAGATGCCTGTACGAGTAGTGCGTATACATGGCAGGACACGACGCTGGCGTACGGCAAAGCGGCGGACGTCGCAGTCGATCGCGTGAAAATGCGTACGAGTATGGATGAAAGGGGGGGGGGAGACGAGGCGGAACGGCGGACAGGAAGCCTTCTTCCATGGGCTACGACCCAGACCGATGCGGGTTACTCATGACGACAGACATGTCAGAAACGATAATGCGAGCTCGTAATGACCAACACCCGTCATGCCGGGCTGTCTGCTGCATAATGAGTGCCAGCGCTGACAAAAAAAAAGTACAGAGAGAGAGAGAGACAGAAATGTCGCATAAGAGTACGAGTTGAGTGAAAAGGCGGGAAACGGGCGCTCCGGTCTGCTGGTGACAAACCCACCCGGTCTGTGTAGTGGGATCGAAATGCGAGATTCGGGGACCAAGCCAGGGTAGGACCGATATTGTTGCAGGTCGGTCTCCTCCCCCTTGTGCCGACGTTCCCCAGGGCGGGCCACGCAGACGAGGCACGCCGCTGTCTCGTTGTCCAACGCCACGGCAAGGTGGAATCGTGTCTTTGTTTCGTTTCTTGATCCTCATTCGATCCTCATCCATCACCGTAACGTTACTGTATGTCGCCGAGGGAAGAGGGAATCGAACAAAAAACGAGTCGCGAGATATGCCTGCCAGTAAACAGAAAGATGCCGCCCATGGTTCGAGCCGCCTCTCCTAGCTTCCCCTGCCAGACGGCCAATCCTCCTTCGGCACTACTGGCTTCGCCCCCCCGCATGGGACGATCACTGTCCGTTGTGAATGCGACTTGTGCACGCCCGCCCGCCGCTTTCTTGAGCCTTTGGCCGCAAGTGGGGACCAGCCGTGCCTCGTATACGCTTGTTTTCTTGGCCTCGCAGCCCAGATGTCACGGCAAGCAACAAGCAAGCCACAGAGCCACAATGACAATGGTACAAAGGTAAGATACTTTGCATCTTACCTCGTAATCGTAGTGAGCAGCCTGCCTCGCGAGATGCCATTCGTAAACTAGCCGTCCCCATACGCTAGCCGCCCTCTTGCCTGCCTCGCCGATCTACATATTCGGGCCTATGTGCAAAAGCCGGCGGATGAGGAATCTCGCCGCTCCGACAAGGACCTGCTGCGAGCATTACGACGGTTTCACCGTCCGCCGTAACGGTAGGCATCTCGTCCGCCGGCTTGCAGCGGCTCGATTTTCCTTGCTCCGTTTCAGTGCTAAACCTGCTAGTCGTGGTATTAGGGTGGAAATTCGGTGTCATTTTGACGTTCCGGATAGGACCCTCTGTTATTTTCCCGTCTTATTTTATTCTATGCTATTTTTTTCGATTTTCCTTTACTGCTGGTTTTGTGACTGCTTGAGGTTTTTCCACTACGAGAACTGGGCACAACTGCACTGGCAAGGCGCTAAAGCCGCCAGAGCCACATGCGGAGTACTGACTCAAACGGCACGACAAGTGGAATTTATTCCCGCGGCCAACCCCTGGCGCATGACGTCCAGATGGTCTGTCATTCTGACATGCTTCCAGAAACCCCCGTTACAGCATTCCTTTTTGCTTTTTGTTCTCCCTCTCTGGGTGTTGGTGTTGGGTCGCTGGTGGCTCATGCACCTCCTCGGAGGATGCCGTGCATGCAGCCACCGCAGGTACATGGCAGCAATACAGGGAATCTCGTATCTGTACTAATAATTTGTACAGGCGAGACGCGCACGTTGTAGGGGCCGTGGCTCGCTGGACGTTGCACGCTGCAGGGACGACGCCTCGCCCTGCATGCGCCATCCCGCCGCAGCGGCCCTGGTTTCCTTCTGCACGCCGGCAAACCCTTGTGACTTCGCCGACCTTCAATATTATCTATCCTGTATCCCCCCCCCTCGTCCGCCGAAGTCCTTCACCGCATTTGCGTTCGTACCGTCAGCAATTTTTTTCTTTTTCATGCACGATTAATTTTCGGAGTTTTTGCGTATGAACACAAATGCTTTGGAAACAGGGACAACAGGTGTGTTTGCTGACTGAGCTGGGAGGGGAAAAAAATGACCTTTGTAGCCTGATTCCCCACGAAAACCATGTATCGGTGGTCGCACCTGCTCAGGGAGCTTGCTCTCCAGTTCTGCGTGGCTGCGACCTGGTGGACCGTGGGACCCCTCCTCGACAGTAATAGTGTGCCCTGGCGCTCAGGAAGGCTTCTTCCTGAATTAAGGGATCCCTGCGCTGCTACTCGTAAACGCTGGGGGCAGGAAACGGCCCCCACCCTACCCTCTCGTTTCTGGTCCGCTGCAACATTCCTGGGCTCAGACCCCACCTCCACTCATCCCGATTGGATTACGGCTGCAACGGCTCCTACTCTCGCACGTGCTTTGTAATGGCCTATTTTTAACGTTGATCATTACCAATACGCTGTTCCGCACGCTCATTGGCCAACATCGTCGCCATCCACCAAAAAAGATCGTCAATGACGATTCTCCATCGTTTTGCTTCGAGAGGGCAGAAGGCGAAGCCACCAGCCCAATGGACTCGGCCGTCCCTCATCCGGACTGTTTATTATTGTTCTTTTACTTTCCCCCAAAAAATTTCAAATTTATATCGCAATTTGACCAGGCACACATTGACATTCTCACACCCCCTTCTTCCCATGTTGCCCGGCTAGTATTCGTACCCATGCGAGTGCTCAGTACCCTGCTCTCAGACATCCTCTGCATGTACTGGTACGGGATGCAGAGCACCTCCCTCGAGCGGCCAAGCCAACCAGAAATGACCCAAGGAGGACAGCACGGTGTCGCGCTCGGCAGATAGTGGGGGCCCAGAAAAACCAGGCGTCTTGACATCTTGCCATCTGAACGGCCACAGCCCTGCCAACGGCGGAGCCGCGGCGGAACTGCTTTCCCAACCCGTCGTCTCGACCGACGCTGCCGGCCGTTGATTCGTCTAAATCCGGGAAGGATGGCTCTGCTCTCCCCCTCCCTCCTTCGGCGATGCCTATCCACGTCTGATGCCAGCAGTCTGTTCTGCCGTCTCTCCGCCTCTTCGGTTCTTGTTGGGCCAAGCCGGACCTTCCAGAAGAGCAGGATGGGCGACCTCTCTGGGCCATCTACCTGCCACGTATGTGTATTGTCCGCCGCCACTGGAAAACCCCGTCATCCTGAGAGGCACACATCGCTCGCGCTAAATTGCTAAATTCGGTTTACGGGCTACCCCATCCAGATGTGATGCAATTTTTTTTGGCCTTTCTTATGACTGTGAGAATGGCTGGATCGTTCCAGGAGTGGGTAAAATAAAGTAGCCAAGCATCGAGCCAATTTCCGTACCCGTACATAGTCTCAACCGTGCATTGGCGATTCCTAAAGTGACGAGAACACGCGAGCCCTCACTTTCTACGAGTAGACAATGCAATTGAGTGCCTTGTTTATCAACTTTGCTACGACAATTCTCCGGAGAATGTTCAATATCGAGGTGGACAGGGCAGCCGCCCCGCCGATACGACGCTGATGTGACACGTTGGAGCGTGGAGGCTGTGCCGCCTGGCCAGCCTCACCCCTCCCCCCTCTCTAGCTCTCTCTCTCTCTCTCTCTCGGGCAGGCAAATGAAGGGTCTGGGTTGCAGGGCAGACGCATGGGCCAATGACAGCGGGTTCCCATAGCACCATGTTGCCATCGTGAGACGACGGGAAGAGAAGCGACCACCCTCCCAAATGCGCGCGCGAGGGTCGTGGGATGGTCTATCCGCTCGCTTGGATGCCGCTTGTAGAAAAATACGTATTGGTATAATACTGAACCCAGAAGGGCTGTGGTCGAGCTCGCTAGCGGGGGGGGACATTGGCGGCCGGCAAAATATTCTACAGCGGCCCGGGAACGAAACGGCCATGACCAAGAGTTCCTTAGCTCGTGGAAAACGCCGCTGCCACCCTTGTAGGGCCTGCAATTACAGAGTAGTACGCAGCACGAGTGCTACGAGCAATGTGGTGAAAGTCGCTCGCGCCCTTCCACTTTATGCTTCAGTCCGTCGAGGGCCGCGTAGCCGATGTAGTCAATGCGACCAATAAGCCACGCCCTTGCAAGCTCACTTTTTGGCATTTACACATATTACCATGGATATGACTATAGATATTACCACATACGTGTATATTTCCACGGCCGGGGAAAGGGGAGGGCTCCCAGAAGTCCGGCGAGGCGCCTCCATTGGCCGGAAGAATGCAGACTCTCTGTCACGCTAGCTCCGTGTCCGACCTCTTTTTTTGGTCTGTTGCCGTGCTGCCGTAGATTCGTCAATGAACGAGGAGAACGCCCGTCAGCCTTATCAAGTAGAGTTAAGTTTTTTTGTCTCTTTTTTTTTTCACTGTCAGAATGTCATACCGACATTGGGCCGCAACGGTAGCAAGAGCGAGGTGCACCATCGGCAAGCGAGCACCGGTCCTTGCTTGCCCAGAGGTCAACGGGCCATGCAGTAATGTTTAGCAAGCATTGTCGTCTCTGCTTTGTAAACAGTGGCTGTGACGTTCCCAAAAATAATCTACCAATGCTACCGGATCACCAAGCAGTCTCACTGCCGAACCAGTCGCACGCGCTGCCGCGCCAAGGGTCGTCGATCTTGCTTGAAACATAGAGCGTGCGCGAGCAGACTCGCAGAGGACACACACACACACACATTACGGCATACGCCGTCTCCAAGAACGTCCCGTCTTTTCACATGCCGCCCCAGTCAACTCATCTCTGTGCGAGGTGCTCTCGGTCAGCACGAGCTATGCCGTAGAGAGCCCATGTCGCAAGTGCTCCGTAAGCTGTGCACGAGGGTGCCGTCTGGGGATGCCGATGGCTGCAAAGCCACACACCCGCCTGCCTTTCCGGACTTGGTGCTCTGCGGTGAGCGCGTGTGGCCGACCTGCATGTAAGACGGGGTGGAGCGAGTTTGATGTGGCTGCGACACAGGGCTAACGCCATCACCCATGTTGTCGGTATGCAGATGGTGTACAAAGTAGACAAAGAAGGAAGGAGGGCAGCAGAAGCAAACACCGAGCTTCGGCTACAGCTAAGCCGTGTTATGAAGCTGGGCTATGCCAAGCTCTTCATGGTACGATGTCTTTCTCCCTCTCCCCCTCCCCCCCTCCCCCCTCCCCTTCTTCCGAGAAGGAGCAGCAGAAAGATGATCGGTATGCGGCGGCAGGGTAAAGCAGGGCAAACAGAGAGAGAAGTACGCTCCTTTGAAACATAGATCTGAGCATAAAGGAGGGCAGAGGGAGGATTGGGGGCCAAAGCGGGCGGCAGCCCAATTGTCCCGATGCGGCAGAAATGCGGCAGAAAATGCACTTATACGGACACATTTTTCGACCGCCCGAGCCACCCCTGAGCTAGAGCCCTAGGAAATGAGGTGGACAGACCAGACGTGAAAGGGTACTGGCAATCGATTCGCACGGAAACCACCACGTAGCTTCCTCCCATGCACTGCGACTTTACGCGCTGTGACTTGCAATTAGAAGAGGCGGCCAGACCAGACGGCACACCACCCATGGCTTGTAACCCTCCTCCTCCTCCTCCTCCTTGACCTAGCCCCCCTCCTTCTAATTTTGATGGCCCCTGAAAGGTCCTAGGGCTGCCAGACAATCACACACGCGTATTACAGGCAGGCAGAACAGACCCGATAAACAAGAAAAAGGGACAAGATAGGGTCACCCAAGACCTACTGCGTCTGCTGCATCTCAAATAATGTTGCCGAAACGGGACTAGCGTCCAGCCTTACGACAGCCCCAAACAGGCAAGACTTCTCGCAGCACGGTAAGATACCATGTAGCTTACTGCAACATGTACCATGTATTATTCGCCGTACCCGCATGAGTACTCGTACCTCCTGCTCAAACTATCCCTCGTTTTTGCCCACACCCACAGGCCTCAGACACGCCGGCACACCCAAGCCTGCAGCAGGTCGAGGCCAGAGGCGTGTAAAAGGGATAAGCAAGCTATGCACTCTCCCGCACGCGCCCTGTCAGAGCTGTTTAAAGAACTGGGCCACTTGTAGGCCCCTGAACTGTACATACTACGTAAGATATCTGTGCTTCACTTTGCTCGTCCCGCACCCTTCCGTCAATCTGTCATTTTCCTTCTCTCTCTCCAGTTTTGCTCGAAACCCATCAAGGCAAACATACCCGGCGTGCACAGACACACATGCTCTCTTACACACACACACACACACACACCCTCTCTCCTTCTCTCGGAGAAATGGAATGGGATAATCATTTCGGGACGACGGCAAGAGAATGGAAGATACCAGAAGGGGGTGGCAAGGACAGGGACCTTGGCAGTCTGTCACCAGAGCCACCGTATTGGTAATGACGGTTATTCGTAATGATATGTGCAGATCGCCCCAGGGGGGGTCGTCTTCCAAATTGCGTGTTAGTTTCCGCCTGCGCCCTTGGAAAGCTGCCGCGGCTGCACTCGCCCATGTGAGAAATCATCAAACGTCTGTGGCGTTGTTCTCCGCCCATTTTCTTAGTCTCAAACTCCTATTCTCCGTCAAAGGTCCTGCATGCAGAGCTATCACTTTCTCCTCCCGTTGTTTGACCGTTGTGCTACCGGGAAATCGTTTGGCAGGGTCCGCCGGGGGGGGGGGGGATCCCCAGTGTCCCTATGCGGAAACTCTCTCTAATACCCCTCTCTTTCCCCCCCTCTGTCGATCGAGACCGCTCGGCTGGTGCTGCTTGATAAGGTCAAGCAGATGCCGGGCGGGTGCATCCAAACATGCGCTGGGAAAAATGGATCGTGGGAACGTCTGACTAGGACCATTCGTTGCGGGCCTGAGATGCAATATGGAGGGGACGCTGACACAGAACAAGATGCACACAGTATGATATGGTGCGTACAAAGATAGCTCATAGCATCGTACCGTGCCAAAAGATGACGACCCACGGAGCACTCTACTGTAAACAATGGGTTCGTGTGAGTACGGGCACGACAATGTACATGCTCGTGTAAGCCGTCCAACGGTCGCCCCCCCTTGGGAGGGGGGACTCCTGGGGGAGGAGGGGGGACTCCTAGGGGTGCCGAGAAACTGCTTTAGGTTCTCACACGGGTGTCTTGATCCTGTCTCCCTCTGATGACCTCTTGGACCCCTCCCTCCCCGGCTCTCCCCCCCCCCCCCCCCGTCCCCCAAATTTGTCCAAGTGGCTGGTCTCACCTGCTAATACTCGATATGGACAGACCCAGGAGGGTGGAAAAGGGGGTGTGAGGGCCGATGCTNCCCCCCCCGGCTCTCTGCCCCCGGCGCTGGGTCCCCCAAATTTGTCCAAGTGGCTGGTCTCACCTGCTAATACTCGATATGGACAGACCCAGGAGGGTGGAAAAGGGGGTGTGAGGGCCGATGCTGCACTGTGGGTTGAGTGTGATTGAATGGCAGGTGGGAGAGAGCGGGAGACCGTCGCAGATTGTCCTAGGACTTACAAATTCCAAATAGCATCACTAATCATGCGAAAAGAATCCAAAAAAAAATTACAGAAAACTACGCAAAAATCGAGGGCACCAGAGCCACCAGCCCCTTCTAGCGTCGTTTGGACTCGATTCGCTGGTCGTCTGACCTCGCCTAGATGAGGAGCAGCACGGTGCATTACGAGGAGTAGAGTTATTACGAGAGCAGCCAAGAGAAAGAGAGAGAGAGAAACAGAGGGAGACGGAGGAGGAAGAGAGAGAATACGAGAAGAGAGCTGCGGACACGAGTACCTGCAGCAGGAACGACAACGGAAGGGCGCATTGGCGGAGTCGGAACCAGAATGCATATGCGGCGGGAGACATCTCCCCCCCCCTCCTTCGTAAATACGGTTCTGCTGGGCAGAAATACGGTGCCAAGCCGTTGGCACCGTTGGCACCGTTTCCCCGTCCCTTCTAACTCTCCCACCCCCTTGATAGAGTGCTGATTCGCGGTGGCGGCGGCGGCTTGGGATTCCTGCAGAAGGGCAGACCGCAGGGCAGACTTTGAGGTCAGCACGTAAGATGCAAAGCACCGAATGGCAGGTGCAGTAGATCTCGCTGTTGCCGTGCGCTAGACGGCACTAAAAGGCGCCAGGGAGGCCGTTTGGGAACGGGCGTTGAAAAATAAAATAAAAAAAAAATATGGGGAGAACGGTTTCTACTCGGTCGGCGCTGTGGGCCGTGGTTCCTTCCAGTTGCAGTACATTGTTTTCCCAGATGGGAACCCCTGCTTTCGGACCTTCCTCACCGTTTCGGGTGTTTCTCTCCACGACGGCACGCTATTATGGGACGGAGTCCCCATGAGAGAAAGAGTTAGTCTCCGGCCAATGTCCATGCGCCGTACTTGTTCACTAATCTAAATGAGACGGCGACGATGGCGGCGGAGATGACAGCAGATATGGAAACGGTCACATCCGTATCACTCGTCCGGGGGGGAGCAGGGGGGGGGGCTCTTGCGACCGTTTTGGCGGAGCCGACTCTCCAGCACATTTGGGGCAAATTTCTGCATCGGGCAAAGCTCTGCACGAGCAGCGACTCTGCTGGCGTCAGCACTGTAGCGTTTTCTCCAGCGCCCAGAACACCAAAACGACTGCACGATGCTCGCTGTCACTGTAATACTCGTATCTGTGAGCGCCAGTTTTACGGGCCACCAAATCAGGCCATTCCAGTCCCAAACCAACATACAAGCAGCGTCCCCAAAACTTAAAAGCAACTTCAGGTCTGCGTCAGCCTGTGCGACCTTCTAAGAACTAAAGTGAGATAGGCTTTATGTTTTTTTTTCTCCAATCTCCCAGTCTCTTGGCCCCCGGGTAAGGCAACCCGGTTTCTTTCTCTGGACACATGATTCTGCAGCCAAGGTTCGCCTGCTCGTATCTGACTTCGTACTCGTACAAATACAATGACGCAGAAGACAGGCCGCTAACGCAGCCGCATTCCCCTCCCCCCCCCTGCTGCTGCCCTGCCTTGTTTTCCTGCTCCCTGCCGCACCTCCTCCCCCCTCCCCCTTATTCCCATCCCGCCCCCTTTTTCCTCTTCATCCTTCGCTCGTAGGGCTGGAATAGGGGAGGGGGGGGAAGAGAAGGCTTGGGACCGTCTTGGCTCTCGGCTCCACGGCGGTCTCTGGTGCAGAAACATGGTTTTGTTGTTTTCGTCCACGTACGAGAAGCGTCGCAGCTATGCCAGTCTCGGCTTCCGCCCCCCCTTGCCCAACAGCTTTGTGGTTGCATTGTGGCTTCCCGCCTTTTCGCTGCTCGTCCACAGGGCTCTTTGCTGGTCTGTCCATCACCCGCGCAAATGACTCGAGAAATGAAACTAGCCTGAGAATATCGGCCCTCCTGACGGGCATTGGTCATCAGCGCACGCGGGTGCAGAGGCGATCGGCAGCAGCAGTAATCTCCACAAAAAGGAGGCGAAATCACAAGGCCAGGTAGTCCCGCACGTCGCTTGTTTGAATGAGACGGGGGAGGGGGAAAGGAGGGGGGGGGGAGGACCTGGCCAGGCCCAGGTTGGGAGAGTCTGGCGGTGAAGCTACCAAATAATTTTTTCTGCAGACAGCCTTTTCCCTTTTCCCTGTACCTCGTCGATTGGATTCTCACATTACGAGGTTCGGAGCAGCAGCCTGGCATTTTTTTCGGCGGTCCCATCGTATTGGAACACATCACATTCTCGGACCTTCTGCTTTGGGGGACCGATGGGACACGACAGCAGCAACAGCAGCAACAGCAGCAGACAGCAACACGATGGATGAGACACGCACTAGGTCACGGCCAGGCCAGGCCATGCCATGGCCGAGAGTCGAGCCGTCGCGAGGCAGCCTGCGAGTACGAGACAGCAGGGCAAAAGAAAAGAGTTGGGGTCCGACGGCGAGGCACACACATGGCTGCATGCATGGCTCCAGAAGGCCAGCGACGAGCACTCGTGCTCGTGCTCGTGCTCGTAGCGAGCACAAAGACGCATGCGTAGCGATTTGGTCTGCCCCATTCAGTCCATCCAAGGTCCGTTCGATGACACCCACATTCCCACATTCCCACATTGCATGTCCTTGCCATGCAGCTCGAGCTCCGCCAAGCCCCCCCCCCCAGTCGGAGACGCCGCAAAGGCGGACAGGGCCATAAACGGTGCCTATTGGTCGGGGAGAGAGAACAAGCAGGAAACGGGCAAATGAGCGGGCGAGAAAGGGGAAGGAACGTTGCGTGATGCACGGGGCTAAACATATGCAGCATGCAGCCAGAGCTCCCTCCCCGACACCCAACTTGAGAGCTAGTCGGACAGCCGTAGGGCTGAAAGGGGGCGTAAGATGCAGAGGCAAAATGGAAAAATAGATTAATTAAAAATAAAGCTACAAAAAAAATAAAAACGGCCGGGAACGGATAGCAAACGGACACGTATCTTACGAGTGCCCGTAAAAAGACACAACCGCAATAGCACACAGCGACAATGATAACGGTGCAGAGTGGAGACCATGCTCCGTAACGCTCCGTTTACCGGTGTCGCTTTCCCTTTCTCCCTCCTCCCCCCCCCTCTTCCTCCAACTTCTCCACAGCAGAGTTCTCCAAAATCCGTATATCGTATTTTGTATCTTACTCGGGCAGTGTTGTTTCCCGCCGTTTCCCGCTCCTTGGTCCAACGGGGCATTGCAGCATCTTCTGATCAACAGGGAGCAGCAGCAGCAGCAGCGCGTCTGCTCTCCACATGGCCCGGACGACAGACGACAATTTGGATATTTGGAATTCGTCGTTGCATTTGCAGAGATGACAGTTTCTTTCAGGTGGAGATGGAGATACAAAGCCAAGGTCCGGGCGAGATCTCCGCTGATGGGAGCGAGCAAGGGCAGCACAGAAGTAAGATATGTACGAGTACGATACGAGCAATATCCAGATTTATGTAATACCCTACCCTGCGAGGCGCTATAGCGTCCGCTGTTGCTGTTCTCGGTCCCCAGCAAATACAAGTCCTCCTTCTCTCCCGCGCCCAGATGGCGGCGGGTGCGACCAGCGGCCAATTGAGTTCTGCCGAGTGCCTGTACGAGCACATGCGATGCAGTAAGACAGACGGCTCCCCCCCCCCCCCCCAAGGCGCGGTTGGCTGTCGGCGACCTGGACGGAAGAGGGAAAAGGACTCGGGGTTTAGTGCGCTTGCCCGCTGTCGCGCTATAATAGTTTGTTAATACAGTGGGTGTGTAGCTGTATATAGCGCCGTAGGTGTAGCGCGGTCGCGCCATGGCGCCATGGCGCCGCACTGGCGCATTGGCACGGACGACATCTGCAAATGGAGAAAGATATTTACGGCACACACAAGTACAAAAATACGCATACGAGTACGGATACGGCTGTTTTTTCGCGTGACAGCCCGGTCTCAGCAGACAGAGGTTGTCGTACGACTATTACAAAGAGCCCTTTGGCTGGTTCGGGCACTTGCAGGCGAGGGGAAGCAGCAGAAGAGGGGAGAGAGGGGGAGAGAGGGAGGAGAGGGGGAGCGGGGGGGAGTGATCGGTCGCCTGGCAGGGAGGGTCCGCCGGGGCCTGGCTGGCAGGGTCCTAAGCTAATACTAGGACATGAGATGCAGGGTCAGGTACAGGACAGGGTCCGCTGGCAGGGTTCGCTGCACGTTGCAGAATGGCCCGGGGGGGGGGGGAGGGAAGGACTCGCGGTCGGCGATTACAGCAAGGCAGGACGGTAAATCCGTAGGAGGGAGGGCTGGCTCGTACGAGAGTGCCGGAGGCCGGAGCGGAAATCGACACGAATACGGCAGGGCCTTGCTGCACAGCCCACCTCTGCTGCGATGCAGGGCAGACGAGCAGGTGGAGGCAGGAGAGGCAGGGGAGGCAGGGGAGAGAGAAGCAGAGAGGCGCGTCGGCGAACGTCGGCGGTGGTCGGCGGAACTGAAACAACGACGACGACACGGGACACTCTCGTAAGCGGCGGCGATTTCGATTCGACAGCCATACGCAGGAGCGAACGCTAAGCTGCGGCTGCATCGCATGCCGGACGAGATCGTGAGCCATGCGGAGACCCTCAACGGTGCTGCTGCTGCTGCTGCTGCTGCTGCTGCTGCGGTGCAGCCCTCTTTTTCTCTTTAGCGGCGCCTCAGCCACAGTCCCTCACGGCTTCCGCCGTTGCCACCGCTTCATATGACGCCGCATCAGGGTGCATCAGGGTGCATCAGGTGCATCAGACACGGCAGCTGCTGCTCGGCATCGATGCTTTCCGTGCTTATGAAAAGATGCGACGAAAAAAGCCGGCCGCTGACCAAGATGATTCCAAAATAAGCGGCCTTGCGAGGCAGCCGGCAGCTCCTGGAGCGGCTGCACCAAAAAAAAAAAAAAAAAAAAAAAANCCCCCCCCCCCCCCCCCCAACAATGCCGTCATAGGGCTGCAAGTGGCCCGCCAGCCTTGCCCCGCTTTTTGTGAGCTGTAGCTATGGGCAACCAATTGTTTACTTGGGGCCGTCGTAAGATGGGGCAATCGACGATGCAGAGCTTTTTTGCACGCTGGCATTCCAGAGGCAGTGGCAGCCGTTTTTGGAAAAAAAAAAGGGAAAAAAAAGAAAAAAAAAACAGAGAGCTCGAGTTGCTCGACAGGACAGGAATCTTCTACTTTTTTCCCTCCCTCTCTCTCCCTCTCTCTCCCTCGCCATCATGCGATTATGTCAGCGCTCACGGCCCTATTCGGCCGCTCACACAGCTGCGACTGGAATCCTGTCATGTCTCGCCCTCACCGCCTCGACGGCAGCGGCCGCCAACATCATTCCTGCCACCACGCCCGCGGCGGCGGCAACGGCTGTGACGGCGCCGACCGCCACATTCCAGCCGACCTCGGCGGCCCATCTGGGCCCCGGCAGCGGCAGCGGCGGCGGTGAGTTCGAGCTCCGGCGACGGGCGACTTCGACGACGACAGGGACCTGTCCGGCGGACTGGTACAGCTGCGACTACATGGGGTCTGATTTTGACGGGGCGTGCTGCTCGTGGGGGTGGAGCTGCGTGCTCGACAGCGCGAGCCAGGCGGCGTGCTGTCCGTCGGGGTGAGTCCTCTCTCTCTGTCTTCGGGGGCGTACTTCTGCTAAACCCCCCCCAGCTACGCCTGCACCGGCACCGTCGCCTCGGCGGCCACAGCGACGTCGTCGGTGTCGTACGTGCCCAATGCCTACTACACGGCGTTCCCCTACGTGCTGGCGCCCGGCGTGGCTGCGTCCACGGCGTTTGCCAATCTGCACGCCTGCGACGCCGCCATCTCGCTGTGCAGCCGCTACTACGACGCGTGCACGGCCTCGCTGGAGGGAAGCACCACGGCCGCTGATGCGACGACAACGACAACATCGGCCGACAGCAGCTCCGTCACCGTGACCACGTCGACTGTCGGCTCCGGCTCCTACGGCATCACCATTATCATCTCGGGCTCGACCACCATTGTGAAGCGCGACGAGGCCACGACCACGACCACGGTGACGACCACGGCCACGGCCACGGCCACGACCGGCGTCGCCCAGGCCGCCCAGGCCGACACCACCACCACCGCCGCCAGTGCTGCCCAGGCCGCCGTCCAGGCTGCCGCCCTCTCCACCACGCTCGTCGCCTCCGCCGCCGAGAGCCTCTGCAGCCAGATCCGCAGCTCCGGCTGCGGCGGCAGCAGCCTGCCCAGCAACACGGCCGCCTGCCAGGCGCTGTTCCCGGGCGAGACCGACAGCGCCGCTGCGAGTGGCACGGCCACGGCCACCGGGTCGTCGGGCGGCGGGCGCGCTGCTTCCGCAGATGGCTCGTTGTTCCTGTTGGCGGCGGCGGCGCTGACGACGCTGGTGACGGCGAGCGTCCTGACCGGGTCGACGCTGCTGTGGGGGTGGGCATGATTTTTTTTTTTTGGTGGAAGCGTTTTTGTTGTTCTTTTCTCATATTTTCGCTGTGCTGCTTTCTCGTTTTCACGAATCACGACCCGTGCAGTCTTTAAAAAACAATGTATATAAATAGACGACTTGCATTTTGGACATTGAACACGGACGTTTGGACGTTTGGACGTTTGGACACGGACTTTTGCTTTTTGACACAAATAAAGTAGGCTGGAATTATCCTCTCGAAATGCCCATTCCTCGCCTCCAGATACACTATACACTGCCCCGTACAAAGAAGATCCTTAGACAAGTAATAGTAAAGCGGTGGTGGTAGTACAGTTAGTCCTCCCTTGCGCGTAGCAGCCTTTGAAAAGAAAACGAAAGAAAAACAAAAAAAAGATAGGAAAACAAGGAAAAATGCAAAAATGCAAAAATAGTAGAACATGGACTCTGTTCTTCCGCCCCGTCTGCGCTTTTCCACCCGTCGCCGCCCGCCCTTTGATTTCTCTCTGCGACATGTGTTCAAACACCCCAATCAATGTCCTGCCTCTCAATGATTTTGCCCACCCTGGCTTCCAGCTTGGCCGCCGCCCTGGCCGCCCTGGCCGCCACCGCCGCCTCCGCGCATCCGCTTGGCTCCGCCGCCTTGGCCACCGGCTTCGCCGTCGTTCCGTGGCCGCTTGTTGCCCGGATTGAACGAGTCTGCACCCGGGTTGAGCGAAGCATTGTTGCCGCCGCCACCACCACCACCACCACCACCACGGCCTTGGCCCTGTGCGAGGCCGCCCCGGCCCCGTCCCCGCGGCGCCTGGTACACTCCGCCGCGACCGCCGCCCCGGTTGTTGTGGCCACCTCGCTGTCCACCCGGCACCGGGATGCCGCTGCGCTGGCCTTGTGCTGCCTGCTGGTGCTGCTGTTGCTGTTGCTGTGGCTGGTGCTGGTGCTGGGCCTGCTGGGGCTGCGCAGCTGGCGGCTGCTGGGCCATAGCAGGCGTTTGCGGCCGTTGTTGTTGCTGTTGATGCTGCTGTTGTTGCTGCTGCTGCTGCTGCTGCTGCTGCTGCGACTTTGCAAACGGATTGGGCAAGGAGGAAGGCACTGCCCCCTTCACGTTGAACGGGTTGTTGGCCACCGTTGGTGTGGGCTGCTGTCCGGGCGCCTGCGGTTTCGCCGGCAAGCTGGAGTTGGCCGGTGTTGGCAGGGCCGAGGCCGGCGTCGGCTGGATATGATGAGGTGCCGCGGGAACTGTTTGTCAGTGGGGTCGGCAAAAAAGAAAGAAAGAAAAAAAAAGAAAAAAAAAAAAAAACTCACGTTTGCTAGGCGTCGCCGGAACGTGGTTGCCGCCGGCCGCCGGTGCTGCTGGCGCCGGCCGCGCGTCCTTGGCAATGTTCCACACCTCGACAACGGGCCGCTGCGGCGTGGCCTGGGCGGCCGTCGACACGACATCGAGCTTGGCATTGGCCACCTTGAGCTTGTTCTCCGCCATGTTAATGCGAATCGACGACTTCTTCTCGGCCATCATCTGGCCCGTCTCCCGTGCCGACACCACCTTGGCCTCGAACTCGCTGCGCACCGTCTGCTCCAGCTCCGCCCGCACCTTTCTCGTCTCCGAGTCGATCCGCTTCTTGATGTTGTTCGACACGATGCTGCGGATTGTCGGGTTGCTCGCCAGCAGCTCGCGCGTCTCGGCATCGCCCAGCTTCGACAGGTCCATCGGCGTGCCTGCCGCCGTCGGCGTCTGCGGCAGCGGCTGATCGCCCTCAGTCTTGGCCGGCGTCGCTGGCACAGAAGGCGTGGCAGGCGTGGCCGGCGTGGCAGCCCCGGCAAGCGCGCCAACAGGCGTGGCCGGCGTCGCTGCGCTGACGCCCTGTTCCGCCATCCAGATCTTCTTCTCCTGGTTCACCCGCAGCTCCACCTCGGCCTGCAGCTTCTCCTTGGCCTCCTTGATCTCCTGCTCGCCCTTCTCCTTGGACTCCTTCAGTCGTCTGTTGAGGGCGTCCTTCATCTTATCGGACCGCTCCTTGAGGATCGTCTGGATATTCTCCTCCACTTCCTTGGCCTTCTTCTCGTACTCTGCCGCCGTCGCCTCGGCCGCCGCCACCCTCTGCTCCAGAACCTGCCTGTCGGCGTCAGAGAGTGCCGGCACTGCCGCCGCGCTGAAGCCGTTAACTGCCACGGGGGCCGCTGCCGTCTCGGCCGGCTGGCCTTGTGCCTGGCCTTGTGCCTGCGCCTGGGCTTGGGCCAGAGCCAGAGCCTGGGCCTGAGCCTGGGCCTGGGCCACCGCCTGGTCTCTCTCGGTCGTGACGGCCTCGAGCTGCGAGCGCAGAGCCACCAGCTCCTGCTCGACAGCCGCCTTCTCGAGCTGGATCGTCTCCAGCTGGCCGCGCAGCTGGCTCACCTCTTGCTGAAGGTGATCTGCCTCGGGTTGTTGTTGTTGCTGCTGTTGTTGTTCAGGCACCGACATGACAGGTGCGTCGGTCATGGCAACATTTGCTGCCGAAGAGGCAGAAGCAGCAGCAGCAGCAGCCGCAGCCGACGCTGTCTGGAGCTGTTGTTCGAGAGCCGAGATGTGCCCTGCCATAGCCGACTTTTCGGCCGTGGTCGCCTCGAGCTGCTGCTCGGTCGCCGCTGCCTTGGCCTCGACCTTGGCCACGTGCTCCTGCAGCGCATTCTTATGTGCCGTGACCTCGCGGATCTGCGCACCCTGCTGCCGGGCCTTCTCCTTGGCCTGCTCGATCAGCTTCTGCCGGCTCTCGCGCCACTGGTTCCGGTCAGCCTCGACGGTGGCCTCGAGCTCCTGGATCTTTTGGCGCAGCGACGCCTCCGTCTCCTGGAGCGTCGCCCGCTCCGCCTCGAGCGTCGCAATCGTCTGCTTAAGCTGGTCCATCTCCGTGGGATCGACCCGGCCGTACTTGGTGAGAATGCTCTCGGTGCGCTTCTGCCAGCGCTCGCGGTCTTCCGTGATCTGCTTGATCTCCTCGTCCATGAACAGCTTCTGGTTCTCCAGCTCGCCGACGCGCTGCTCCAGGGGCTGGATCTGTGCCCGCAGCTCCTGGATCTTGGCCTCCTTGCGCACAATCTGCGCCTGCGCGTGCTGGTTGTCGTTGCGCAGCGTCACGTTGCTCTCGCGGATCAGGTTGAGCTCGTTGAGCTTCTCCATCAGCTCCTTGTGCGTCTGCGACGACCGCCCGGCGTCCGCCTGCGACCGCCGCTCCTGCTCCAGCTTCAGCCGCGCCTCGTCGAGCTGCGACTGCGCGTAGTCGAGCTTGGTCTGCAGCCGCTGGTTCTCCTGCAGCTTCAGGTTGTACTGCACCTCCAGGATCTCCTTTTCGCGCCGCAGGTAGCTGTTGAGCTCGCGCAGGCCCTCGGTGGCCGTATCGGCCAGGGCTGCCGGCGTTGCGGTGGCGGTGGCGGTAGTGGTTGCTTCTTCGCCGGCCACGCCGCCCTCTTCGCCGGCCACGCTCAGCGAGACGCGGCTCTTCTGGAGGCTGGTGATCTGTGCCGTCACGTTCTCGAGCTGCTGGCCCAGCAGCTTGTTCTGCGCGTTGGTGTCGTCGCGCCGCGTCTTGATCTCGCCCAGCTCCTGCTCAAACTGCTGCCGCCGCTCCTCCCACGAGGCCTCGCTCTGGTTCAGCACCAGCTTGGCCGACTCCGCCTCTGCCTTCCACGCCGCCGCCTCGGTCCGCAGGTGGTTGTGCTCGGAGCGCAGGATCTGCAGCTGCTTGGCGGCCTCGGCGTGCTTGACCAGCTCCTGCTCGTAGTCCTTTTGCGCCTTGGCAGCAATGTCGGCCTGCGTCCGGAGATCCGACTGGTGGTACTTCTTCTCGTCCTTGTACCGCTCCTCGCCGTCCTTGAGCCGTGCAATCTCCGACTCCAGGATGCGCTTCTCGTCCTCGAACTTGCGCCCAAGCTCGGCCTGCGAATCGCGCAGCGTCGTGAGCTCGCTGTTGGAGTTGGCCAGCTCCGACGAGAGGTCCTCGACACGGTGCTCGAGCTCCTTGATGCGCTCGTCCTTGGCCACCAGTGCAGCGTCCATCTCCTGCCGGTACTGCTCCTGGGCTTCGTTGAGGCTGTTGAGGTCCTCCTCGGCCGCCTGGGCAATCTCCTTGTACGACGACGCCTCGGCCTTTGTGTTTTCGAGCTCCGACTGCGCCAGCTCGAGGTCCCGCTTGAGGTCGGACACCTCGCCTTCGAGTTCCTGCAGCCTGGCCGCAGCGTCCTCCTCTTCGTCGGCACCGCCGTCGCCGTTGGCTTCGTCTGATTGTGTCTGCTGTGGTGCCCGCGGCGTCGGCCGCGGCTGCAGCCTCTGTGTGCACTCTTCGGAATTCCGCAGCTCAGTGGTGAGCTCGTTGACGCGGGCCTGGAGGTGGTCGCGGGTGGTCTTGGTGGCCACGAGCTCCTCCTTGCTCTGGGAAATGGTCGCCATGAGGTCGTCGATGCGCTTCTGCGCCTGCTGGGCATCGTACTCCTTGCGAAGCTGCAGCTTTTTGCCGTCTTCGATCTCTTCCGAGAGCTTCCGCTTCGTGGCCGTGAGCTCCGTGTCGAGATTGTCGATCTGCGTCTGCAGCCGCCGCTTCGTCTCTGCCTCGGAGAGCTCGCGCTCGTTCAGCAGGCTCTGCTGCGACGCCAGCAGGCTGTTGAGGCGCGTCTTGTCCTGGGCCAGGCTCTCGTTGTCCTGGGCCAGGCGGTCCTGGATGCCCTTCCAGAGCGTCTTCTCTGCCTTGAGGTTGGCGTTTTCGTTGCGCATGCTCTCCAGCAGGCTGCGCACCTCGACCAGGTCCATGGCCACCTGCTGCGTGCGGATGTCCTGCTTCGCGTACGACTCGGACAGGTTCTGGTTCTTCTCTTGCAGGGCCTTGTTGTCCGTCTCCAGCGCGGCGTAGTTGGACTGCAGAATCTCGTAGCGCTCGCCGGCCAGCGTCAGCTGGCTGCTCAGCCGCGCAATCTCGGCCTGCAGGTTGCCCCTCTCGCTCGCCAGCTTTTCGAGCTGGGTCCTCATCGTCTGGCGGTCCACGCCCTGCTCGTTGCGGTACGCGTCAAAGTTGTTCTGCAGCTCGCGGAGCGCGACTGTCATCTCGGACTCGTCGGCCGGCGTGTTCTGCTCGATACTAGCGAGCACCTCACGCTGGCTGCCGTCTGCCGACGGGCCGCCGAGCACGGAGCTGATCTCGGCCAGGCTGGCCTTTTGCTGGAGCATGCGGCGGAACATGTCGCGCTCGGTCATGTAGCTCTTCATGCGGATGGTCACCGACTTGGACTCGTCCTGCAGGCGAGACACGGTGTCCCGGAGCGTCTTGAGCTCGGCCTGGTCCTGCTCCATCTGTCGCTTCGCATCGGACGCCTCGTCGCTCTCCATCTTGGTGGCCAGCTCGCGCGTGACGCGCAGCAGCTCCGCGTTCTTCTCCTGGAGCTCCTCAATGTCCTTGAAGGCCACAAACCGCTCCGATATGAACTGGTGCGTGTCGGACATGTCGTCCAGGGCCCCCTCGGTCACCTGGCCCTTTTGCAGGCGCTGGAACTGCTCGGCCTCTTCCAAGGTCAGCTCGTCGAGCCCCTTTTCGTGGGCTTGCAGGTTGAAGACGAGGAGCTGGATCTGCGTGCTGAGGTCGCGCAGCTGGGTCCGGAGAATCTCAATCTCGGCCTGGGCGGTGATGCTCGAGGCCTCGGCCTTCTTGGCGGCCTTCTTGGCAAGGTCGCGCTCGCCAAAGCTCTCTTCGCAGAGCCGCGAGATCTGCACGTTTTCGCTGCGCAGGCGTTCGGTCTCTTCCTGGAGGTCGGCAATCTCGGGGCTCTTGGCTTCCAGCGCGCTCACGATCTCGTCGAGCTCCCGGGACAGCTCCTGCGTCCGTCTCCGCTCCCGGGAGAGCTCGCCCTTGGTCTTGTACAGCTCCTCCATGGCCTGGGCGGCGGTGATGCTATTCTTGCCACGCAGGATGGAGCCGGGTGTGCCAAAGGGCGAGGCAGCCCGCAGCAGAGAGCCGTTAGCCCGAGGTGTCTGCGGCGCGGACCCTGGCTGGAGGGTGGCGGAGGCGGAGGCAGCGGCCGCGGCGGCCATGGCAACGGGACCCGGCGACGAGAGCATGGCCTGGAGGCGGTCGACCTCGGCCTCGAGCTCCTGGGTGCGCTGCTCAGCCTGCTGCAGGTCTTCCTTGACCTGCTCCATCTCCTGGCGCACGCGGCGGACCTCGTCGGCCGACTCGTCCTTGACCTGCTCGAGACGCAGCTCGACCTCGCGCAAGCGGTTGCGGTGTGTTTCGGTCTGCTGCTCCTTGAGCTCGACGAGGCGGCTGGACGCCTCGAGCTCGGCGCGGAAGCTCTCTTCGTTGCGGGCGGCGGCCTCCTGGAGCTGCTGGACCTTGGCGAGGGCCTCGTCGGCAATGCGCTGGGCATCCTCGAGGCGGGCGCGCAGCTGCTTCTCGGTGCGGGCGAGGGCGTCGACGTTGGACTGCGCCTCCTCGTTCTGGCGCTGGAGCTCGGCGATGCGCGCGCCCTTTTCCTTGCGGAACTTGAGCGATTCGTCGCTCTTGGTCTTGAGCTCAGTCTCGAACCAGTCGTTGTTCTTGCGGGCAAACTCGAGCTCCTGCTGCAGCGACTGCTCGCGGAACTTGGCGCTGCTCGAGGCGGCTTGGGCGTTCTGGATCGACTGCTGCAGGGCGGTGATCTCCTGGTTCAGCTTGAGGTTCTTCTGGTGCTGGGCCTGCAGCTCAGCGGCCAGCTCGGCGTTGGCGGATGTTTTCGACTCGAGGATGGCCAGCGTGTCTCGGTTGGAGGCTTCAAGGGAGGCGTTGCGGCTGGCGAGGCGCTCGATTTCCGTCTGGGCGTTGGCGCCAGACGACTTGAGGGTCTGCAGCTCGTTTTCGATGGCCTGCCGTGCGATTTCTAAATGACATGATGCGTGAGCGAGAGATTCTTCCCCTCAAATCCATCAAATCTGATCCGATCCGATCCGGTCGGCTCACCTTCATCGTGAAGCTTCCGCCGGAGCTCCTCCACGTCCTTGCGACTAGTCTCGGCGGCGGCCTTGAAGGTATCGCTACGCGCCTCGGAGCTGCGCACGACGCTTTCCAGCTCAATGTCGACCCTCAGCTTCTCGGCATAGAGGCTGTCGAACTCGTGCGCCTTTGTGGTCACGGCGTCGAGGATCGCTTTGACGAGGTCGACGCTTGGCTCGGCGACGGCGGCAGAGAGGTTCGTTTCAGGCACGCCCAGGTGCGTGGACAGGTAGCCCACGTCCACGGCGGCAGCCGCCATGGTGACACGATTTGAAGCAAATCAAGAACAAAAGAAAGGTATGGCGGAACGAAGGATATCGGGTGGAACGGGGGGGGGGGAGAAAAGAAAAAAAAAAGGAGCGGCGAGGGGAAGTCAACAAAAGCTTCTGTTCTAGAGATCGTCCATGAAGAGAAAGTCGTCGCAGAAGGCGAAAGTCGCGTCTCGGAGGGGACAGAAGAAATCGAATACGAGATAACAGCAGGCGGAAAAGAGGCTCGTCGTTGTTTTTCGTGCGCGCGCGTCTGCTGGCTCGTTGCCGCGATTGCTTCTCTCCTCGTCTTTGTCTTTGTTTGCAGTTTTGGTTGCAATGGCTGTTTTCAGGAAGCTGGACTTTGCAGGCAGGTGCCCTGGGTGACGAGGGAGGACCCTTGACCAATGACGACGCGATAATAAGTGGGACCAGATGTGGCTTGTGACCGAGCGCTTAAGGATTCCTTGGGGCCTGAATCGAGGACAGGACGCAATGGACTCCGTGACGAGGATCGTGCTGAGAGGCATTGGGACGTGTGGAACATGACTCGTTATTCACGGTTGTGCGTCCGCAGCCTCGCGCGCGGTGGTGAAGTTGAAATACGTCAAGCCACCGCATCTGGGCGATCTCGAAAGCACGTGACCATGAAACAGCGTGTGTGTGTACAAATGTCTCCAAGAGATAAGATAAGGTGAAGCTTGAATTTTGACGGAGCGCATCGCCTTCCGAACGCAGCGAGGCTAGCGAGGAAAACCGGCATGGAGACGAGGAGTGATTGATCTGTGGTACTTTGGTGGATCGACAAGACTCTGACGTACGGTTCAAGCTGTGACAATGGCATCCAGCGGGCCGCTGCGGCCAGCTCTCGCATCGATACCAAGACGTTGTTGGCGGCTGCAGGGGTCCTCGGTAGGGATGGCTTGGGAATAGCCGATTGAGAAAGACAGACAATCTGACGGAGCCGATGTAGTGTAGGCAAATACATGTCTTGGACCACCGGACGCGCCTGTCCAACGTCTGGGTGCCGCCGCCGCAGACGGTGCTCAAAGATGCAAAGGCGGATGAAGGTGGGAGAGAGCATCCTGACCACTGGGCCTTGTATGGATTCGTTTTGAAAAGCTGACCCCGACCCGACAGAATCGCATGCCAAGCTGGTGCGTGCGGGCTTCTTCCGGCAGGCGCACTCGGGCGTGTTCCACTTGCTGCCGCTCGGGCTGCGGGTGCAGGACAGGATCGAGGCGGTCGTCGACAAGCACATGCGGGCGATTGGGGCGTCGCGGGTGTCGCTGTCGAGCTTCTCGTCGGCGCGGCTGTGGGCCAAGAGCGGCCGCCTGGACAATGTGCAGGGAGAGGTCAGTGACAGTGTTTATTTGTTTTAGGGGGGGGTTCCTGTTGGCACTTGCTAACCCCCCAGCTCTTTCAATTCACCGACCGCAAGGACGCCAAGTACCTGCTGTCGCCGACGCACGAGGAGGAGATCACGGAGCTGGTGCGCCAAAACGTGCACTCGTACCGGGCGCTGCCGATCCGGCTGTTCCAGATCACGCGCAAGTACCGCGACGAGATGCGGCCGCGCCACGGGATCCTGCGGTCGCGCGAGTTTGTCATGAAGGACCTGTACACGTTTGACGCGACCAAGGAGGCGGCCATGGTGACGTACGCGCAGGTGGGCGTGGCCTATGGGCGCATCTTTTACGAGATGAAGATTCCGGTCATTGCGGCGCAGGCCAGCTCGGGCGACATGGGCGGCGACCTCAGCCACGAGTACCACCTGCCGACCAAGCTGGGCGAGGACGACGTGGCCCGGTGCGAGTCGTGCGGCTACGCGGCCAACACCGAGGTCATGCCCGAGGCCGCGGCGGCGGCGGCCGAGTGGAAGGCCGCCGACTGCCCCGAGTGCGGCGCCAAGGAGTCGGTCACCGTGCAGCACGCCATCGAGCTGGGACACACGTTCTACCTGGGCACGCGCTACACGGCGCCCATGGACGTCAAGATGGCCGGCGCCGGCGAAGGAAGCAGCGGCAACGAGCCGCTGGTGCCTCTCATGGGCTGCTACGGCATCGGCATCTCGCGGATCCTGGGCGCCGTGGCCGACCGGCGGGCCGACGCGCGCGGGCTGAACTGGCCGCGGGCCATTGCGCCGTACGAGGTGGCCGTGCTGGCAAGCAGCCCGCTGGAGAAGGCGGCCGAGGGCGTCTATGACGAGCTGGCGGCGACGTTCCCCGACGTCATCCTCGACGACCGGCCGCAGGCGTCGCTGCCGTGGAAGCTCAAGGACGCCGACCTCACGGGCTACCCGGTGGTGGTGGTGGTGGGCGCGGCGTGGAAAAAGGCCGTGGCCGACGGCGGCGACGGCGTGTGCGAGGTGCAGTGCCGCCAGCTGGGCTTCCGGCGGGACGTGCCGCTGGCGGATCTGCGGGCGACCGTGGACAAGCTGCTGGACGTGCTGTGAGAACTCCTGCACGAATCCCTACTCTGGTGACAATTCAAAACATATGTACGATTATTTAAAATGAACTGTTCGCTCTGTCTCTTCCTGTCTCTTCCCTTCTCCTCTGCATTTCTTCTCTTCGGTTTCCTTCCCTACGGCTTTACAGACCATAGCTCCCGCGACCATCCCAGCTCGCGTGTCTTTTTGGAGCCGGCGCCCGGCCCCTTTTTCATGTCGCTCGTCCAGATGGCCAGCGCCTTGCTGCACGAGGCAAAGGACTCGACCAGATCGCGCATGCGGCCCGTCTCGACGAGGACGGCGGCCACGTCGCTGTCGGGGGCGGCGACGACGGACGCCAGCTCCATGCACTCGAGCAGGTAGTCGCGCGACGACGTGGTGCCGGCAAACTGCAGGGTGCTCGCGTAGCCGATGATGACGGAGGGGAGGTAGGTGGCGCGCAGGAGGCGGGCGTCGGGGTCTGGTGGATTAGCAAGTGTGATGACTAAGCAACAAGCGCTGGAGAGACGCTCACCATCCATTTGCAGCCAGCCCTTGAGCAGCGGCTTCATGTAGCCCCGGAGGATCCTGGTGTTGCTGTCGATGCTCTTGGCCACGTCGCGGTCGCGCGCGGCGTCGCTGCTGTGGGCGCTCGCCATGATGTTGGAGACCATGGCCGTCGTCTCGAGGCAGTCCAGCGCGTTGACCAGGCACTCGAGCTCAAAGAGGGGGCGCGCATGCGCCACGACCTCGTTCCTGGACACGTCGAGGCGGCGGCCGCCAAACACGTCGTCCTCCTCGACCTCGTCGTCGATGGCGCTGACGGCGCCGACCGCCGCCGCTCCAAAGAGGTCGTCCCACCACGACGGCTCGGTGTCGTCCTGGAGATCTTGGCCAAAGCGGGTCTTTTGGCGGATGATCTCGGAGCAGGCGACGCGCGAAGAGAGCACGCGGGCAGCCGTGAGGCGTTCGTTTTCTGCCAATTAGCGGACGGTCAAAAAGGGAAGGGATCAGAGGAAAAAAACCTACTCAAAAAGTACTTGTATATCCGCACGCCGTAGTCGCAGGTCTCGAGCACGAGCCCGTCCACGAGCAGCAGCCACTCCATGGAGCGGATGAGCAGCTCGTCTTGCTTGTCGACGACGAGCAGGTCGTCCGAGTCTTCGGGCAGCTCGGAGGTGGCGCCAAAGATGCCCGGGCGGATCATGCGGCCGTACTTGAGGGTGGGCGGGTCCGGGCGCAGCAGGGAAAAGGAGTCGCGGGCGGGGCAGACGCCGGGGGCCTCGGAGACGTCGGCCAGGAAGAGCTGGGGCTGGGCGTGGACGAAGCGGACGACGTCGAGGCCGAGGCGGCGCATGAGGTGCAGCAGGCGGACCTGGACGTCGCGGTCGTCAATGTGGATGAGGTTGAGGGCCATGCTGGTGTAGCAGCGCTCGCCGAGCAGCTTGGAGGCGTAGAGGGGGATGAGCTCCTCGAGGCGGGCCAGGCGCAGGTAGCTGATGTAGCTGGCCACGACGTGCTCCTCGGTCTGGTGGCGGCGGGCCAGCGGGCCGAGGGTGGCGACGTCCTTGCCCTGGCCGTCGAGGCGGTCGAGGGCGGACACGACAATGAGCACGTGGGCGAGCACGCGCAGGCCGTGGCTGTCGGTGGGGGCGACGAAGCGGGCCTTGGCCTCGGCGCCGGCGACGGGCTTGGTGGTGGTGTCGTAGCGCGGGATGAGCTTGGAGGCGGAGGCGGAGCTGCCGGTGGTGCTGCCGGTGATGGTGCTGCCAGGGGGGGCCGCGTTGGCGTGCTCGGCGAGCAGCACGCCCTGCTGGAAGAGGTAGCCGTCGAGCTTGTTGTCGACGACGGCGGCCTGCAGGGCCTTGGCGGGCGAGGTGGCGGCGCGGCGCAGGCGGTCTTCGCGGTCGCGCGACGAGGTGTCGGCGGAGCCGACGACGGGCACGTCGCCGTGCAGCAGCTGCAGGGCGTGGGCGGCGGCGCTGTCGGCGGCCTGGGCGAGCAGGTAGGCGTCAAACTGGGCGCGCAGCTCGGCGTTGTACTTGGCAAAGGTCAGGTCGTCCCACGAGCGCCCCACGGCCTCGACGCTGGCCAGGTCGCCGGCCAGCAGGCCGTAGACGGCGCGCTCGTGCAGGCCGGCGCTGCCCTCCTGCGACAGGCGGTAGCACATGCGCCGCCACAGGGCGGTGGCCAGGCCGTCAAAGCCCGGGGCGTCGTCGTCGTCGCTGCCGCTGTCGTCCTGGCACAGCGGCAGCGCCGACAGCGAGGCGGCCCGCCACACCTCGGTGCGCTCGACGCACCAGTCGCGGATCTCGGCCATGCTGCGGCCGCGGCGCAGCAGCTCAAAGCAGCCCAGCCAGATGGCCTGCTCGAAAAAGGCGTCCTGCGGCGCCAGCTTGCGGCCCAGCTGCCGCGTCACCACGTCCGGGTCCAGCTGCGTCACCGTCTTGCTGGGCACGTCGAGGTTCGACTCGGCCAGGTCGGCGCTGCCGGGCGCCAGCGGCTCCGACGCCGCCACCAGCCGCTTGTGCTGCTTGATGGCGCCGCGCGTGTGCAGCCAGCCGTGCGCCAGGATCTCGCCGCGCTCCGCGCTGCGCTGCAGGTCCTGCACCACCTCGTCAATGTCCGGCCGGCTGCTGCTGGCGCTCGCCTGCAGCCACTCGAGGATCGTCTTGCGCTCCCGCGCCTTGGGCTCCGACTGCACAAAGTCCGCCCAGTACTCCCGCCGCGTCTGCGGCGGCTTCTCCACCACCACGGCCGACCGCCGCCGCGTCTGCCGCGTCGACGGCCCGGAGGACCCTGCAGGCGCTGCTGCTGCTGCTGCCTGCTTGTCCCGGTACCGCAGCGGCAGCAGCCGCCGCAACAAGTCCCACGTCTGTGCCTCCTCCTCCCACCGCTGTGCGCTGGCGGCGCCCCCGTCCATGTCCGCGACTCGTCGCTGCTGCGGTCGTTGTGGCTGTGGCTCGTCCAGGTCCATGCCGCCGCCGGACAGCCGGCTGCGGCTGCTCCGCACCGCCGGACCCGGGCTGATGCTGCTGCTGCCGCTGCCGTCGCTGCTGCTTCCGCGCGCCAGCCGCGCCAGCCGTACCCGCTCGCGCAGCACGTTCGCCGTCTCGCGGGCGTAGCCGTAGTAGTTGTCGACCAGCTTGAAGATGCGGGCTCGCTGCTCGGGCACAGACCCGCGTGACACGATCGATTCGTCGAGGAACTTTGCAAAGATTTCCACCTCCTCGCCCACCTCTTCGCCCACCTCCTCGCCCATGTCGTTGCTGCCGCCGACAGCCACCTGCAGGCTGTCTTCGAGGAACGCCATCGCGGCTACCGTCCGAGGGCCGATCCCTACAGGCAGCAGACTGCTACCCTCGAAGCCGTTTGTCAATGCCGGACACTGACAGGCACAAAATGGAGCTGCCTAATGATGACGGGCGGCTCGGTGCCCGATGCACATAAGCAGACCGATGCAGTAATGGCTGGCTGGCTGCTGTGCTGTCTCCTCGTCGGGTGACTTGTGAGTTCGTTTGTTTGTCGCTAGGGCGTCTGTCGCGGCTGTGCTGATGTATGCAAGCCCGCTTCGTGTGCCGTCTTCGCTCCTTTTTTTTTTCAATGTTTGTCCTGCCGCGGCAGCTTTTTTAGCGGTCGCGTCGCGTTCACCAGTGAAAAGCCAGAGAGCTTAGCTCTCAGCGTAGCCCCCTTGCTCCTTCCATCTGTGGCTGGTGACGTGTCACATGACTACAAAACAGACCCACACAATCCACCATAAATATTTTCGTGCCCGTGTGCTCGTTTGCATTTTGTTTTCTTCTTTTCTCTTCATGTCATTTTGGCTATCGTATTAGAGTCTCGGAACAGGATATTTCTCTCCCTGCTTGTTCAGGCCCCACGGGGTCTCTTGCGTGCTCATGATAGCCTAGAGAAAATCTATCCGCTCCTTCTTTACTTGTTGCCTGATCTCGTTTCGGGTCAACGCTGGTTTGGATGTGTGTACATCCCCCATATCCTCAATTTGTCATGATTTTTCATGTCATGATTTCCTCTGCGCGAGCTTGAGCCGCAGCAGGTCTGGCTTGGGACAGCTGGGCGTCGAGGCGCCGTCGCCGTCTCGGGCGTAAAACGCCTGGCAGCAGTCGTAGAGGGCGTCGATGAGGTGCTGGCAGCGGTCCTGGTTGTAGCCCGACTTTGTGAGGCAGTCTGTCCCGTCAGCATGGCAGAACGTCAGAATGGCGTGAATGCTGTCCCTGTGCTGCTGCTAGTGTAAAAATCGTCTTACCCTGGATTGCGCACTGCTCACCCTGCCGTCAGTTTGGCTTCAGAGTGGTCAGATAGAAGGGGCACCCACGGCGCATGGATGGCAGGCCGGTGTGGCGGCTAGATCCTTTTCGAGCTTGGACGACTGTTGACATTAGATGAAGAGAAATGGTTCGTTCAGATGGCGTTCAACTACCATGATGGGGCTCTCCTTGAGACCAGACGAGGTATCTTAGCTGATAGGTCGACGGCACGTAGAGTCACAAGGGTTTTCCGCCGTCTTCGGTCTGAATTCAATGAGCAGAAGAGCCAGAAGGTGGTAAGAGACGGGAGATAGGGCGGTAGGGCGGTAGGGCGGTAGGCGTCAAGGCGTCGATGGGCCAGACTTTTTGTAAGTGCAGACTTTCGGAAATATGAAGCCTTTCGGATTAATTAGCATTCAGAGACCTCGTCCGTTCCCGCGCGTCTATATCTCGCCACCCTGCCCTCTCTTTATTCATGACTCTCTGCAGTTTTTCTTTTCTTTTCTACCACCTACTGTATCTGTTCCCTGTTCCTCCCCAGGAGACGCCGAGGCAGAACATCTTGACACCCACAGGCTGAGCGTGAATTTTTTCACTTCCCGATACGGCGCTCTGCCCCACCAAAGATCTCCACCAAAGATCTCCCGAAGCAACAGCAGCAGCCTTAACGCCCTCTCGTCATTTTTGACGCCCCTCCATCCACTAAAACCGAAGTCCCCTTCGTCGCTCCTCCTCGCCGCGCTTCCTCCCTTGTATTTTTTCCGACCATTTCTCTCTCTCTCTCTCTCCCTGCAAACACCTACCCAACCCGCCGATCGCGCTGTTGCAAAACTCGACCTGCCCTGCACGTCGCTCGTCTCTCTCTCTCTCTCCCGCATCCTACCGTTTCTCCGAGCCGCGCATTCCCAACCGAGCACGAGGCTGTCATCCGCACACGCGCAGACGCCACCCCAGAAATCACTTTCTTTTTTGGTAAGCGTGACTCGGAAGTCGCCTGGCGTGCGCCGAATCTGTCTGTCTGGTCTGTATCCTGGCTTGCTCGCAGACCTGCCGCCTATGGCAAGGCCTTTTGGCTTCCCCCCTCGCCCGCCACTTGTCCTTCAGCTAACCGGGGCGCTTGCCATCTCCCAGTCAGCCACCATGTCCAACGAGAACACCCCGAATCACACCGAGGATGCCGGCGCGGCGCCGGCCCCGCCCCCGGGCGGCCCTGAGCACCTCAACATCAAGGTGACGGACAACAACAACGAGGTCTTTTTCAAGATCAAGCGGACGACCAAGCTGGAGAAGCTCATGCAGGCGTTCTGCGACCGCCAGGGCAAGTCGCTCAGCTCCGTGCGGTTCCTCTTTGAGGGTCAGCGCGTGCAGCCAAGTGACACGCCAGAATCGGTAGGCAACACCTCTCTCTCGGGAAGACAGGCGTCTCAATTTGGTGCCATGGGCTGTGGCTAACCATCCACAGCTCGAGATGCAGGACTCGGACACCCTCGAGGTGCATCAGGAACAGGTGGGCGGTGGCCACTGAACAGCCTAGGGAACCTGAAGAAAACGGAGGGGGGGGGAGGAGAAAGCGCTGGTTTGGGATATGTTTTGAGATGTGAGGAAAACTGATGGCAGACGGAAAAGAAAAAAATATAACGACACAAATTCGGGACGGATGAGGGGCTCCTCTGCTGCTGGGGATCGGCAGCTGGCCGTGTTGCTGTTTTAGCTTGCGATTTGCATTTGTTTGTTTCTCCCCCCCTCCTCCCCTCCTCTCCCCCCCTCTCCCTCTCTCCCTCTCTGCGCTCTGCTTTGGCCTCTGCCTATACTCTTTTTATACTCAATGCCGTTTTACCGTTCATGCCTTTTCTTTTACGTCCAAGGAGTTCCGCGCGAGACTTTGCTGGACTCGGATTTCTTTCTTTGTGTGTGCGTATCTCTCTCTCTCTCTCTCTTCCCGTGCTTTTCTAGTCAAAGGGACTCCTGCATTTCTCTGCGGACTACCGTGGATATGGGCTGCTCGCGACCTCTTGATGACAGAGCATGCTGCCTTGCTGGCGTCAGCCGCAGGCGGCGTGCATGCCGTATTTACAGAAGAGCGCTACAGGTCGTCAAAAGGAGGAAAGGATCTATGCGGTGGCAATGGCACCGTCCTTGGCAGCATCCGCGCAAACAGCCACCCAGTCTGGTCATCTATCGTGTCGTCTGCGGTCGTCTATCGCGTCCCTCCAACCGTATCTGTTGTATCCGTTCCTGTGCATGACTACTTGTCCCCGTCGCTCACCACCACGTCGAACCGGCCCGTCGCCGCCGGCTGCGACAGTGCCCAGAGGATGCCCTGTTCCATGAGCGCGTCCCAGGCCTTGGCCGCCGCCATGTGCTCGCCGTAGCGGCGGAAGCCGTGCGGCACGCCCTTGAACAGAGTGATCTTGGTGGGGACGCTGGGGGTGTTAGATGAAGAACAAGAACAAAAAAAAAGAGAAGAGAGACGAGAGAGAGGAGACGGCCTACCCGGCCTCGGCCAGCTGCTTCGCGTACAGCAGCCCCTCGTCGCGCAGGGGGTCGAGCCCGCAGAGGCCAAAGACGGACGGCGGCAGGCCGCGCGCCTGGGCGGGCGACGCGTTGCCCGGGCTGAGGCGGGTGTCGGCCGGGTCGGGCGGCTGCGGCAGGTGCAGCAGGTCCATGAAGAAGGCGATGGAGGCGGCCGACAGCGTGGTGGCGTGGGCGTTTTCGAGGCACGACGACGCGGCCGGGTCGGCGAGGCGGGCCCACTGGGGGCCGTGGCAGCCGGGGGCGGCGAGCATGGGCACCATGAGGACCTGGCCGGCGAGCGGGGGCACGTCCTGGAGGCCGGTGGTACTGGCGGTGGCCCACCGGCCCAACCGCTGCTCCAGCACAATGGACGCCGCCAGGTGGGCGCCGGCCGACACGCCGCCGATGACGACGCGGGCCGGGTCGACGTGCAGCGCGGCGGCCACCGGCCGGGACGTCAGCCACACGAGGGCGTCCTGGACGTCGTGCCAGGCAGCCGGGAAGACGTGCTCGGGCGTGTGGCGGTAGTTGACATTGAGCACGGCGATACCCGTGCGCGCCGCCAGCGTCGCGCAGATGGCGTCCTCGGACGCCAGCGTGCCGTACAGCCAGCCGCCGCCGTGCAGGTGCACATAGACGGGGGCCGCCGGGCTGCCGGCGTCCCGAGGCCGGCTGGCCGGCCAATACAGACGCGCCTCCACAGCCGGGGCGCCGTCCTGGTCCCGCGCCGGGATCGCGTGGTCAGACATGTGCACCTGGGCCGCGAGGCCACCCGCCATGCCGTCGGCCGCCGTCTTCTCGCGCCAGGCGTTGACGGCAGCCCGCGTCTCCGTGGGCGACCGGCTGCTGTTAAAGGGCGGCATGTCCGCCTCGATGGCCCGCCAGGTCTCGCTGGCACCGCCGTAGGAAGAGAAGTCGGCCATGGTGGAGGGACGGGAGGCGGCCAGGAGGGGGAACTGAAAATGAGAGGATGAGAGGATGGGAAAAGGGAAGGAAGGCAGATGGGAGACAGAGATGAGATGAACACAAAGATCCAAATAGTGTAAATGCAGAACCGCTACGGCGGCACGGAACCGGTGCACACGCGGAATAGAAACGGCTGCGGCAGTCGGCTAACAAGATAAGCAGCCGATGTCGACATGCTGGAATGGTCTAGTGTCATCCTGCCTGCTAAGGTGCGACGTTGGACGCCGTTGCCATCATCTGTGTCGTGGCGATTGATCACTGACAAGAACGAGCAACCTGGGAAGGGGGGGAAAGACTGTCCAAATCAGTCTCAGACTGTGCAATATCACTATTCTATCAAACGCCGTGAAAGAAGCCTCTTTCCTGTCTTCCTGGCCCTTTTCCTGGACCCATCTGCCTCTGCCTCCACATTATGCCGCCCATCCGTTTTAGTGACGTCTATTATGCTGGCAAAGACAATAGAGAGAAAAGAAAATGAAAAAAAAAAAAACCTCGCTGGATGCAATGATAATACAGCAAAATTCATACAAAAAAATCACCCTTTTCCTTTTTCCCCTATTAATTTTCAGCAAACTGCCGGTCACTGCGCACGCGGATGGCCGCTGTAGTGCCCGTCGAGCTCGTACGACGGGGACACCGGTCCCGACTGGAATGTCATGCCGGGTGCCGTCGCCGACACAGGCGATGGAACTGGCCGCGAGTCGGCCTGGTAGATGGGCTGCTGCTGCGGCGGTGGCGGCTGTCCGTACGGCGATGGCTGTCCATATGGTCCGGGCTGGCCGTACAGCTCGGGCGCATTGGGGGGGTGGTTGGGGAACGACTGCTGGCCCGGCAGCTCGACGTGGCCGGCTGACGGGTAGGCGCCGTTGGGGGAGTACATCTGTCCCTGCAGCTCGGGCGCGCCGGGCTGCGGTGGCGGCACGTAGCCCGGGCCGTGGTGGTGGGCCGACACGGGCGAGATGCTGGGGCCGATGGGCGACTGCGGGCTGGCCAGGCTGCCGCTGTTGTTGTTGTTGTTGTTGTACTTTTGCTCGCTGGGACTGGGGCTGCCCGAGCCGATGATGCCGGCGGCACCGGCGGCTGCACCGGCTGCAGGAGTCGCCGACAGCTCTGCCTTGAAGCCGCCAGGCGGCAGGTTGTCGAGCTGCTGGAACGTCGGCCCAGGCCGGTTCTTGGTGCGCTGCACATGCCGCCACACCAGGTAGGCCGTCGCAGCAATGATGGCGAGGCCACCCACGACGCCCACCACCGCGCCCACGATGACGCCCGTATTCGACTTTCCCGAGCTGTCACTGCTGCTGCTGCTGCCGCTGCCACTGCTGCCACTGCTGCCACTCCCGCTCCCACTTCCGCTGCCAGTCGTCGAACTGCTGCCGCTGCCGCTCCTAGTGGTCGTCCCGGTCTCTTTCGCCACTCCCGTGCCCGTTGCGCCGACGTGCTGGCTTTGATAGACTTTCCGCGGTCAGCATTTCACCGGCATGTCATAAGAATTGCCAAAAGGAAAGAAAAGAAGAAAGAAAAAAAAAAGAAAGGCTAGCCTACCAGAAGCGGATATCCCCGCCAACGTAGTCTCGGCTTTGGCCGCGCTACAGTACATGTTGTAGATCTGTCGTCATGTCAGCCACCACCGTGTACGATACATGAATGCAGATTTACTGCGGGCGCCTTACTTCCATTGCTGACGAGTAGTTGTCAGAGTAGCCGTCTGAACAGTCCCAGCTGACGCTGGATGAGATGTAACTGGACACCACGCTGGACATGCTCTCCTTGATGCAGACGCAGGAAGCCAGCATCTGCGGGCCAGCCGGGCAGTTCGAGTACGTGTTCTTGGACTGTCAGCAGTGCGATGGGAGACCCGTCACGACACACACACACACACACACACACACACACACACAATCAGCAACATACCGTGAATACGCCCCCAGACAGGGCACTCTGTGCACACTTGGCCAGGCTGCTGTACTGGGGAATGTCCGTAATGTAGTAGCTCACTGTGACGTCAGCAGACGATCGCTTCCAGCAGTTCTGGACTGCACGTACTGTCGCCAGGCGGGTTGGTCAGCGTCGCAAACGAGGACGTGCCGTCGAGCAGGTTGCAGTAGTCGGAGAAGAAGGCCTGGCCCGACGCGAGGTCCGCCGAGAACAAGTCGTCGCACAGCCCCGTGACCTGCGTATTGATGCTCTGGCTGATCATGAGCGAGTTCTGGTTCTTGCTGCACGCGCACGTCGCCAGGTCGGGGGCGTCGCTCGGGCACAGGTCCTCGGTCTGGGGGACAGAGAGTCAGTGGTCGTCGGCAGCAGAGAGAGCAGACCCGATCCTGGCTCAGGCTGGCACCCACCATGTACATGACCACCATGGACACCTGGCTGGAGACGCACGGCGCCAGGTACGAGATCTCGGCAATGTCGGGGATGTACTGCGTGACGGAGACGGACGGCGTGGCAAACGTCGGCAGGTTGTCTTGGTTGCAGTAGGCCGTGTAGACGGTAAAGGCGGACGACTGGTCTTCGCTGGCGGTCGAGCCGCAACTGTAGCTGATGTCGGACGAGATGGTCGCGGACAGCGATGAAAAGTAGTTGCTCTTGGAGCAGACGCACGACTGGAGCTCCGTCACGGCTTCGGCGCATAGCTCCGACGTCATCTCCATGACGCCGTAGCTCAGGGCCGACTGGGCGCATGGTGCCTGCGCACGTTAGGGAGGTAATACGGGACGGACAAGTCGTGAGAATGCCATACCAGCTCCGTGAAGATGGCCAGGTCCGTCACGTAGACAACGTCCGTGGCACGGGCGAGCATGCCCGCGACAGACAGCCACCAGAAGGCGGACAGCGTACCGCGCCGCATAGTGATGGAGGGACGGGCGCGTGCAAGTGACGACAAGAGCGGGCGTGCTGTTTCACAGAAGAAGCGTGCAAGTACAGATGTACCTTCGTATAGCAAAGACGTGACCGGCGCAATCGAGTGCGACACCTGGGCGAAAACGAGGAAGCAGGAAAACAGGAATCAGATCAGAAAAAGACAAAAGGATCTGCTAGACCCCTTCCCCCCCCGTCGTCAAAATAACGCCTGTCTGTCTCCCCTTGCCAAGCAGAGGGGGGGGGGTCCGGTCGGCCATGACGCCCAGCTTTCCCGTCCTGCAGGTCCGAGTCGCACCTTTTTCAGCCGTATACGCTGTAATTTTAAATCTTAACCACAAAGAACCACCACCCCCCCGGGTGCCGTAGCGCCGCCGCTTAAAAACGTGGGCCAATGGTCGAGCATGCCTAGAAAAAAGGGTGCGGAATCGTTTCTCTTGGCCTCCAAACCCAATTCAGTGGAGGTGATGTCAGGCACGATGTGACAGTCAGCACTCTCTGTTGTGATGAACCCTTTCTTTTACCCGTCGCGAAAGAGCCAATACACCATGGTGTTGCCATTCACACACTGCTCAAAATAAAGCTTTCTCCAAATTTCAACACTGTCTGGCGATCTTCTTGTTCGCTATGGTTGCCGTTTTCGGCCTGGGCTGGGACTTGCGGGTTAGGGCCTTGGCAGGCGTTTTTTTTTCTTTCCTTTCTTCTCACAAGATGCATAGCAGGTGCTCTGTGGCCTGGCAAAACTAGGTTGGCGCAGGGGCGCCCCGCCGTTGTAACCCTAGGGCGTTCAGCTGGCAGGGGTTTAATTGTCCATGTGCCCGCTTGCCTCACCTATTCTGCTGTTCCCCTGACGTAATACGTCTTGTCCTTCTCATAACACTCGTGCTTGGCGATGGATCGTAGACGCGTCTGCCGCTGGTCTAAACGGGAGGAAAACAGAGGCCTCGCAGGCTCGGTATACTGATCAGATACCGAACCCGCCATATACACACCACCTCGTCTGAACCCTGTTAGAATCATCCCATCTATCCTATCCGTTCGGCACGTCTGACCTCTGCAGCCACACCTTAAGTCGTGCGTGACGGCCTACAAATCCATACAGGGCACAAGCGTTGTCTCGTTATCCTAGCGCGTTTAGATGGATGGCGGCGCCGCATCTAGTGAGACTGGTGCAAGAAGCACTTTCAAGGGGCTGCAGACTGCCCCATACTCGTACTGGTGAGTGGGAGTGAGTGGAGCGAGATGCTGG
This sequence comes from Harringtonia aguacate, assembly GCA_014183095.1. Lineage (NCBI taxonomy): Eukaryota > Fungi > Ascomycota > Sordariomycetes > Ophiostomatales > Ophiostomataceae > Harringtonia > Harringtonia aguacate. Next base: position 383,086 of record JACCPH010000025.1, read on the forward strand.
AGACGGAGTGAGGACTAGCCGAAGAATGCGCCTATGGAGTCGCTAGATATACGAGGACACGCTGGATTCTAATAGCATTTTCATAGTAATACTCATAGGGCACACGCTTCCGTCTGCCCTGCAAGCCCCTTGTTTTAGGATTTCGCTTTCATCACAGCCTTGCCTATGAACCATTTTATGGAATGGAGAGCTCTATGGATCTATTTGTGGCGTCCTCCTTACCATGATACGGCACAGCGTTCATTTTCGAAAGAAATCTCTCGAGCTTCAGCCTCAGCCTCGTCTTCGACAGTGGCTTGCCAGCGGTTCGACGGAGGCACGCGGTCTGATGAAGGAAAATGGCCGGGGGCTTCGACCCTGTCTGCTGGTTTTCTGTCCACCGTTTCCTCTTCAGAAGCTGTGGGCTCTGTCTGGGTCTGGGCATTGAGGTAGTCTGGACAAAGACAGTCGTCGTTGGTACCGTCCTGCATGATGATGCCTCGTTTCTTGATGCGGCGGCGGAGAAGCTGCCGGCTCACCTCCTCGTCCTCTTTTGTCTGCGGTTCCATCTTCTCATGATGTGGGGGTTTCTTTTCACGGCGCCAGGAAAGCGCCCACCCCAGCCAACTGCGCTGGCCCTGCCCCTGGGATTCACGGCGACGAAGGTGACCGCGATGACGGTGAAGACGAGGGTCATCACGCTGAATATCATGGTCGCTGTCGCTGTCGCTGTCGCTCGCACTGTCTCGGTGGTGGTGCGGAGAATGACGAGAGTGCAATTCATCGTGCCGCCGCTCCCACCGGACTAAGGCATCCCACCACCACGACCAGTCCAGCTGTCGCAAGAGCCTCCACTGGGTCTGTATCAGCTCGTTGGCAGTCTCGACAGCCTCGCTGTTGAGACCGTAGCGGCCTGACTGGACCATGGCGGCCACGCCGACGTGGCCGATGCCGTACAGCACGATGCCGATAGCAGTGGTGACGACCATTGCGACGCCAAAAAAGAACGGCGCCAGGGTGTCGACGATGTGGGATACGGCAATCTGGGCCAGATCAAGCAGCAGGTAGGCAGTCCGTCTCAGAAAGATGTGCAGCTGGGAGCTAAGCCGGATCAAGTGCCGGGCAGCAGTTGTCTCCAGCGGTAGAATAGCTACGCTGTAGATGTGGCGGCGAAGCGAGCGCAGCGGGGACCGGACGCTCGCCACGAAGAGAAAGAGCAGGAGAGGGAGGCCAAAGACGACGGTGGACACGGGACGCACGTGGTGAACGAGGCCCTCCATGTGGCTGGTCTGGGCGAGGAAGCGCGACAGCTCTGCATGTGGTGGCCAGGCAAAGCGTCGGGCCAGGCCTTGGTCGAATGCCGAGCTGGCAATGATGCGCGTAATGTTGACAATCGGCGAGGCGTCAGCTGCCAGGTCGCTGTAGCTGTTATTGCCGTTGTTGGTGGCACCGCCTGGTCCTCTGCTGCCCACGATCGACAGCATCAGACCGCACAGAAAGGCATAGTTGGCAAGCCACACGGGGAAGTATTTCGAATTGCACGTCTCTTCGGTCAAGATGTTTGTGAAGAAGAAGCGGACAATGTTTTCGGCGTCATCGGCAAAGAGGAGGCGGAGGAGAAGGGGGCCAAAAAGAAGGGTGCCGAACACCAGGGCGAGCCCGGTGTGCAAGAGTAGCACCAGGTGTGGCATCGTAGGGTCGAGGCAAGGAAGATGGTGAGGAGGAGAGGAGGTAGGTGTTTCCGAGAAGTGTGTTGCTTCATAGGGTAAATATAGGACAAAATCATAACAAGAAGTGAATGCGGAAAGGAAACAAACCAAGAAAAATCACCGAAACGGTACAAACCACCGACAAAAGATTAAACACCAAGTTTCGACAAAATAGGCAGGAACGAATCGGGTGTAACAAGGAAGGTCCAGTAATAGAAGACTGCCGAAGCAGCCGGATTTTGCTTTTCTGTTTGCTCGCTCTCATGCCATCAAAATAAATACAGGAAAAAAAAAATGCATGCAGGCGGCCTTGTTCCCAGAACGCCATGACGCCCATCTGCAGCGCAGACTGGCTTCGTAAACTCCTCGCCTCGACTAGTCGTCCAAGCCCAGCCCATCTACCGTGCCGAGGAAATCACCAGTGCCCCCCTTCAGCAGCTCCTCCACGTTGACGCTGCCGGCCGCAATGTACCGCTCGCTGACGCCTGCATTGATGCGCTTGGACAGCAGCTCGCGCAGCTGGGCGCGCAGCGAGGCCGCCTCGGCCTTGGAGAGCGACCGCGCTTCCTTTTCGCGGTTGCGGCGGCCGCTGCCGCGTCCGCTCCACGAGCCGGCACGTGCCAGGCCGTCACCGCCGTCATTGTCCGAGTCGTACTCGACACCGAGCTCGTCGGCGGCGGCGCGCAGCCAGTTGTCGTCCTTGTTGCCCTTCTCCTTGGCCAGGGTGGCGTCGGCGAGGCGCTTGGCAATGACGACGCGCTCCTTGAGGCGGGCGACGAGGCGGCGGTCGAGGTCGATGGTGCGGATGAAGAAGCTGCCGCTCGTGTTGCCGCTCGTGTTGGCGTCCTTGCCCTTGCCAGGAGCGGTGGAGGCGGCGTGGATCTTGGCCACGAGCCGGCGCGTCGGCGTCACCTCGTCGGGCCCGCACAGCAGAATGCTCTGGCCGGCGCTCTCGGCACGCGCCGTGCGGCCAGACCGGTGCACGTAGTTGTCGGCCGTGCGCGGCACATGGTAGTGCACCACGACGTCAATGCCGGGTATGTCGAGACCGCGCGCAGCCACATCCGTGGCGATGAGCACGGCACCGCCGTTGCTCTGGGCGGCCGTGAAGCGCTCCACGGACCGCAGCCGAGCCTTCTGCGGCATCTGCGAGTGCAGCGCGAGGGCGGCAACGTTGAGGTTCTGCAGCATGGGCGTCAGGCGACGCACGGAGCTGATCGAGTTGGTGAAGACGAGCGTCCGGCGCGTGCGCTGCATCAAGAGCAGAGCGTAGAGATAGAGATCCTGCAGAAGGTCAGCACAGAACTATAGCTGGATGAAAAAAAAGGACAAAAGCAAAAAGAGGAACAAAAGTAACGCTCACCTTCTCCATGCCCCCACACTCGACCAGACCCTCCCGCAGCCGCTCGGCCATTTGCGACACGGGGTTGACGTCGATGAACTTGGGGTCTTCCTCGCGGAAGTTGAGCCGTTTCAGCAGATGCTCCATCGACTGTGCCTGGTCCATCAAGTCGTAGCGGCCTTTGCCGGCCAGCTTCTGCTGCAGCCCCTTGTTGAAGGTCGCCGAAAACACGAGCGTCTGCCGCCCCTTTTGCGGTCCGGCCTGTTCGCCCTCTGTCTCCTCGTCGGCCTCGTCCTCCTCGTCGACCTCGACGCGGTCGAGAGCCAGGAGAATCTCCTCGGCTTCTTTAAAGTGGCCTTCTGAGAGCAGCCGATCGGCCTCGTCGATGACGAGGAACGCGGTCGAGCGGAACGCCTCCATGAGCGGCCGGCTGGCGCTCAGAACTTCCCACAGCCGCCCGGGCGTGCCGACGACAATGTCGGCCTTTTCCAGCTGCCGCTGCTGCTTGTACACGGACAGGCCGCCCGTGACGGCGCACACGTACGGCCCCGAGGGCAGGGCGGAACACAGCTCCTTGATGTGGTTGGTGATCTGGTGGGCCAGCTCGCGCGTGGGCGACAGGACCAGCGCGAGCGGCGGACAGGCTGGACCCTGCCCCGCCGACGACGACTGGTTCTGGTTCTGGTTCTTGGCTTGTCGCTGCCGCCGCCGCTCCCGCTCGGCGCCGACCGATAGCCACTTTTGCACAATGGGGATGGCAAAGGCCAGCGTCTTGCCGGATCCGGTGGACGCCTTGCCGATGACGTCGTGGCCGGCGAGCACCTCGGGGATGGCCGCGGCCTGGATCGCCGTCGGCTTGGAGAACTTGAGACGGGCAAGGCATGACAGCAGCGGTGGAGCCAAGTTCAGGGGCACCCAGGCGGCCACGTCGGCGCCGTCGTCCCCCGCACCCTCGTCCATGTCGGCCAGCAGCGCAAAGCCGCTGCTGCCCAGGCTGGCGTCTTCGGCCGGCGCAGCCTTGGCACCAGCCTTGGCACCCTTCTTCTGCTCCTTTGTGTCAGCCGCTGGTTTCGCCGCTTTCTGCTTTTTCTGCTCCTTGGGCTTGTCTTGTGCCTTTGCCTTGCCTGCCTTGGCTGGTTTGGCTTCGGATGCCTTCGTCTCCAGCGCTTTATCGTTAGACTCTGTCGTGTCGGCTGCTGGGGCTTCGCCAGACGGCTCCGGAGCGTCGTCGAAGCCTTGAAATTCGTCGCTGTCGGCTGCTGATGGGGCTGCGGTAACCTGTATGAACTCGGTTAGCAAAACGGCCGCTGTCGTGAATAGGAAGAAGACCAGCAACGCACAAACTGGATGGTCTCGCCGTCGCGGACAATGTCCACGCCCTGCACCTCCTCGAATCCGAAAAATCCCTCGGCGTCGCCAAACATTTCGGGCACGGAAACCGCCTTCCATTCCAGCTTGTCAGCCGCTACAACGCGCCGGGGCGCTGCTTGCTGTTTTCCTTTCGGTGCAGCGCTGCCGTTGCCTTTTCTGCGCTTTGCTGCCTGTCCATGGTTGGCCTTGCTGAATTTCCGCTTTTTGTTGTTTTTTACTGCTTCCGGCTTGGTCATGTTTGCCATGGTGTCGAATATCGCGCGGCTGGATCGTCCGCTGCGAGCTCTCGGGAGTGTCTGTCCAACGAACGAGGTAGTTGCAGAAATCGCTTTTGGAACATTTTTCTAATCTGAGGCCTGATAAACTTTTTTTGCTGTTATCGATAGCCGGTGGGGGCCAAGCCTTTCCAGCCTTGCTCCGCAGTAAACAGCGTTGGGCCAGTAAAAAAAAAAAAATTGACCCCACGCTTCAAACACCAAAGCTCAGCATAAAAGTTCAGTACGCTGATCGTACATACATCCAGCACCCCTCAAAATGGGCAAGTCGTCCAAGGACAAGCGCGATGCGTACTACCGGCTGGCTAAAGAGCAGGGCTGGCGGGCGCGGAGTGCGTTCAAGCTTCTGCAGCTGGACGAGGGTATGTGAACAGCAGTGTGCACTGCACGTCTGTATTGTGGGATGACAGCTGTGCTGACAGAGACGCGCTGCAGAATTTGACCTGTTTTCTGGAGTGACCCGCGTGGTGGACCTGTGTGCAGCGCCCGGGAGCTGGTCGCAGGTGCTGTCCCGGGTGCTGATCAAGGGCGAAAAGTTTGGCCGGACGGCATGGCAGAACCGGGAGGCCCTGTTTCGGCAGCAGATGCTGGGGGTGGCGGGGGCGGGGGCGACGAGCGGCAAGCAGGGAGCGCTAGCCGCTCCGGCTGTTTCCGACTGTGAGATGCAGGGAACGCCGGCGGCACCGCGCACCAATGTCAAGATCGTGGCCATCGACCTGCAGCCCATCAGCCCGCTGCCGGGCATCGTGACGCTGCGGGCGGACATTACGCACCCGGCAACGGTGCCGCTGCTGCTTCAGGCGCTGGATCCGGACGACGACAGCGCGGCCGACAGCAGCGTGGCCAGCCACCCGGTCGACCTCGTGCTCAGCGACGGCGCGCCCGACGTCACCGGCCTGCACGACCTCGACATGTACGTGCAGTCGCAGTTGCTGTTTGCGGCGCTTAACCTGGCGCTGTGCGTGCTGAAGCCCGGCGGCAAGTTTGTGGCAAAGATCTTCCGCGGGCGCAACGTGGACCTGCTGTTTGCGCAGCTCAAGCTCTTTTTCCGGCGCGTCATCGTGGCCAAGCCGCGGTCGTCGCGCGCCAGCAGCGTGGAGGCGTTTATCGTGTGCCTGGATTTCTGCCCGCCCAAAGGCTTCCAGGCAAGCCTGGAGCGGCCGCTAGGCGTGGGCGACCACATTGCACCTACGTCTACATCTGCGCTCGCGGACGCGTCGTCGTCCGATGTGGAAATGACCGGCACCACAGTCGCGGCGTCGCACGATGCCACAGTCGTGGACATTGCGTACGAAGACCTCACGCCGGCTGCCGCCTCGGCCGAGGAGGCGAAAAACAACAAGTCTGCGGGCTGGATCGCGCCCTTTGTGGCCTGCGGCGACCTCTCGGCTTTCGACTCGGACGCCTCCTACAAGCTACCCGACGACCACGTCTCGCTGGACCCCGTGCAGCCGCCGACGGCACCGCCGTACAAGCGAGCGCTGGAGATGCGCAAAGTGGCCGGCGGGGCCTACGGCAAGACGGGGACAAAGAGCTGAAGCGAAATGAGATGGCTTTGGTTTTGACGACACCACTGTCTCATGTCGGCTAGACGGGCTCGAATTTCGACGATGAAGGTGTCACGGGCGGATTCAGGACGCCATCGTGTCTTGGATCTACACAGCGCCGCGGCAGCGGCCCATGCTCACGAGCCATTCACTGCGTCGTTGCACGGCACAGCTGTGGGCACGAGCGGCCGAATGCCCATAGGCAGACGCAGACGCAAATTGGACAAACGTTGTGCAGAGGATGTCTTGTCCGACGGCTCTGGAGATCTGGTGGACGAACACGGGACTTGGGAGAGGCCGCCCTCGACATGGACTTGGAAGCCACATCGAGTGCTGCTGTGGTGGCGTTTTAGATTATGTGCCACCAGAGATCGTCGCCCTGATCGTATCAGGAAAGCCCACTTGTCATATGAGAGTGCTGGGGATACGTTACACGTGCCATCCAGACCGGAAGATTCTGAGAAGGGGGGCCGACCGCAGCAGCAAAAGGGTGCCGCCGTGCCATGGCTTCGTACACCACGCAAGCCCTCACGCAAGCTCCCAGGGCTGATGGCTTCTGCCTGGTGAAAACGACGCCACGGTGACATACACGGAGCAGAAAATAGACATGGTGGCTGTGACTCGTATCGCCGACCCGTGAATCCTAATTACGCTGCCATGCATGTCGTCGTGTGCGGGGATTCGTATTCAAAGTTTAGAAAACAAAACTTGTTAGTGCGTGCAGGCAGACGGGCAGCTATGGAGAAAAAGCCGCCTGCGGAGATATTACATAGGCAATCTGGAGCAGAGTCTTGGCAAAAACGGCTCATGCCGCGTCCGCACAGAAATTTAAACGCCCTTCCGCCGTTGGGTTTCAGCACGTGTAGGCAGTCATTGGCAGGTGGCAGACGGCCAATTGGTGCGATAAAATCCTCCCAGCCAAGCCAAAACGCCTAAACTGGTCGACGCGCAAGCCGGAAGAAAAGGAGCTGCAGGCAAAGCACGAATGATGAGCCGGCATCTACGATCAAAAGAAGCCTGTGCACTGCGTTTATCTGTGTGTTGTCGCAGGAGATGTACTAAGCCTATACATAGCCCCAGCTAGCACAGCGAGCACTGCCAGCACAGCTAACTCGTATGTCCGACTAACATCTGAATGCGGTACGTCGTCATCTTCCCTCTGCGCCTTGCCAATCACTTAGCAGTACCAACATTTCGTGTCTTTGTCTTTTCGTATTTTTCTTTTCATATTTTTTTCCCAACTTTTTTTATACTTTGGCGTCAGTCAATACCGGATGGGGCAACTCATCTCTCTGGTGCGTGAATGGCCACCCGTTTATCCCCCCCCCCTGTCTCAATTTACGTGCGACGAGTGACATGCTGTGCACGCTTGGGATCTTATTGGACATGTCCTTATAAGGCCTCTGCGTCCCCCTCCTGTCAAGGTTGGGACGCTGCAGCTTTCGTCTTTGTTTTTCTTCCATGCCTTGAACTTATATCGTGGCCATGCGCTCTTCGTCCGACGACGAGCGCACTGCCTTTCTGAGCTACCGACCTCCATCCCGCACGGCATCAACCGAGCGTGCCTTCGGGACGGCCGTCGAGCTCACCACTGTCCGAGAAGATGCCGACGTCAACGTCGACGCCGACGCCGACACCGACGACGCCCTCCTGCAGAAGCTTGACCGCCGACATATCCTGAACCGCCGTCGTCCGGGCTTCGTCTCCCGGGTCTTTGCCGTCCATCGCCTGCCCCGACGCACGGTCCGAGGCGTCCTCTTCTTCACACTCAAATATGTCGTTGCCGTCACGGCCGCCCTGCTCATGCTGACGCCGATGCTGGCCCCGTCCTACCTCAGCCCACCCGCACACTATGGCGACCTCGCGGCCCGCTGCGAAGGCGCCAGCCCCGACGACCCCTTGCTCGACGGCTGCGCCAACCCCTTTCACGAAAAGGTGTTTATCAGCGTCAGCCTGTACGACCGGGCGGGCCATCTGGCGGGCGGGCCGTGGGGCGATGCTTTGGTCGAGCTGATCCACCTCATCGGCCCCAGCCACGTCTTTCTCAGCATCTACGAGAACGACAGCGGGCCCGAGGGCGCGGCGGCGCTGGAGCGGCTGCGGCAGCGGGTGCCCAGCCGGCACGAGATGGTGTACGAGGAGCATGTGCCGCTGAGCGCGTTTCCCAACGTGACGCTGCCGGACGGGACGGTGCGGACGAAGCGGCTGGCGTACCTGACGGAGCTGCGCAACCGGGCGCTACAGCCGCTGGACAGCCTGGAGCGGGTGGACCACGTGGTGTTTGACAAGGTGCTGTTCCTCAACGACGTGGCGTTCCGGGCGCTGGATGCGGCGCAGCTGCTCTTCAGCACGCACGCCAACGCGGCGACGGGCCGCACCGAGTACCTGAGCGCGTGCGCGCTCGACTGGAAGTACCCGTTTTTGTTCTACGACGTCTACGCCCAGCGCGACGCCGACGGCTTCTCCAACGGCGTGCCCATCTTCCCCATCTTCAGCGGGGCCGGCAGCGGCCGCTCGCGCGCGGCCATGCTGGCGCAGGCCGACGCCGTGCCCGTGCGCGGCTGCTGGGGCGGCATGGTGGCCATGCGGGCCGAGCACGTGCAGCACCGCGAGACGTCGCTGCCGCGGCCGGACTTCCAGGACGTCGCCAGCCACGTGCTCGACCCGGCGCACCCAGAGCCCGTCCGCGGACCCGTGCGCTTCCGCTACGAGCCCGAGCTCTTTGTCGACGGCTGCGAGTGCTGTCTGCTGCTGGCCGACGTGGCGCAGGCGGCAGCAGCAGACCCGGACACGGATACGGACACGGACACCACTGGCCAGTACGTCAACCCCTACGTGCGCGTCGCCTACAAGTGGTCGACGCTGCGCTGGCTGCGCGTCGCCCAGCGCTGGGAGCGGCTGCTGGTGCTGCCGCACATGGTGCTGACCACGCTGGCGCGGCTGCCGACGCACAACCCCCACCGCACCGTGCAGGAGGGCGAGCGCTTCGTCGAGGAGGTGTGGGACAGCGACGCCGGCGCCTGGGTTTTGGAGACGCGCACCGGCCGCAGCGGCATGTTCTGCGGCGTGCGCGAGATGCAAGTCGTGCGCGAGGGCGATCGCAAGGGCGACATCAACTGGGAAAATGCCGACATTCCGGCTGGCCAGAAGATGTACTTTCCCAGCTAGCGGCCTCGTTGTGGAGACGGGACCGGGGGAAGACTGCGGATCAAGATAGTCGGTCTCCCCCCCTTCCCCCCTTGATGTAATCATAAAGAGATCATGTCTGCCAGTGGTGTGAATCATACATGCAGTTCGCGCAAATCAAGCTCAGTTCCGAACTCCGCGGAAGGGTCATGTAGATAAACAAGACCGGGGCAGCTCTTCTTCCAACAGCCGTCTTACCGATCCACTCGGACATGAGTCACCGGCCGCTAGATAAGAACCCAGGGCCGGGACGACCGCAGCCGTTGACAACAGGTCAAGATGAATGAACCCATCATGTCTGCGAGCCGGCTTCTCACACGTCTCTCAGCTGCCACCTCCTCTCTCCCTTTCGCTCTCCGCACTTACTGCCGCCACTACAGCACCACCATGGCTGCCTCCGCAAACACTATCCGATCCTGGCATCGCACCGTGTCCGCCCCCGGCGGAGCCGGCGATGCCAAGACGGAGCGTTTTCTCTGCTCCTCCGACCCGGACCTCATCCAGAGGGATGCTCTGCAAAAAGCCTTGTCGTCCGACATGCTCTGGTGGGCGTCTGCACTTGAGCCCTTGGAACTCGACACCATAGTGGACAGCAGCGTCTGTCTGGGGATCTACCACTGTGGGGACGCCGCTGATGCTTCTTCTGCTGCTGGCGCTGCCGCCGCCGCCGCCGCCACCGCCGCCGACGACCCTCCCCCCATGGTCGGCTTCTGCCGCATCATCACCGACCGCGTCACCTTTGCCTACCTGACCGACGTCTACGTCCTGCCCGCGTACCAGCGCCGGGGCCTGGGCGCCTGGCTCATGCGGTGTCTGCGGGAGCTGCTATTCGGGCGGCCCACCGGGGAGGGACAAGAGGGATACCCAGGCTGGCCGTCCCTCCGCAGCCTGTGGATCTTGGCCAGCACGCCCGACGCCGCCCGCATGTATGCCAAGGAGCTCGGCGCCGAAGAGGTGGCGCGGTACCGGCCGATTCCGGGCAAGCCAGACAGCGGCATGATCCACCTGGAGGTGCTAGGGCCGCGCAATGGAACCAGGCATCATAAAGTTGAGAATTAGAGCAAGAAAGGAGGCGAGAGGGGAGAAGGGTAGGGGGGCCGCTTGAGCGGCACAGCGGACGTAGGATATTGTATTTTGATTCTGAATCCAATGTGCCCTTGTCAATTACGCGAGGTCGAAAAGCCAACGTTCAGAGAACTTTCGTGCCGTGACGTTGGAAAAACAGCACTGGCAGTTTTCCCCATATTAATACATTGTGCTCGCAACCCAACCAGCAAGCAGCGGCAGCGGCATCAACAATGAAAAAGAAGGAGAAAGAAAAACTACATTTTGCATCCAAACTATCTGCAGAAATGTTGACCGCAACATCGCGCGGTGGCGGCGTCGTCAGTGACTCATATCTGGATATGCGACCTTGGACGGGTTGACAGCATTTGCCGGCATGTTGGGACACGGCCAGAGTGAACGATTAGGCCGACATGCAAACGGCAATAAATCGATGCTCGAAAGAGCACAAACACAGCAGTGCAGCAGTGACTCATGCCACTCCTCATCATCGGACGTGTCGTGCATTATCGTCTGCCTGCTGCTTCGGACCTGTTGCTGGCAGTTTGCCAGAGCGAACGATTGTTTTCTTTTTTTTTTTCTGGTTTGTCAGCTATCAGACCAGGCGGCCGTGTCAGGTGGTTGCCTGCTGCACGTCGAGGGGTGCAAATGTGTGGACCTCGAGGGCCTGCAGACGGAGGCCGTCGTGGAGGCCGTCGTGGAAGCCGTCGTGGAGGCCGTTGTGGAGGTCGTTGTGGAGGTTGTCGTGGAGAGACGACATGGAGTCGTGCCAGCTGTTGACATTGTCGAAACACAGCCGTTGGGGGATTGCTTCCAGAACCGTCAACAGCTGCTGCGTTGCATCGAATTAACCTGCCGCATTGCAGTACAGGATGAGCTGTCACAAGAGATAAGCACAGCCCAGAAGTGCCGGCCGTGATTGGGGCGTCTGCAGCCACGAAACGGCAGAGCTCAGCCCGCTGGAAACGGCAGGAACCAGCAACAAATGTGCTTCTGCCTCGCAGGATGGAGGGCTGAGGGCTAGGTCGGTGTGATAGCATGCGACCGCCCCTGCTGTATTCATGACCCATTCATCCATTCATTGTCCTCTCTGTCTGGGTCGTCACATCTCAGCTCCTGCCGCCCTTTCTTTTTTTTTTTTTTTCTCTTCCCAACCATCGCCATTCACTCACCGTCATCGCAACTATTTGAACGTTTGTTTGCCATTCTCTCCTCCATCGTGAAAAGAACCTGTTCTTTTCCCAGCTTTCGCTCTGCTTCGCCGCCAAAGAGTTCAGTTCACTCCGACCAGCCTTTCGAGTCTTGTCTGTGTCGCGCTTGCCTTGTTTCACTGACCGACCTGCTGTCCTCCAGACTCCTTTCTGTGCGCCCCCCTCTCTCTCACCATGGCTCGCGAAGGAACGCGCTCGCAGACTGGCCATGCGACGCCGCGCATCTTCCACCCGATCGACACGGCGCCGCCCACCACGCGCAAGGTCAAGAGCAAGCCCAAGGCCAAGCCCAAGCCGCGGACCGCGACTGCAGCGAAGCCTACTGGCGTAGTCAAGAAGAAAGCGCCCAAAAAGGAGATGGCCCCAGCCGCCAAGGTAAGAGAGGACCCTGAACCTGAACCGCCTTCCCCGCCACCGCTCCTATCGTGTGCTTGTGGAATGACCCCCGAGTGCAGACCAAGACCGCTGTCCAGACGGCCGACGAAGAGCTCGCGGCAAAGCCCAAGGCCACCAAGGCATGTGCTTATTTTTTTCTTTTCTTTTTTTCTTTTCTTTTTTTCTCTTCTTTTTTTTCTTTCCTCACCCTGTCTTTGCGCATCCGGCCAAGATGCGTTGCTGACACCACCCAGGAGACGAAGCCAAAGGCGACCGGAAAGAAGAGGTAGCTTAGCTTATTGGGCTGTGCAAGGAGCGGCTGCTGCCCTGTATCAGGGGCCTGCGGCCGTGCGCCGTCTGCGTGTTTGTGTGCATGTGTATCTTATCTGGAATCTGCAAGTAGGCGATGGAATTGATCCGTGTTTGGCTCTGACGAGACGCGCAATACAAAGGCTCGAGAACCCTGATGCATGATGCGATCGTGTGTGTGCTTTGTATCTTATTACTCGTATTACAGGGGCCCCATAACACTGTCGCCGCTAAACCAGCTGCCCTAAAACGGCACCCCCAGTTCCCCACCCGTAGCCTGCTTGCGGACCTTCCAGCACCAGGGAGCCAATCGCCAGGAGCCAATCAGCGGCGGCTGCTATTACCTGGTCCCAATCTGGCTTTGGCGCGATCTCATTTTATCGTCATCAGGCGCGCCGTTTTGTCGCGACGCTGAAAATCGTGTCCCAGGAAAAAAAAGAACGAAAAACGACCACGAGCTTGCATGACCTCCTGCCACGGCCCACGCCACGAATCCCGGAACGAATTCTCCCTCTTCCTGCTCCCCAATCCGCCTGCACCACTGTCCGAGAAGCAGCTCCGCACAAACCGGTCGCAGGAGCCAAAGACATGGTAACGGTGCCCACCCCAACCGGCCATCATGCATATCATCAAGCCGTCATGGCTGAGCCATAGTGGTGAGCAGCCCCCCGCATGGGAGCTGGGATCCGTGGAGGACATCGAGGCCCACATAGAGACGATGTGCACCGGGCTCTGCTGACACAGCGGCAGGCGAACAGAAGGATTTCGAAGTCTACAGCTGCCACGTCTCGTCCGATGGCAAGAGATTGGCGACAGCCGGGGGCGGTGAGTTTCCGCTGCAGTCTCTATGCAGTCTATAGCGCTGCGTTGAGTTGTCTTGTCTGACTGTATGGTAGACGGCCACGTCCGCGTGTGGTCGACCGAGTCCATCTTCCGCTCCAACGACAAGTCGTACAAAGAGCCTCGACAGCTCTGCCACATGAGCCACCACCTCGGCACCATCCACGCCGTCCGCTTCTCGCCCAACGGCCGCTACCTGGCGTCCGGGGCCGACGACAAGATCATCTGCATCTACCACCTCGACCCCAGCCCGCCCTCCCACGCCGCCTCCTTTGGCACGAACGAGCCGCCGCCGGTGGAGAACTGGAAGACGCACAAGCGGCTCATCGGCCACGAGAACGACGTCCAGGACCTGGCCTGGTCGTACGACTCGTCCATCCTGGTGTCGGTCGGCCTCGACTCCAAGGTCGTCGTGTGGTCCGGTCACACTTTTGAGAAGCTCAAGACGCTTTCGGTGCACCAGAGCCACGTCAAGGGCGTCACCTTTGACCCGGCCAACAAGTTCTTTGCCACGGCCAGCGACGACCGCACGATCAAGATTTTCAAGTTCACGCCGCCGCCGCCCAACGCCACGCAGCACGACCTGCTCAACAACTTTGTGCTCGAGACCACCATCAGCGTGCCCTTTAAGAGCTCGCCGCTGACCACCTACTTCCGCCGCTGTTCCTGGTCGCCCGATGGTAACCACATTGCCGCCCCGAACGCCGTCAACGGCCCCGTTAGCTCCGTGGCCATCATCGAGCGCAACCGCTGGGACAGCGAGATCAACCTGATCGGCCACGAGGGCCCCACCGAGGTCTGCATGTTCTCGCCGCGTCTGTTCTACACCAAAAAACCCAAGGCCAGCGGCGAGGCCAACGGCAGCGGCGGCGCACGGGATCGCGAGGGCGAGAGCCTCGTCACCGTCATCGCGTCGGCAGGCCAGGACAAGACGCTGAGCATCTGGAACACCAACACGTCGCGGCCGCTCGTCATCCTGCAGGACCTGGCCTCCAAGTCCATCTCCGACCTGGCCTGGACGCCCGACGGCCAGGCCGTCTTCGCCTCCAGCCTCGACGGCAGCATCGTCATTGTCAAGTTTGAGGAGGGCGAGCTGGGCTGGGTGGCCCAGGCCGAGGAGAACGACAAGGCGCTGCAAAAATTTGGCGTCTCCCGCAAGGGCATGGGCATCGCCGAGGACGTCGACGGCCTCCACCTGGAAAACCACAGCAAGGCGGGCGAGCTGCGCGGCGCTGAGTCGCGCATGGGCGCGCTCATGGGCGACGCCCAGGACAGCAGCGGCACCAGCACGCCCCTGCCGACGACGGGGACGAACGGGACGTCCAAGACGGACGAGAAGAAGGACAGGGAGGGAAGTGGCGGGAATGGAAAGGAAGGGAAAGAGGGGAAGGAGGACAAAAACGGCAAAGAGGACAAAAACAAAGAGGACAAGAACGGCAAAGACGCAAAAGACGCAAAAGAGCCAGCCAAATCTGCCGACGAAGAGAGTGCCGACAAGCGGGCAGAGCGGATAGCGACCCTCAAGTCTCGCGTGACCATCACCAAGGACGGCAAGAAGAGGGTGGCCCCACTGCTGGTGTCGTCGTCGGCGACGGGCCCGTCCTCGCTTCCACAGTCGCAGTTTGTCGGCAAGGCCAACTCGAACAAGACGACGCAGAACGACGCGCCGCAGACGCTGATCGACCTCTCGCGGCCCGTCGACCGGCTGCCCCACGGCGGCATCGCGTCCATGCTTCTGGGCACCAAGAGGAAAGTGGTGGCCGTGGACGGCGGCGAGGAGGACGTGGCCGACCCGGCGGCCAAGCGGTCCACGGGCCTGACCGGCGCTGCCGGGGCCGCGCCGACCGGGCCCACGGCCATCATGATCAACGGCGTCGACGGCGCCGAGCCGGCCACGCTGCAGCCGCCGGTCAACGGGGTCGTGCCGACGCCCGAGTTCATCCGGCCGGCGGTGATCAGCCCGTCCATTGCGGTGTCGCAGGTGCGCCTGGCCGTGCCCAAGGTGCGGGCGCACATTCTGCGGCCGCTGGAAAAGGGCGTGCTGCAGGGGGAGAGCACGCTGGAGGAGGCGTCGCGCATTGCCGAGAACCTCGTGTTCGAGGCCAAGAACCCGGCGCAGCCGCGCGACCCGTCGCACATAACAGTGACGAAGCGCGGCAGCCTGCTGTGGCAGGACTTTTTGCCGCGGGCGGTGCTG
This sequence comes from Harringtonia aguacate, assembly GCA_014183095.1. Lineage (NCBI taxonomy): Eukaryota > Fungi > Ascomycota > Sordariomycetes > Ophiostomatales > Ophiostomataceae > Harringtonia > Harringtonia aguacate. Next base: position 398,492 of record JACCPH010000025.1, read on the forward strand.
CTGGTGGCGGGCAACAAGCAGCTGTGGGCGGCGGCGTGCGAGGACGGCAGTGTGTGCATCTGGACGCCGGCCGGGCGGCGGCTGGTCAGCACCATGGTGCTGGAGGCGCAGCCGGTCATCTTTGAGTGTCGCGACACCTGGCTGCTGTGCATCACCGCCGTCGGCCTCGCCCACGTGTGGAACGTGCGCACCATGACGTCGCCGCACCCGCCCGTGTCGCTGGCGCCCATCCTCGACATTGCCATCCACTCGCTGCACCAGCACGCCGCCACGCCCGGCCCGGGCGTCACCTCGGGCCACCTCAACTCCAACGGCCACGTCGTCGTCACCCTGAGCAACGGCGACGGCTACTACTACGCGCCCAACCTCTACAGCTGGCAGCGCCTGTCCGAGGCCTGGTGGGCCGTCGGCAGCCAGTACTGGAACAGCAACGACAGCGCCGTGAGCGCGCTGCAGACGACGGCTGTGGGGCCGGTCAGCGAGGCCATTGCCGTGACGGGCGACGCCTCGACGACTGGTGGAAATGCCGTATCGTCTGGCATCATCCCCTACCTCGAGCGCCACACGACCAACGAATTCCTGCTCAAGGGCCGCGCCTACACGCTGCAGCGCCTGGTCAAGGCGCTGCTGGCGCGCGACGGCTTCGAGACCTTTGAGGCCAGCGTCAGCATCGCCCACCTCGAGACCCGCATCGCCGGTGCTCTGCAGCTCGGTGCCCGCGACGAGTTCCGCCTCTACCTCTTCATGTACGCCAAGCGCCTCGGCGCCGAGGGCCTGCGCGGCAAGGTCGAGGAGCTGCTCAACAGCCTGCTCGGGGGCGTCCTGCAGGAGGACGGCGCATCGTCTGCAAAGGCGTCTGCCGCCGCCGCCATCTCCGCCGTCGTCGCCGCGCCAGACAGCAGCTGGGGCTGGTTCAGCCAGACGGGCGACATTTGCGGCTGGGACCGGAAGGAGCTGCTCAAGGGCGTGGTCATGATTCTCGGTAGGTTCTTTTTGTGCTTGTCTCTTTGCCTTCGTTCACCCGCTAACCCTCCTAGGCAAATTCCGCGAACTCCAACGGCTCACCGTACAGTACGCTCGCGTGCTCGAGCTGACTCGCGAGGACGAAGACTCCCCAGACGGCCCAGACAGCGCCGGCGACCGCATGGTGCTCGAGTCGTGAAGGGGCGCCTCTTTTTCGTTGTGATTTGTGTTTTCTTTTTGTATTATTCCGGGCGGCTGGCATGTAGGATATTATATATATGGCGTCCGGGTTCTCACTAGGTTCACAAGCTTTTTATTATTACATAGCAAACCTTGAATGTGTTTTCGTGCATGCAGGCACCCACGCCTTGCATAACTCGTACTCGAACGAGACCGGCTCACGGGCTCAGTTCAGACGGCAGCTTGATGTCACTGTGAGACCTTGACGACTCTAGCCTTGTCACTCGTTACCCCTCACCAGGTGATGCCTAGTCGTGCCTGCCTTGTCAACAGCGCTTCTGCTTCTATGACGTCCCTTTCTGGGCTTACCCTGTCGCTCCTTCCTTTCTTTTAGCTATTTAGCTCTCTTTTTTTTTCCCCTCTTCTTTTTGCTCTTCTCTTTAGCCCTTCTTATTACTCTTTCTTGTGCTGACAGACAGCTGTGTCCAGAAAACAAAGTCTACGAGAAGTCGTTGCTGTCACCATCTCATCAACTTTCTGCTCGGTTACATTCCTTGCATTACACCTGTGAAACCCATACTCGACACCCCTTTCACCGCTGTCTATATACGTCATGCTTGACGACGAGTCGGACGGGCGTGCTGGCCCAGTATGGAATCTCGCCGTCCGCACAATCGGAGACGTGGACCCTCCAGTTGACAAGGACGCAAAAGACGACTCCGTGTCGCTCACGGAGCCCATCTACACCTTTCCCGAGGCCACGCCCGACTGGGACAACTTGAGCGTCATCCACCGCAACACGCTACCGCCCCGCAGCTACTTCTTCCACTATGCGCACGCGGTTGACGCAGCTTCAGCCGACGTCGACACTGCGCTGAGTCTGCGGCTGTCTGGCGACGAGGCCAGCCCGTGGCACCTGCATGTGTCGCCGTCACCACTGACGGGTCCACGAGCCTTTCACGCGCCGGGCTTCCAGCCGATGTCCTCAGACGGCTGGTCGCAAGTGGCCGTCCCGGGCATGTGGCAACTGCAGGGCAAAGGGCGCGGGCCGCAGTACACCAGCCTCAACTACCCTTGGCCAGTGGACTTGCCGCGGGTGCCGCTGGACGACAACGAGTGCGGGCGGTACCTCACGCGGTTTTCGGTGCCGGCAACGCTGGGCCGCAGCCGCATCAGCACGAGACGGCCAGGCACGCAGCTGCGGTTGCGCTTCGAGGGCGTCGACTCGGCGTTTTCGGTGTGGATCAACAGCACCTACGTCGGGTATTCGCAGGGCGCCCGGAACCCGAGCGAGTTTGACGTCACTGCGGCGGTCAAGAACGACGGCACTGACAATACGCTAGCCGTCGAAGTCTACCAGCGCTGCGACGGCTCCTACCTCGAGGGCCAGAACCAGTGGTGGCTGAGCGGCATCTTTCGAGACGTGTATCTGCACATTTTCCGGCCTGTCTCGGTCCAAGACTTTCATGTCAAGACGCTGCTCGATGATGACTACCAGGATGCCGAACTCTCCGTGGACGTCCACATTCGGGATGCTCGTGACAGCAGACCGGCAACAGCAGCTGCTGTCGCCTGTTTGGAGCTCAATGATGCCGATGGCCATACAATTTCTAAGCAGCACACGGGCATATCGTCCGATCGTGTCTCATTCTCGCTGCGAATTCAGAACCCACGCAAGTGGATCGCCGAGACCCCCTACCTCTATACCCTCATCCTATCTGTCGGTGACAATGGCGATCCCGTCTTTGTCGCCCAGAAAGTTGGCTTCCGGCGTGTCGAGCTGGTCAACGGAGTATTCTGTGTCAACGGCCATCCCATCAAGATTCGCGGCGTCAACCGCCATGAGCACCACCCCGACTTTGGCCGCGCCGTGCCCTATGCCTGGATGCGCCACGACCTCCTGCTGATGAAGCTGTACAATATCAACGGCATCCGCACCTCACACTGCATCCATGACCCGCGCATGTACGAGCTGGCCAACGAGCTGGGATTCTGGGTCATGGATGAGGCAGACCTCCAGTGCCATGACAACGCCAGGACGTACGGCCCGCCTAAACCTCTCTGCAGGGTCTCCGACAACCCGGAGTGGGAAAATGCTTACATCGATCGTGCTCTTCAGATGGTTGCCCGTGACAAGAACCAGCCGTGCGTTGTTCTGTGGTCTTTGGGCAACGAGTCGTATTGTGGCAGCAACCATAAAGCCATGTACGATCGCATCAAACAACTCGACGACACGCGACTAGTCCACTACGAGCCCGACCTGCACGCCGAGACAGTCGACATTTTCAGTCGTAAGTGCGGGTCAATTGGGGCTCTTGCTCTTACGATGCAAAGCCCGACGAAGCCGCATTTAGACTGCGAGTCTCACTACTTTGAGAACACTGTGTTAAGGATGCTCGATGACAACGAGAAACTTTTCCATTTCTCCCATTTGATGGGTTTCTTTGCGTTGGAGTGGGCTGACTATGTAGGGTCCGTTACGGAAAAGAAGGAGCTGGTCATTCCTGCCGGTGAGTCTATGCTGAACCTCCTTATTTATGTGTTTGCCACCTAACAGAGCAGGAATCAAACCGCACGCCACCGCGTCCTTAATATTGGATGGCCTGGAAGGACTCCCCTCGACTGCGGCTGCCCTTGTATTGTCCTTTAGCCTCCGCTAGGCTACGACATGGGCAGCAGCTGGACACGAGGTGGCCTTTTCTCAGATATTGCTGGAGACCGCATCTGGTCTTCACCAGTGGCGAACGATGTCTGTACCGGCCTCTCTGCGTACGCACACTCTGGCCGAGATGGTCGGACCGTCTCTACTTGGAATTCACGGTTGGAACGGCGACGAATGGGTATTTGACATGGCTGTCGGAAGCATCACGTCGTGGACGCGACCGGCCTTCTTGGGTGCGAACATCATTACCGAGCCGCCGACGATTGATTTGTACCGCGCACTTGCGGACCATGATGATACCAGCTTTTCTGGTCTGCAGTGGCGGAACTATCGATTGCACGAGGCCAGAGCTCACATTGTACGCTCGTCCTGGGCCATGGAGAGGGACAGCGGTGTGGCTGTGGTTTCGGTGACGTCGCGCGTTGCACCGCCCGCGCTCAACTGGGCGTTGGTGGTCGATACGACGTTCCGGTTCTCAGGCCGAGACGTGGAAATCCGCGTGCAGGCCGAGCGGCAGGGCGAGTGTATCCCTCCCATGATGGCGCGCTTCGGGTTGAAACTTGGCCTGGCTAGCGTGGACACGGCACGCTGGTTCGGACTCGGACCAGGCGAGAGCTACGACGACAAGCCATGCGGCCAGCGTATTGGAAACTGGGAAAGCAGCATCGACAGATTGTTTGTGGACTACGAGTATCCACAGGGCAACGGAAATCGGGCGGAGGTGTCTTGAGTCGAGTTTCTCGGCAGCAGAAACTCTGACGTTGCAAACCAGCAGCGCATCCTCCGTGCCAGGTTCGATGGCGGAGAGGGCAACTTTCAGGCGCTCAAGTACACAGCGGCTGCGTTGGATGCAGCCCAGCATCCGTACGAGCTGCGGACACACAGAGAGGACACACTGGTGCATCTTGACTGGATACACAGGTGGCTGGGTGCACGCACCTGCAATGATATAAAGACTACACGGTATATTGCTCAAGAGACGAAGGGTGAGAACCCAATAACCTGGTCGATTCTGCTCGAATAGAGAAACACGCAATGTGGAGGGGATGTGGTATTGAAAATTAACCTAAACAGGGATTGGGGGGGGGGGGGGGTATCTTTGCCTATTCTTCAATTTGGTTCTACCTCTTTTTGATTTCATGATTTTTCTGTTTTATTCTGTCATCTTTGTTACCATGGTGCATCTGCCGGCGGTGTCCGCCGCCGCACCTTGATCTTGACGTCCAGCGGCGGGATGATGGTCTGGCCGATCCACTTTGACTGAGGGCGTGTGGCCAGCGGCTGGATGTCGTAGTGGCTGAAGAGGTACGCGAGAATCATCTTGAGCTCGTGGGCAACAAAGAAGCGGCCGGGGCAGGCGTGGCGGCCGTGGCCGAAGGAGAGATGGTGATCACTTGTGGTGACCATGCCGACCAATTTGGCCTCGCGGGCTTGGTCCGGGTCGTCGGAGGTGCGGGCCGTCTCGCGCAGACGGGCAAAGCGGAAGGCGTCATAACAAGTTGGGTCGTCATAGAGGGAGGGGTCGTCATGGACGCTAGAGAGGTTGAGGGTGAGGACGGTGCCCTTGGCAGCATGCCAACCCTCGGCGGGGTTGGTGACGCCCTGGGGGGCGACAACCTTGCGCCGGATGAGCGCCAGAGCAATGTGGCTGACGCGCATGCTCTCGCGGATGGCGCTGTCGGTGAGCCAGAGGTGGTTGAGGAGGGTCTTGGTCCAGTGGGGCCGGCCCTCCTGGCCGGCGCGGGCGCGGGTGACCTCGTCGCGGATGGCGTCGACGAAGCCGCGGGCCGGGTCGGACGACAGCAGGTCGAGCAGCACAAACTGGCCTGTGAGGACGGTGGTGTGGATGGCGGCAAACTCGACGGGCAGCAGGCGCTTGGACATGGCAGTGGTGGTGAGCTCGGCGGTGCGGCCCTCGGCACGCGCCATGCGGATGTGCCACGTGAGGTAGTCCTCAGGCAGGGCGTCTTCGTCAGGTGCGGCGAGGCGGGCGGAGAGGAGGGGCTCTAGCACGGCGTGCGCCTGCCGCCAGCTCCACCAGTTGCGCACCTGCAGGATACGGGCGGCCAGCGGCTGCAGAAGCCGGGGTACCATGTTCAGCAAGAAGCTGTTGACGACGACAAGGTCGGCGAAGTGCACCATGGGTTCCAGCAGTCGCGGATCCCGGCACAGCCCCGGGCCCACCAGCAGCCGGTTCGTCACCGGCGCCACCATGGCCAGCCACGCATCCCACAGCGTCACCGTGCGCCAGCCGTCCGCATCCACCTCCCCCTTGCTAGAGTCACCAAATGCCGCGTCCACCGCCGCGGCCACCTCCTCTTCGAGGCCCGGCAGCAGGCCCGGCAGGTGGCGTGCGAGGTTGCGGTGGATGACGCGGATGTGGAAGTGCGCGTGCGCGTCGGCTTCCGGGTCGTCGTAGTGGGCGGAATAGGCGGCGTGGCGGTTGCTCATCAAGAAGTTGTAGCGGCTGAAGAGCACGTCATCGTGAGCCGCGTGCGTCGACATCACCGTGTCCGGCAGGTCCAGCAACCAGGCCGTCTGCTCGCGTGGCACGATGATCTCTTGCGCACACGCCGGTGCCGCCGGCAGGACAAAAGAGCGGCCGTGCTTTGAATACTGGGCGGTCAGCGGGTGGAAGGCAGTCCAGCCTGGGGACATCAACAGCTTACCTTCTGGTATCCCTCGTCCACCCACTTCTGAAAGTACAGGAAATAGCCCAGCCAGTTCGCCAGCGTCGCCCACAGGCCGGTGCCGAAGCCCATGCGCGGCAGCGACTTGGGGTACTGCGGCTGCTGCGCGCAGTCGTTCACAAACGAGACCGTGAGCACGACGGCTAGGGCGACGAGCACGCGACCAACTGTCAGCCGGTCCACCAGCCGGAGTACAGCATCCGCGGCCGTGTGCACCAGCAAGTCCAACTCGCTTGTCCAGCCAGCCGCAGAACCGGAGCCTAGTAGAGACCCCAGCGGCACGACAGTCGGGACGCTGGTCGGCAGAGCCGCCAGGAGGCTCGCAGCAAGGGTCATGGCGGGCGTTGATCGACAGAGAGAGGGAGGGCTCACAAGGCTTACAAGGCTCAAGGCTCAAGGCAAGACTCAAGACTCAAGGGTGGAAGCAGACAAAGGTGCAGACAAAGCAGGCACGAAATAGGTGCGAGGCAAGGGTCTGAACAGGGCGTCCTATTGTTCTTATCTTATGCCGGGCGTCTCGTTTAGCCGCACAGTATCACCAAATCGAGCTCCCTGCGTTGGTTTGCTGCCTTCTGCCGTCTTGGCAACGCCCCCGATGTGGTATCACCCTTGGTTTTTGTAATAGTGCTTTCTGTCGTGTCTGCGGTGTTACACACCCTTCGGGCTACAATAAGAGTCCGACGACGACTTCTTACCCGCCGAAGCACGGCCCTGTCGTCATATGAGACCGAAATAGAAAGGGGCCAGAGAGGGGGGAGGGGAGGGGGGGGAGAGTGATCTTGGGGAAAGAACGTAGACACTTATTTCGAGACGCGAGCAAAGACGAGACAAGAAACAAGAAAGCGCCATTGCGCAGGAAAAAAAAAACCGGGGTCCAAACTGATAAGGGACTGAAGAGGGTTCCCCATTCTCGTCACCAACGCCCGTTCAGACTAACCGAATACTCCGTTACATTGAGAAGGCGGCTGTATTCTTTCACACACAAGGCACACAATGCACACACATAAGAGGCACAGAAAGTACACAATGTGGTTGTTGTGCGTTAGCAGTGAGTAAGCCCGGGGAAAAAGGGGGGGGGCCACCAAAAGAGTAAACGAGACGATTTGATGCACACGAGCTGCAGGTGTGTGTGGTGGTGGTGGTGTTGGTTGGGCAGCGTCTCAGGTTTCTCCTGCTGATGGTCATGAACCACCAATCCCGCGCGGTCCTTTACGAAAAGTAAGCGGGATGGCGTCTTGAGGAGGAGGGGGGGGGAAGTGAGGGTGTTCGTGGGAGGTCCTTGGGGTGGAGGTCCTAGGTCCTCGGGGAGCTTACTCCGTGCATGCGGGCTGCTGAGACGGGCTGGGGGGAGGAGCCCACACCTGCATACCTGCATGCACGTTGCTCACAGCCTGCATGTCGCTCACATCGGCAAATGCAGCCCCAAACCGTTTACAAAAAAGAATGCCGCTTCATCGTGCCACTATTATGGGGTCCAGCGCCCCAGCATGGGAAGTGGGAAGGGGGGGGGGGGCAACAGTCCTCAACACAGACGCTTTGATGCTGCGCCCGTCTTGCTGGCTGTTTAGTTTCGTTTCAAGTGATCGGCCCCGTCCTTGCAACGCAAAACAAGGGGGTTGTCTCCGAGTGCCCTATTATGTATGCATCTTACCCATCACGTGGCAACAACTGTATCTGCGTGTTTTGCATTGTGTGTCTGTGAATTTTGTATTTTGTATTTGTAAGATGCGCTCTGCCGGACAGTTCGGAGACCCGATGTGTGCGTGTGTTTGTGTGTTTGTTTTGTACCTCACGGCCGCACCTCGCACGGGTGGCGGTCTGTGCGGTCTTGGTGACATCCCGCAGAATCAAGGCTTCTGGTCGCCCAGCAAGCCGTGAAAGGGGAACAAAAGGACAGAAGAATAGAAGAACAGAAGAACACAAGGTCGCCGTTAATCTCTGGTATTGCATCTTCGGCTAACACATTTGAACGGGTTACATCCAAGATGGCTACTTGTAAAGCTGCTAGCACATGTGAATTAAAATTGCGGTGACGCTGGCAGTAACATCGTCTCCAACCAAGACCCAATTCCAGAATATTTACCGTGTATTCGTATCCACGTATTCGTATCCACACTGCCACGAGGCTGGTATATATCGGGATCAGAAGCATGGCGAGGCCAAACAAAGGTATCCATTTTGTAGTCATAACGTAGTCAAACCGAACTCCGACGTTAGCCCAACTGCAAAAAAAACCTATTAAAACAGTCATACAGAAGAAGACAACCCCTTCCCCCCTGGAATAATACAGAATAGGAAAGACAGAGAGAACGTAGGAAGAGGAATACAGAATGACAAAAAAAGAAGACAACAAGAAAAAAAAAATCAGGGCCGGAGTGTTTCGTCAGCATCATCCATGGTGCTGGTCTCTTGTTCCTCCTCATCTCCGCCGACCGGGTCGCCGTCCTCTGTATCCGACAGAATGCTCTCCTCGCCACGTGCGGCCCGCTGTGCAATGTCGCGCTCGTGGTAGATCTCTCCCCGGCGCCGCTCAGCTTCCGTCAGACAGTCGACATACGTCCTGTACTTGACAATCTCCCGCAGGAGGTGAGAGCTCTTGCGCTCCCAGTTGGCCATGGCCTTGTTGGCGTTGTGGCCCCGTGGCGTAAATGCCAGCAGCATCGGCGACCGCAGGGCGTTGTGTCCCTGCAGCTCTTCTTCAATGCTCTTGACATATGCCAGCAGAATCTGCAGCTGCTGGTCTTCTCCCGCGTTCGACGACCGCAGGGACTGCGCCGGTGGAGTCCACTCGGCGATATGGATGCGGTCGCCTGGCAGCTTCCCTTGGCGTCCGGTCGGGACGGCACTGTGCAGGACGGAACCCGCAGACGCCGCAAACCCGCTTGAAGACGAGCCGCTCCGCACATGGCCATGCCCAAAATCAAACGACCCTCCTGACCGGAAAGACGACCTGGACTGCATGCTAGCCCGACCCGCGGCCGACGAGCCTGGTCGGGAGGCCGGTGGAGGATAGGGTCCGCCCGGACCAGCGTTGCTGGCTGTTGGCAGCGTCGCGCTGGACTCGTTTTTGATGGCGCTCACAAGCGCATTGTTCACAATCGACTCGCTCCAGCCGTACTCGATATTCGAGATGCCACCCACGAGCGGATGCGTGCTCAGCCGAGCACTCCAGTAATTCGCCGTAGTCACAAACTCCTTGCAGATCTCCGGCGTGCCGACTTGGAACAGGTGTACGGCACCCGTAGGCAGGCTCAATGCCCACACGTTGGGGCGCTGTCGTGAATACCCTGGCGGGGGCAATGCCGAAGCCAGCGTCTGTTTCAGGCCAAATGTCCCCAGGTTCGTGGCATTGTCCTGCCAGTTGCCGCCACCCACAACGGCGCCCTTTGGCAGAGGCCCGGTACGGCCGCGGCCCTTGGCACGGAGCGTCTTGGTGGGCGTGAACGAGAAGATGCTCATTTGGCCCTTTTGGATGACGGCAAAGACTTCTGTCCAGTTTCTATCCTTGGCCTTCTTCTCGATGCCATCCAGATGATGCTTGTGGACAACAAGGCCCTCCTTCACCCAAGGCGGGCCAGCCAGCTCGAGTGACTCGTCGTCCAACAGAGGGCCGTCTTTGGCGTAGTTCGACTGGTCGTCGCTGACCACAGACTGAACACTACCAAGAGTATCCTCCCTGATAATGGCTTGGCTGAGTGCATTGGCAAAGCCGATGGACTGGTGGTATTCGCTGCGACCCCACGACGAGCTAAACGATTCCATAGACATGGATGCCTGGGTCCGCCCCAACGACTGTCGACTCCACGTGGCCGAGGAGCCCGCGGGGCTCCACACAGAGTTGCCATCTTCGAAGCTCGTGCGGCTCGAGGCAAACCCGTTCCCGCCTGCGCTCGTCGGTACTCTTGCCCTGGACCGGCTCTTGGATGTCCAGCGAGACGACCCGGCTCGGATGCTGGGTTCGGGCACACGCCCACGAATCGAGCCTTGGCCCTCGGACGGAGCCTTGCTGAGAACACTGGGCGTGCGTTTCAACATGCCAATGACAGACAGACCGCTCTGGCTGGGCGTCTGGGTATTCGACTCTGCTGCGGCGCCGAACAGAGGCAAGCGCTCATCGCGAATGGAGGCATAAATGTCCTTGAGCACGGTCTCTACCTGAGCTTCCCATGCGCGCAAAGAGCCATAGAATGGCGTCTTGACGAGCGGGCCACAGTCGTCGTGGTGCCCCAGCGACGAGCCGGAACGTGGTTGGTCCTGCGGGGCTTCGGTGGCCGCCGCTGCAAGTGCCGAATTCTTCCCTGGCAAGATGCTGGGGCGTGAAAAGGCGTCTGGCGCCGATTCGGAGACGGTCTGCCGGATCGAGGTCATGGTATTTTTGATAAACTGGCTTCTGGTCATCTTGTTTTCGATATCGGCTAGATGAAGATCAGTGTTGAGGAGCATGATTGAGTAGCAGGTTGTGTGGACGACATCTGTGGAAACAGCAGTTAGCAAGCCGAATTTGGTATTATTTGAGAGACCGAAAAAGAGACAGGAAATGTCTTACCAAAAGACTTGAAGCCGTGGTTGGGATTGCACGTGCACCACCGGTTGGAGAAGGCGACCAGGATGCGATCAACCTGCTGGGTTTCGGCACGCAGCACCAGACGGCTGCAGACTTCGCGGAGCGAGCTGACAATGCTCTCCTCGTGAAAATCGTAGAGGTCCATGTAAGCCCGCAGCGTCCGCTGGCGAACGGGGCCTTCCTCGCCCATCCACGAAGCGGCCTTGTCTTTCTGGATAAAGTCCTCGTTGCCCTCGTAGATGTTTCTCGCCTTTTGCAAATCGTCTTCGGTCGGATCCCCGACGACAAATTCAGGCTCGTCAAGCGGGTGGGACGCGTCTTGTATGGGGGTCGTGGCAGAGGCAGAACCGGGGTTGCTTGCGCTCTGGAGGGGACTGTCCTGGCCCTTCTTGTCAAAGCTGAGGCTGGGCACGCTTCGTATAACGGTGTCGGTAGACGGCACCGTGCTGGTTGGAGATTTCACAACGCCTTCGATGGGAAGGGTGAGTTTTGAGTCGTGGGGCACGTCATCGTCTATGGCGCTGCTGCCTGCATGGCCTACACTCATATGGCGAGCGCTTGTGGGTGAGAGAAGGCCATCTTCTGTCATGGCTGCTGACACAGTGCGCTGTTCCCTGCTCAGCTTGAGGCGGTGATCGGCTACCGCCCTCTTAGCCACACGTCGAGGACTCTCTTCGTCGTCGCTGTTGTCGTTGAGGAACGAGCCTGCACGGGCAGGATGAGGCGGCTCAGGAGCCTGTCGTGAGGGAGTTTCCATTAAATGATGCTGCTGCTGTTGTCCGTAGTCTTCCCCGGCGATTGCGTCGGGTTCGACGGAACGAATGGTGGCTCTCGGCGAAGGCTCATACTCGGGTGAGAAGCCTCTCGTGGAGCGGCCTGCGGCGTCCTCGGCCTCTAGCTTGTGGTTTGTCAGGGCTGGCCCTGGGCCATGTCCCAGGCCCATGTCGTCATCATCGTCTTGTCCGGGTTGGCTGTCGTCCAAAACCGTACCGTCCAGATTCCCATTGGGGAAAACCGGGCTTGCCTTGAGGTAGGGGCTCATAGCACGCCGGAGGCTGGTAACAGGACTGTGGGCAGATTTGGCCACGAGCTGCACGTTTTGCAGTACTGGCGCTTTTAGTGGCTGTATGGCCGACTGCGGCTGCGGCTGCTGCGGCTCGAGCTGGGGGGCTTGCGTTGGTGGCAGTCGTTGGGCAGTGGGCTGAACGAATTCCGGGGGGAGCGGCGGAAGTGCCTCGTTCTCAGAGACGCTCTTCTTCCTTCTCCGGAAGAACCCTGAAGGCTTCTTCTGGATGAGGCCATGCGAAGAGTGGTGGCTCTCTCTAGACGGCGGCGTACTTTGCAATGATTTGGCCGTCTGACCACGGCTGGCCGTGGCGTCGACCGAGTTGGAGGAAACGTAGGCAGTATTGTTGGTAGGCATGGCAGAGGCGGAAGGGTCAACGCCGGCCACGGTGTCACGGAACGAGCCAAACACCCGCCGAAAGAAGCCTGGACGCTCCTTCTGCTGTGGGGGTTGGGATGGTGGTGGCACAGCCTCTTTCGGCTTCTCGTAGCCAACATGCGGTGCCGGGGCCGAGTCCAGATCCAAGACCGGGACCGGCGGGGGGGCACTGTACTTGACCGGGGCCTGGCGGCCGACAGTTGCACTCCGCGACGATCGTACACTACGCCGCCGTTCGGGAGAGCGTCCTGGTATTCTGAGGTCGGCTGTCGAGTCTTCCATTGGGGCTTGATAGGACATAGCCGGCATGGATGGTGCAGTGGTGAGCTTCCGGGGTCCCCCGGGGATCGTTGGCGTTGGGGCAGAGTCGTCCACGTTGTCATTGAAGAAAGTGTTGGAAAATTCGATATGCCATGGCGGCTGAGTAGTGGCATTAGTGACCGGAGTGGCAATCGGGGCTGTCATTGGGGCGGCAGCTGGAGCCACAGCGGAGCCCATTGGGCGCGGGCCCATATCGAAGCTAGAAGAACGACCGCCAAAGCCTTGGGCCCATCGCTGGCTGCCCAGCACCTGCACATATCCGCCGGTATCGATGCTGTTGCTGCTGCTGCTCTTGCTCCCCTTGCCACCTCGCGAGTGTGGTATGCGAGGCGTGCCTGGCTGGCTGCCTCGATGCAGCGACTCACGCATGCTGTTGATGCGGCCGAGGCCTGACTGGTAGCCCGAGCTGCTGTTGCTGCGGCGGCTGCGGGAGTGGATGCTGCTGGACACGCGGCTGGCATCGTCGGCGGCCTCGTAGTCGGAGCTGTATGAGTAGCCGTGACGGATGGTGCCACGCGTCGAGGTGGGCATGGTGTTGAGTCGGGACAGGTCATCGCCGGTGGCGGACGTGGTCATGGAGTAGAGTCGATGGTCCTCGAAGGAGGGCGCCGTGCGAGACGCCGGGACAGGATAGAACTGGTTGCTCATCTGGCCCATGGAGAACTGGTCCAGAGAGAGCAGCATGTTGGACACGAGCGAGTCGCGGACATGACGTGAGGGCAGAGACAGGTCGTGCGAGTCGCGCTGGCCCGGCCTCAACGGCGGCTCGGCCATGGGTTGAGCGTTCTCCTTATTGGCAGACATGTCGACAGGGGTGTACAGGTTGAGGAACGTCTCGACTTCGGTGGGAGGATGTGGCGAGGTCGGGAACTTGAGAGGACGGCTGGCAGCTCCGGGAGCAGCTGTGGCCATCATCGACGGCGTCGGTGGTGTTGATGTCGCAGTTTTAATCGAGGTTCTGTTTCGACTGCTTCCCCTGGCCGAAGGGATAGGTGGCTTGCGGAGCGGCGACAGCGGGGGCAGGGAGGCACTGGTCAGGGATTTGGCCCGTGACGTGTTGACGCTGAGATCCGGGCGCCGCCTCTGGCCTCGGCGCGAGTGATCGGATTGCATGGTCAAGAAGAGGAAGGAGGAAAGGGGGGGTGGGAGGTGAACAGAAAAAAGCAAAGATAGGAGGCGCCTAGCAAGGGCTGGATCTCACGCTAGACCGCGTCCGCAGCGTGTCGGGCGGTTTTAATGAATCGCTACCTAAATAAGGGCCTGCTGGGTGGTGCGGAGACTGGCAAGGCCAGACGATACCGCTTTGGTCGTCGATTCGGCGTGAGATCAGGAGAGGCCCTTTGTTCTGGAAACATGCCATGTGCAAGAAAAAAAAAAAAAGACGAAAAAAAAAAAGTCCAGAGAATGAGGATCGCGGATTTGCTCGTTTCGATGTCCCGCGTTCGGCGTCCCGCTCTCCCTCCTTCCTGCACGTCTCTCTCACACCGTCCTTCGCGCGACCCCTTTTGCTGGACTGGTCGCCCTGGCGCTAAGATGGCTAGGGCCAGGGGGGAGAGGGGAATTGATGCAGGGGTAAGGCTAGGTAGGGAAGAGGTGGTGGGCGGTTCCAACGAATAATAGAGCAGCGACCAAGCGGGATGAAACGCCACAGCGGGTTTGGCTTTCCCAAAATGGGCGGAGCGCCAATAAACTCGGGGACCCGTCGAAGACACGATGGAGGATGGAGAAGCCGTTGAAAGGAGCCGGAGGCTGGCGTCCGGGATGAGGCCAGGAAGCCTGAAAAAACGGCTAACCAGAGAAGACGGAGGGACGACTCTGCGAAATGAATGGAAGAGGAGAAACGTGCTGCTTTTTGTCTCTGGGCACGTTGCATCCTGGTAATAGATGGGGTCATATAGATGTGGTGCATTGATGGAGGTACGAGATGCCGAAACTGAGATGGAAAATGGAAAAGGCCACGATGTAGCCATATGGGGCAAAAAATGAGGTTGTCTTGGTACTACGGGGTCGGCGCCGCTGCGACGTTTCCGAGGAAGGCACGCGCCTGGCGTGCCTGCCTTGGGTGACATTACGCGAAAGCCACACGCACAACAGTGACGATCAATGCACCGGAAGGAGCGACAGGACTAGCAAGCAAACAAAAGAGGCCGTTCTGCCGTCTGGTTCTGCCGTCTGGTTCTGCCGCCCGCAGCAGAGACGCAAAGAGCGAGCCAGACCCATGGGATGGGATCGCAGAGGCCGTTTTGACGTCTTTGTCCATTGCCCAGCCACTATGCACCTTGCGAGTATCATGGGTGGGGCTGCCCTCTGACCGCAGCGTCTCTTGTTGAGTCAGGTACGACGGCGAGTACGAGTACAGGACTCCATATCTCCATATGTCTGCGCGTACTCAACTGACACATCGAAATTTGCGGCACGGTCCATGTTCAACATACGAGTGCCAGTGTGTTTCTGGGTGATTTGTCTTACATGGCACGGCGTATCGCTCGTATTGCGATGGGCCTGTCTGGCTGCCAATACTGCAACGCGCGACCCGTTGAGACATTGCATGCAGGCATTTGTAGTGCTGTCGGGAGTCAGCCAAGAAAATGGGGATACCATAAATATGTCGTACTCGCAGGCGTGTGTCTCAGCCCAATTTCGCGCCTGTGCACAGGGCGCCTGCAGCCTGCGTTTTTTTACAAAAGTATGACCAGATAATTTCACAAAACCGAAAGCGATGATATCATCTCCATCCTGACGCAGGGGCAAAATATCACTGTTGCAACCGGTGGGCCGACGCCCCGGCCAGGAGAACTCGATCGAGGTTGTTTATATCCGGAAGGTTTCTAGAATGCATCCTCGAGAGGCGGGAGCGAGGCGCGTCCCGTAGGACACTCGTCATCCTCGTGGCCTTGCTGTGCCACGAACGACTCTACAAACGCGAGTGCCGGACCCTGCGGGAAACGGGCTTTTGCTCGTAGCCTTGCAAACAGCCATTGGCTGTCCCCTGAACATCTTAGCTTCTTGGCAGCGACAAGGCTGTGTGGTGTGGTGGCTTCCTTCGCGTCGACAGATCCTCCAATCTGGCTTGTGTCTCCTGTCCAGGGGAGGTATTACAAGGTTTTTCGAAAATGCAGGGTCGGCGGTCGGGTGTTCCCCGTGCCGTGCTCGTTCCGATGCCGGCTGCCAGCTGCCAGCTGCTGGTAGACGAGTAGTTCCTGGACACGCCGCAGACTCTTCGGCCGTTGTGTGCCAACTACGAGGACAAAGGCAGATACGGTATTATCTGTGGCCGCCGGCAGGTACTACCCGCAAAAGCGGTGAACAGTGCGGCGTGGAAAAGTTTTCAATTTTTCATTTTATTATTACGGCGTCGACAGAAAAGACAGCGAACGCTCGCGTGACCACTTTTTTGCCTCTCAGCAGAGCCAATGGGGGTACTCATGCTGGCCAGAGCGCCCGGACATCCACGAGAAAACTACGAGGTGGCTGCGTATCACCTCCGGGACGGCAGGGCGATCAAGGCAAATGGCATGCTAGTCGGCAAATTTCAGTGGACGCCTGACATGGAAAAGCGAGGTTCTGTGTGGGAGTATTACTCGTACATGAAAAGTGCATTGCCGACTCGGCACCGAAGCAAACCTCGCCCACCAACAACACAGCAGCACCAAACACCACCAGCCCGGAGCCAGCAAAATAAAAACGGCCAGATTTTTCACCGGCCACCTCGATCTGCGTGCTAGTGCTTTTTGGGGGGGGGCGAAATGCTTGTCTACGAGTACAGTTGGGGACGATGACGTGCCTTTGGCCCCTTCGACACCACGCCCAAGTTGCACCCCGGATCTGAGAAAGGGAGAGAGGCCAGGCACGGCTGTCCGGCACGCCCGATTCAGCAACGCCACCTTGCGATCCTGATTACCTGCTTACCTCCTTGACAGCGTACTCGTAGCCAGTGGGTCTCTCTCTCTCTCTCGGGACCGGACCGGACGTTCAGGAGACGAAGCGGTCTGGTTTATTTTCCCGTATTCTCCGTGCTTGTGATTGGTATATCTGGTGCAGGCCAGCACGTAGCCTCATGTAATTTTGTATCCATCTCACAAACAAAGTTGTTGCATGCTGAATACAGCCCGGCTCCTGGAACAAATGCCTGCCCCTTGGATCCTAAACCACTTGCATGACTGTCGTCGCCAATAGAGACTACAGCAACCTGATCTACGCTCGTTTACAATGCTCGAAAAGGAGGATGGCAGACCCGAAGCCACATCCCGGCCTTCCACCTCGGACGACGATGCGGTCGAGGAGCTCCAGACGTTTGGAGACACGTCCACCACCATAGCCACCGTGGAGGAGCAAGCTGCTTCCACAGGAGAGCAGCCTGCGGCGGCGGCTGAGAACCGCCCGGAGACGCCGGCACCTCCGCTGTACTCCATTTACACGCACGGCCAAAAGATTTCCATCACGTTGCTGGTCTCCTTTTTGGCCATCATCTCGCCGCTGTCCGGCGCCATCTACCTGCCGGCGCTCGACTCGCTGGCAGAGGACCTCCACGTGCCGGTGTCCGACATCAGCCTCACCATCACCACATTCATGGTAAGATATGCCTCCTGCTTGGCTGCTTGGGTTATGGCACGTGTCCGGGATCCTGTTCTGACTGTTTCTCCCCAGATCTTTCAAGGCATCGCGCCGTCTTTTCTCGGCAACTTTTCCGACGTCTACGGCCGGCGGCCGGCCTACCTCATCTGCTTCTCTCTCTACGTCTGCGCCAACCTCGGCCTGGCTCTGCAGAACAGCTATCCCGCGCTCATGGTGCTGCGCTGTCTGCAGAGCAGCGGCAGCAGCGCCACCATTGCGCTCAGCAGCGCCTGCGTGGCGGACCTGGTGACGCGGGCGGAGCGCGGGTCGTACATTGGCTACGCGGCCATGGGGGTGACGCTGGGCCCCGCGCTGGGCCCGGTGGCGGGCGGTCTGCTGACGCAGTACTTTGGCTGGCGCGGCATCTTTTGGTTCCTGCTGATCTTGTCGGCGGTGCTGGTGGCCGTCATGGTGACGGTGCTGCCCGAGACGTGCCGCTACATTGTCGGCAACGGCAGCGTGGATCCGCCGTGGTGGAACCTGTCGCTGTTGCAGGCGTTGCGGTTGCGGCGGCGGCACCCGAATAAGACGCTACGGCAGCAGCAGCACACGCCAGCTAGCAGCAAGAAGCGGCGGCCCAACCCGTTTGCGGCGCTGCACATCCTGCTGGAGCGCGAGGGCGGCGTGACGCTGGGCTGCGGCGCGCTGCTCTCGGCCGGCTACTTTATGGTGCTGACGACGCTGTCGGTGCAGCTGCACGCACGCTTCGGCTTCGCGCCCGTCACCGTCGGTCTGTGCTACCTGCCGCTGGGCGTCGGCACGCTGTCGTCGCGCTGGACCATTGGCATCCTGCTCGACTGGAACTTCCGCCGCTGGGCGCGCCAGCTCGGCATCGCCATCGACCTCAACCGCCAGCAGAGCCTCGACGCGCTGCCCATTGAAAAGATCCGCCTGCAGATCTCCATCTGCTCCATCTACCTCTCCTCCATTGCCGTCGTCGCCTACGGCTGGACCCTGGAGAGCCACGCCTCGCTCGCCGGCATCGAGATCGCCCTCTTCTTCCTCGGCCTCTTCTTCGCCGGCTCCATGAACTGCATCAACACCCTCATCGTCGACACCCACCCGGACTCGCCCGCCACCGCCGTCGCCGCCAACAACCTGTTCCGCTGCCTCGTCAGCGCCGGCGCCACCGCTGTGGCCCTGCCCCTCATCAACCGTATCGGCATGGGCTGGACCTCTGTCTTCATTGCCGGCGTCTGGGTCGTCTTCAGCCCTGCGCTCTGGCTCGTCATGTTCCGCGGAGCCCAGTGGCGGCAGGCCGACAAGGAAAAGAAGGAGCGTAAAAAGGAAATGCAGACATCGGCTGTGTAGACGGGCAGTCGCTGTGAGAATGGTAAATGCAAAGACTTAAAAGCGGAAAGACCAAAAACAAGGCTGATGGGGAAAAAAATCAAAGCAACGGCGAATGGTGTCTGGAGAGCCACCACCTAATCTGCCACGCTGTGAAATGCAATACTCACAGTGGTTGGCTGTAGCGGCTCAGTACGAAAAGGCAGTGTCGAGTGTTTGGAGCCAGGCAATCAATCCACTGTGGCTTCCTGGGCAAATTCTTGTCTGCTGAATGCAGAAGGACCTTGGTTTCGGTGGTTACCGAGTAAATCTACCCGGAATTCTTCCTTTAGGGGGCTAATGAGAAATGAACCACATGCAACGGTAATACATCTCTTGCTCGGAGTTCGTGGCCATTTCCATCATCATCATCATGCATCATATTTTGCTCGTCGTATCCTATCCAATAATGAAAAATAAAATCCCATAACCTCAAACTGCCGTATTGATAACGCCTGGACCATTGTTCCATGCAAAAACAACAAAATCATTATTCCATCCGTGGGCCATGCTTTGTCCTGAGGGTGCCATCTAACTACTTGCCCTCGCTTTCCGGGTATTTTTCTTGCCAGCTCTTGCTTTGGAGTTCCGCCTCGTGTTGGGTCGTCGTTGTTGCTTGACATTTGGGGAAGGCTTATTCGCTGCTGACCGCCTGCTTTGTCTCCGCCCAGCGACAGGAGTTATCACCGCTGCTGGCGCTGCTGTCCCTTCTGCTTCTTCTTCCTGTTTCTTCACCTTGCCCTTTCCTTGTGCCCGGGGCGTTGATGCATTTGCTGCAGCCAGGCGGCTGCTTCTCCGGCGAAGTACCGGCATCTCTGCCGGGGAGGCTTCTCGGGCTGCTTCGGGTGGGGCGTCCGCACTTATTGGGTCTTCTCGCTCGACGTTCGCCTTCTTAGTTCCCCTGGCACTCTTGGTCTTGGAAATATTGCTGTTGCCGGCTACCTTGGCCTTTGCCACTCTGGGCGTGCGGCCACGACGTTGTACAGGCGGCTGCGGATCATTGTCATCTCCCGCGGCGGCTTCACGCAGTCGGGCCTGGCGTTGCCGTTTCTGGAGTGGCTGCTCGTCTAGCTGTGATTGATCCAGCTCTGGTGTCCATGGTCTCTTCCCCATAAGATTCGATTCCCGCGGTTGGCCTTGCATCCGGTCCCGATCTTGTGCATCACCATTGCCATCATTGTTGTCGTCGGTGGGATGGCTGTTCTCTCCACTATCCACCACGTCGGCATCATCGTCTTGGGCATGGCTCGGCCCGGCTTCACCATCTTCGTCCCACGGCTTTCCGGTAAAGACATTTCCACGCTTCCTCATAGATTCTGGCATCACAAACTTGAATGGTTTCACCGGCTTTGTTGGAGGAGGAATTTCTTCATCGGATTCCTCCGCCAGTAGGCGAGCCATGCGCTCGGGGTCGGGCAACGGACCATGTTGATCCAAGACTGGCACTGGAGGTCGACGAGATTTGTCAAATGCCTCCGGAGGGAGCTTGGCAGCCGTTTCCTCGCCCAACTCTTCACGAGCCAGAGTCCTGTCGTCTAGCTCATGCTTCCAGGACATTCCCGGTAGAACTCCCCATGCTGCACGCCAGAGACTTCGCCGCACCCAGGCAGTCTTGACCGTCTCGTAGGCCTTGGTATTGATGTCGGCAAACTCGGTTGGATGCGGTGCGATGTCCCGCGGAAGCTCGAGACCGCTCGTTGCGGCATTGCCGTTCTGGCCGTTTTGGTTGTAGGCACCGCCGCCACCAGACGGCCCTGCAGCTGGCCGGTTGGCGTTGGCTTCGTGTTCGCGAAGAAGGCGCTCGCGCTCCTTGTCGACCTGGTACATGAATTGCTGTAGAGGTCGTGTCTTGTCGCGCGCCACCAGCAGAGCGGCCCGCCGTGCGATGCGCTGCCGCGCCTCTTCCCGTTTCTGTTCGTCTGTCTTCACTCGATGTGGTTTCTTCGTAGCAGACTTCACGAAAGGAAATATGGACACAGGTGGCGACTCTGTCTCTTCTTCAGCCCCAGACTCGGACTCAATTGTGTCCTTCAAAGGATACTCATGTCTCCACAACCACAGCGGCTCTTCCTTCCATTCGTTGTCCCAAATACCCTGTTCAATCCAAGCTGCTCTTATTTCTCTCTTTATGCGTTTGTCGAGCCGGGCTTCCGATGGCATCCCATGGTCAGTAAACGGTGTGCGTCGGGCGCGTTCTTCTTTGACCAGAGCCCTGAACTGGTTGCCCGGCGATGACACCCTGACTTTATCTAGCAGCTCCCAGAATGAGGTTACGAGATGGCGCTGCTCTTCTTCTTCGCGACGCGGCGTAGGTGGTTCGACAGTCGAGGCGAGGGACTCGCGAGATTTGTAGGGCGGGGGCAGGTCGTGGTCAAACTGGTCAAATCGGCGATTGTCAAAGCGGCGATGACGTTCTTGCTCGAGGCGCTGAGGATCGTTGGCTAAGGGAGCAAGGGCTGCATTGGCTCGTAGGAGGCCAAATACTGGCATACCGTCAGGCATGGTGTATTTTGAGTCGCTGCATTTGCGATACGGTTAGAGTGTGAGGAACAGAGAAAACGGTCGGTGGTTTAAGGCCCTCATAAGTAGGTCGCGTTGCGGGTCGCTCCTTCTGTTATTTGGCGCCCAAATATTTAGGCAGTCGTGACAGGGCTGTGTCGCCCCACTTTAGTAACAACGACCCCCGACGCCTCCAGCATCATTGGCTGCAAATGCATATTCACCCTCGAATCAGTTGCAAGGCGTCTCGCTGCCTAAGATAATGGCGGCGGGTTCTGGCCATTTAGACCCAGGCTGCTCCTGGATGTGGTCTGCCCTCCTTGTCTGCTCTCCTTCTTCCTTTTTCTTTCTCACTTGTTCTTTGCTCTTAAATCCTTTTCTTCCCTTCTTCTTATGCTATCGCACATCCCTTCGCTTGTAAGGTGGCAAGCATGCATCCTCTGGCATTGTTCTCCTTGTATCCGCTGACCCCAGCTGCCAGGGATGCTGTTAAAGATCCCTTCAATGAACGCCGCGTCGTTTCCATCCTGAGAGACGACAATGAGGAACAGGCTCTTAGCATCGGACAGTTCATGTCAAAGTCGAGAGACAGCTCGACCTTGGCTACTCTCGGACGCTCTGGTGACATTGTTCTGAGAGGGAACTACATTTCTAGGACCCAATGCTCCTTCGAGATCAACCAGGAGACAAAAATCGTCATGTTTTGCGACCGGTCGCCCGGACAGACGTGCCAAGTTTCTGGACCGCATTCATTTCCATTTGAGACCAGACCAGACCGCACCCGCAAGGTGGCCATGACAAGAGACGTTAACACTGTCATTGGAATGGGCGGTCCTGGTAGGGACATGGTCCGGTTCGAACTGATCTGGAATTCAAGCGGTTCTGACGACGAAACAAAACGCAAGATTGAAAAACGAGCGAATGACAGCATGGAAAGCGACCCATTGCTGGCACAAACAGCCGACATCCTGGATACCACACCAACTGTGGTGCCCAGCCGATTCCGCTCTCCTTCCCCCATGTCTGACCGGAACAGCGTCCGGTTTCATCCCATTCAGGACATTCTAGGGTCTGGGTCGTATGGGACAGTGCAGAAGGGGATCAATGTCGACACTGGCAACTTTCTAGCCGTGAAGATCATGACGATTCCGCCACTCGGCTCGAGTAGAAGGCAAAGGCGGCTGGAGGTAGTCGAACGGGAAATCCGCGTCCATTCAAAAATCAGCCACGTAAGTACACATTTACATATTGCTATTTAACCTACTGCTGTTGTTGTCGTTGTCTGCCTTCTCATTCTTGCGTACATCCTGGCTAAGATTTTTTTTAGCCTCATATTGTACAGTTTCTAGGCTACACGCATGTAAACGACTTAGTCTCCATTGCACTAAGCCTGGAAGAGGGTACACTCAAGTCTCTGTTGCTCTCGCCCGGCAGGTGCAAATCAAACGAAGAAATCGCTACTTCTGTCCTTGAGCAGATGCTTCAACCTTCCCCTGAATTCTTCGTCCGTGCACTAGCTACTGTTAGTGCACATCACCAAATCACACCAGTACCCCTAACAACACCAATTTCCCACTCAAATCCACGACATGCCTCCCGCCGACGGCGGCAGAGGTCGGCCACAGCAGCCGCAAGGCCGCCTTGCGGCGGCCGCCTGGCTGGTGTCGTCGAGCCCCGTAGGGCATGCTTCCCCCTCGAACCT
>JACCPH010000241.1:0-10065 GCA_014183095.1 Harringtonia aguacate
GACATGGGGGCCGAGACAGTTGGCGCATTGCGCGGGTGCAGTGCATTGTCCCGGGGGATGGCTCGCGAGGCCTCGACCACATTGTCTGCAGCGCGGAGCCCGGGTGCATTTCCTAGGGTTGCAGTATCCCTGGCAGCCGTCTGCGTGCAGCTCTACCACTACCTTGCGAGCGATGTGGCGGGCAAGGGTGCTGGCTCCAAAGAGCCGGAATGGTGCTGGGCGCCGATCGAAGGAGATGACCCAAGACGACATCTCGCCGTGGCTGTCTGCCGAGCGCCGGGTTTCGTGGACCCGGACCGGGGACAGGCCTGTCTGCGTCATGGCCTCTTCTGCCACCAGCGCGTCCGGGGTATCGGTACCGGAGTAGTCGAGCAGCGATGGGCGCTCCACCTTGTCCACGACAAACGTGAACCATGGGACGTTGGTGCAGACCTCTGACACCGGGAGGCGGCCCTTGATGCGGTCTTCCTGGGCTAGGATCGCCGCCCTAGTGGCGGCGGAGTCCGGGTGGAGCGCCCAGCCAGTGGCCGTGCGGGTGGCCTTTGGGATCTTGTTGACCTCCAGGCCTGCTGCCGCAGCCAGTTCCCGTCTCACCACCAGCGGGTTGGCCAGCACTTGGCGGCCCTCGGGGGTCAGGCGGATGAGGACGCGTGCGTCCTGAACGGGGTTAGCGCCGTTACCGTGGTCACAGTGTTTGTTGGCAGCCGGTACAACGTCGGGGGAGTCGGGATTGGGGGTCGCGGTCACGGCGGCATAGGTCTTGGGTTGTATCGCGACATCGGAGGGCTTGCGCAGGCCGAGTGCCTTCTCGATGAAGGAAGCGAATTGCTGCGACAGCGAGCGGGCTGTCGCCTGGAGGGGCCCGGTAGCCAGGTTGGAGACGCAGGCCTCCATAGCCGCCGCCAGCGCCTTCGCAGCTTCCGCGTGGAGCCCGATCGTGGCCTTGGCCCCGTTGATGACCAGGTCTAGTTCTACCTGGGACTCTCTGTCTGGGTTCCCGGAGGTTCTATCTGCACTAGAATCGTCCGCTTGCCGCCCTTCCGTCGGGGCGGGAGAAGTCATGTTGTGCGGTCCGTCCCGTCTTTCGGCGGAGCTGTTAGTGTTTCGGTGATTGTTTGGTGCGTGCACTAACAGTTTGAGAGTCGCGTTCAGCCAGAAGGATATTCGCCATATCTTCCACATCAACAAGCCGGGGCAGAAATCCACGCGCATCCAAGTCCAAGACGTACATTAGAAGAGTATTTTCTTCTAGCTCCGTCAATTTCATCGAATTGGTGCGGACATCTTGTCGAGCGCGTCGGCCATTCATTCTGTGACGAAGGGTCGCTTCAGGGATGTTATAGGTCCTTGCCATCGCTCTGATGCTGCTTCTTTGGTTTTTGTGAATAGACTCAATAGCAAGCAATACCCTGCTTTCAATTGAACTTGATTCCATTTTTTGTTGTGATAAAAATGTGGTTCAAAGATAAATTGTGGTAATTTGGGAGGGAGTGCGTCGCTCGCTTATGTGCGTCGCTCGCTTATGGATCACGTTAATAAACCTACTTGTGACGGTTCCACACGGATGAGTCTCGTAGAGGAAACAAGGAGTCGATCCTATGGCGCGAAAAGAATCAAGATCCAAAAGAAAGAAGGAGAGAAGAAGAAGAAGAAGAAGACTCCTAGCTATATACAGCCTGCCAGGAGGGTGGTCCACCTACCCCTTGGCGCAGGGATCCCCGGCTGACCTTTCCGCCGTTACTAGGCTTCCACCATGTGGCTCGGGGCTCGTCCCTTCTCCACCGCATGGCTTGAGGCTCGTCCCTTCTCCACTCCCGGGCCCTTGGCCCGCCACATCACCCCCCTCCTCCCGTTCTTTCGGGGTCAGACCACGGTAATGTCGTCAAGGTCTGCTCGTAGGCTGCCATGGCCGCCGTATCCGTGAGCTCTCGTAACGGCTCCCATGTAGGCTGTGCATAGCCCGTCCAGTGTACCAGGAGCTGCCATCCGCGGCCCCGGCGTCGGTGTGCCGATATACGGGCCACCTCCCATTCCTCGGCGCCATCCACCCGTAGTGCCGGCGGCTCCTCGTACGCTTGTTCTTGACTCGGGAGAGGGTCCTCGGATAGCCGGCGTAGCAAGTCCACGTGGAATACCGGGTGGATTCCTGGCGGGGTGTTAAGTCGCACGGCGTGAAATCCCACCAGCTGTTTCTCTTGCGTTACGGTCCACGCCTGCGTTTCTTCGGCCTTGGCCTTTCGTCACCGTGGACTCCGATCGGCTCCCACGTGCCATCGTCCCACGCCTGTCCTGGAATCTTAACGCTGGCCATAATCACGGTAAAATCCAGAATCTCCAAAGCTCCCGTAGCCGTGAGATGGGCCAGAAGCGCTCGACATGCCCGAGCCGTATCCGCCTTCACCCTCTGGGTAATAGTAGGTTTGCGCCAACTGTTGCTGCTGCGGCTGTTCTCGAAGCCTGTGATATGGTAACCTGTGACCTCGGTGGGTCTCGATGCGCCGGAAGCCCGGGTCGCCGAAGAAACCGCGGTGTAGCGGGAGCGACGAGACGAAGCACCGTCTCGGATCCGTGGTATTTCTTCCATCGGCGGTTCTTGAACTCTGTGCTGTTTGAGGTGGAAGGTTTTCGAGCACGTAATTATTGCCAATAATGTGGTGAAAGCCATAGCCGGTTACAAAACGCTGAAAGTTGACCAGCTCAATACCGGGAACTCCCTGGCCGATGAAATCCCACCTCACAATCTGCATGCTATTCAGTCGAATCATGCACTGGGTGCTGT
Source organism: Harringtonia aguacate (assembly GCA_014183095.1). Taxonomy (NCBI): domain Eukaryota; kingdom Fungi; phylum Ascomycota; class Sordariomycetes; order Ophiostomatales; family Ophiostomataceae; genus Harringtonia; species Harringtonia aguacate. The sequence goes on from JACCPH010000241.1 coordinate 2,780, forward strand.
TGTGATTGTTAGGCCCGTTGCTACAGAGAGAGAGACGGGGGAAATTTTTGAAAAGACAAGGACAAAGGCCTGCCACATTTACCCAAAACATACATGAAGTCGCGGCAACCATCTAGTGCACGTGTTACTGGATCGGCTTCAACGAACGTGAAGTTGGTCAGATCACTTCGGTGTCCGGCAGGGCAGGTCCCATGCATGCCGCGAAAAATACGGACCCAGGCCCCGACGGTGAGTTCGGTATTTCGTAAAGGAAACTGGAATGCGACCGCAGCCTTGATGCTGGATTCAATGTATGGGGTGAGGGTGATGGTGAACTCTCCGGGGTCGCCCGAGTACTCCATGCTAAGGCGACAGCCATAATAAGGGATATTGTAAATGTCATTAATCGGCTGGTTTATATTAACCTTAAAGACGACGTGAGGCTTCAGGACGTCGTCCTGGCGTAGGAACTCAACGAAGCACTGTGCCACTTTCCGAGTAAGTAGCTGGTTTAAGGTTGTTTTCGCTTGGCTATCCACATCATACAAAGTGTAAGTTGGCGCCATTATGGATCGTTCGTTTGGCGTTTGGTAAAGGTTGAGGTCAAAGTGGGGTGCTGGGTCTTGCTTTAAGATATAGCGGGGTAGTGGGGTTAAATATTAATAAGCGGGTTTTTTTATTTATCAGCTGCCAACCTGCAAAAATTACACCAAATAGCGTCAGAAGCTCATTCCTACAAATCCAACATATCCTACAGAGACCACAGAAATCATGGAGTTCATAGCCCATGAAAACGATACTCTCATGGAAGCAGCCCAGCGCATCACGCAAGACGAGCTGGTGGCCCAGCAAAAGAAGGTTGGCCCTTGCAATGAACGCGGCTACGCAATCACGGGGTTCGTCTATCCTCCGGATCACCCGCTATTCTACGTGAAAGCGCGCGGTTTTCCTTCTGAGGCCGCTACCCAGCAGTTTGTCTACGATTCGCTGCGGGCCATGAGCCCAGACGTGCGGCAAGGCATCTCTGTGCCAAGGATCTACCGTACCATCCCTTACTATAACAGATGCTTCATCATTATGGAGCTTATACGCGGGACAACACTGCGGGAGCTGTGTGAGGAGGGTGCGACAACTGACAACGAAAACTTCTGTGCCACTATGGATGCCTATTACGCACGAGTGTCGCAAGGCCTCCAGCTCCTGGTATCGCTACCGCCGCATGTCGATGCAACGCCTGGGCCCGTTGGCGGTGGCTACTTCCGCCATCCACTGTTTGCAGACTTCGACGCACCGATGAAGTTTGACTCCATTGACATGCTGGAGCGCTATGTGAATCAGGTACGTATCTTGTTCTCATGGAGAGGCATCGACTTGTCAGTTGCTTACGTCTCAGCTGGCCACTTGGTTCTCCAAGACAGACCCTACAGCCACGCTTGAGCGCAAGCTCGTGCTTGTCTTCTCCGACCTGCACATGGGAAACTTCATCTTCACCGAAGACGGCGGCCTGTGCATCATCGACTTTGCCGACGCAGCCTTCCTGCCGCCCACCTTTCTAACCTACACGCTGCACTGCCCAAAGGCTGTTCCGTCTATTGATGTCGCCGCAGCGGTGCGTAAAGACTTCGATTTGCCTATGGAAAATCTGCAAGTGATGCGGCGTATCTCGCAGCTGACCAGGATTCCCGTGTACAAATTGGGTATGTCTGGGCCTACGGCCCATGTTCTACATCTTGCAATGTGCAATGCTAACATGCCACCAATGACAGGCTTTCGCAGGGTAAGGCCGTTCCAAGTATTGATTCGTGTGATGATTTCTTTTCTTACATGACTGCTTTGAAATACACCATAGCTAACGACGTACCAGGACCAAGACCGCAGGCTTTTGGAGCGGGCTCAGGAAGATGAAGCGCAAAAAAAGGCTAAACAGAGCACAGCTGCAGAAACTGGGGTGGAAAGCCATCCCAATGAATTAATCTGAACAGATGCCGTAACACACCGAGAACGAGCGACGAAAGAGTGTATGGTGTCGTATGTTACGGTGGAACAAGACAGGAGGAAGATTAGCCGGCGCAAGGGGCAACACTTGAACAAGTCGAAAGAGGGATTCGCGCACAAGACTGGATTTTGAAGGATCGTACTCAGAGAGGGTAATTGACACAGAGTCCATCCTTTTTTTTCTCACACAGCATCGCCGGCACGATCCCTGTCGAGGTCCATTTTAGTTTTCTCCGACATGGGTGTCTACATCGATTGTTCCCCCACAAATAACCCACAAATACCCACAAAACAAATCGAATGGGCAGAGCCAATCAGAGCTGTGTATTTTCAGTTGGACCACCCCTGTTTGAGCAGAAACGGATTAGAACTGTCGCCGAAGTTTGATTGGGCGACCCGTAGGACAGAGTGGATTGTTTTAATGTGGGGGGATTTTCTAAACACGTATTTTGATTCGCGCGATAAGAGCAGCGATAAGGCCAAGGCTTTGGTTTCCGATTCGAACCGAATCGGAAAAAAAATACGAGACGTAGCTTTTTGGATAACTAGGTTTCGACTTAGGGTAAACATGTGGAAACAAAATGGAAGAAACGGTCGGACTCAACAACGAACACCGCATACTGCTCTGCTTACACTGTTCGACGGGCGTACGCCCAGGGAAGGGGGTCGAGTACCACTTCCGCGGCACACACCATTACCGGGGCGCACTTTTGCAAGAGATTTTGTCGACATACCAAGACGCAGCGCTTTGCGATCCAGCTACGGTCCGATTGCCAGATGATGGGTCTATGGCGATTGACGGGCAGCAGGTGTATGCTGGGTACCGGTGTACACAGTGCCGGTATGTCGTACGGGCATACGACAACATTATACGGCACTGATACGGCACTGGCGGGCCCGTACACATACGGGTCCAGGGCAACCAGGGACACCCGTACGAATCCAGTCGTGGTGCCGCGGGCGGTATGCGCGCTACTGGGTGGTGGGCGGCCGAGAAGTAGAAGGAACCGGAGGAGGAGCCGAGGACGAAGGAGCAGGCAGCTCACTGTCCGGGCTCGAGGCGGCCGTGCAAGAGGGTCAAGCATACATCTCGACGGAACAGATGGCGGAGAGGCTGCGCGGCGACGCCGACGAGAGCATCGACCGCGACTCGCCGTGGGTTCAGCACGTCCGGTGGGTGCGGCACTTTGGCACGCGCGGCTTGGTGGCGATCGGCCAGGCGGCGCAGTGGGAGAGAAAGAAGAAGGCGGGCTGGGAGGACCAGGACGAGGCAGGGCGGCGTGACGATGCAGCCGTGCAGCTGCTCGGGGCCAGCTTCGAGCGCGAGATGGCGCGGTGCTGTCTGCGGCTCGACAGCGTGCCGGTGCAGACGCTGCGGCTGCTGAACAACATCGAGCCGCGGAGGACGGACGGGCAGCCGGTCCGGCGGAAAGCGCAGGCGTCGAGCATGGCCAAGTATGCGCTGGTGGGCCGGCGGTTTCTGGCGTTCTGCTACCGGGCGTTTCAGCTCGGGCGGGAGGCGGCTGAGGCGCAGTGGGGGTTGTTTGTGGATGTTGTCCGGGCGGTGGACGAGCTGGCGGAGGCGGAGGAGAAGAGGGCGGGAGAGAGGAGGGCAGAAGGGCGTTTAAGGAGGAGAGCGAGGAGAGCGAGGACAGCGAGGAGAGCGAGGACAGCGAGGAGGACAGCGAAAGAGTCCACGCTCCGCCCGTACGACAGATCACGGACCAAGCAAAGCTCGACGCGCTTGACCACGCTTGTTTCCAGTTTCTGGTCGGCTGTATCCGCGACCGCGTTGGCGGCGACGTATACACGAACGTGCTATTCTGCTTCTGCGCTGCGGCCGGGATCCGTACCGAGCCGGCCGGGTTCCGCGAGCCGATCGAGTCCACCGGCTTGCTGGCGGCCGTGCTCTGGTGGAGCCGGCTGTTCTTCTTGGAAGCCGAGATGGCGGGCGCGCCGCTCGAGCTCGAGGCGCTGTCGTACGAGCGGCTGGCGGTGTTCGACGCGGCACACGCGGCGTGGCTGTGCAGCGGCACGCACGCGGTCGTCGACGTGGTGGTCGAGTGGATGGCGTACGGCAAGGGCTACCGGACGCAGACGACCGGGCGGCCGGCGGTACGGTGGTCGGCGGACCGCGGCGCGCTGTTCCAGAACGGCGAGCGGATCCGCGTCCGGGACTTTCAGCAGACGCTGTGCCAGCTCGTCGAGCAGGCCGAGGCGCAGCTGGCCGGGCTGCTCGGGGTGAGCGGCGCCGCCGGCTGGGCGGCCGCAGACTTCTCAACAAGCAGTCAGTTATCAAGCAGTACTGATTACTGATTGATACTGATATGCTACCAGTATCAGTACGCTTCTAATCAATCAATCAGTAATCAGTAACCCACGTGACCACGTTTTGATTGTCGAGTTTTGGTCGTGTAGGCTGTTAATTATTAAGAAGAGCTATCTACTACGGTAGGCAGAGGTTGCGCCCTCCTTAAAATGGCGTAGATACAGTGTAAATCAGACAGTAGTGACAGTGCACCGCACATTATATCAACAATGCTAAGTAAACACAAGGGGGAGGATATATTCCAAATTCAACATTGATCGATCTTTGAGCCCTGCGCGCGTCGCGTGGGATTCTGTGACATCCCACATAGTGCTTTTCGCAGGGCAGAGCCATCTCGCTGTGCCTTTGCGCGTCAACATGCCTCCTGGGTCGTCTCTAATTGCAAGGGACGTTGAATACGACGACCTTAGCTCACCAGCACCAGAATCAAGCATCTCTGAAACTGAGCAGCTTCGTCCGCCGCAGTCAATTTTCTCTGCACACTTTCCTTCCGGGTCATCTTCATCATCTGCATGTACGCGTCAATCGCAGCCAAAGAAGCGCAGACTACGCGCGCCAGAAACCTGGAAGCACTTCCGCGTACCACAGGGAGACGAAGACACACACCAAAACAACCAACGACTCTGGTATTGTGATCAATGCCGCAACCCGCCATGGCGAACCGTCTCGACCACAAGCGCCAAGCGGCATATGCGAAATGACCACGGCGTTGTCATCGATGATGACGAACGGCCATCTAAAAGGGCACTCCAGCAGTCCCTTGAAGTCGCATTCACACGCGTAGAAGAGAAAAACCGAGCAATTGTCTCGCGGGACGAACAATCGATCTTGCGGAATACGATCGAGCTCGACGCATTCTATGAAGCCCAGATTCAGCTGATTACGCGCCGCCGTCTTCCACTCAACTGTGTCTCTTGGCCGGAGTATCAAGCACTCCTTTGCGCCGTTAATCCGAAGGCTGAAGAGATTCTCATCCAGTCAGGCAATACGGCATTGGCTCATATTGAGCGGTCATACAGAATACATCGCGAGAACATCAAGGTCCAGCTGCAGGCGGCAAAGTCACAGGTCCACTTCAGTATCGATCTGTGGTCATCGCCGCATCGCAAAGCTTTTCTCGGAATATGTGGACAATGGGTCGATGAACACTACCAGCTCCGTGAGGCTTTATTGGGTCTACCGAACGTGCAGCACGGCCACTCCGGAGACACAATGTCACGGCACCTGCTAGACACTGTGCGGTATTTCAACATTGCAGGCAACATTGGCTACTTCACCTCTGATAACGCTGCGGCCAATGACGCTTGCCTGCGTGCTTTGTCGACGGCCCTGGCAAACGAATTTGACGTCAAAGTGAACCCCGCTGAGCGCCGTGTCCGATGCGGGGGCCACATTATCAATCTCTGTCTCCAGGCGTTTCTCTTTGCCGCCAGCAAGGAGGCCCTCAACGCGGCAATTGAAGAAGCAGAGAGCAACGCAGATACCACGGTTGTAGAGTCTTTGCAGGCGCAGGTGCAGCAAAGGAGCAGCAAAGACAGGCATAGAAAGGTCCCGGAGGATCAAGCTGGATGGCGATCGATAGGGCCTCTGGGCAAACTGCACAATATCGCCGTGTTCATCCGGAGCTCCGGTACACAGCGATGCTTGGCAACGCTTGGCAGGCCGTGCACTCGGCATTGGCAATGCAACGAGGTGGAATTCATGGTATATGCTGCTCCGCGCCGCCCTCGAGAAGAAGGACAGGCTTATGGTGTTTCAACAAGAACATCATAAGGCCCTGGGTGAAGACAGTTTGTGAAGAACGCTAACCACGCATCGATATACCTGGCCGCCGAGACAACGTTTCGCCATGGGGATCCGACTCAGAAATCCGTCGAACGTATCCACATGGCGAAAAAGGCGGGTTATGAAGCCCTTCGACGGCGCCACATCCAGGACTACTCCAAGTTGTTCTCCAGAGTCCAGTTCACACTGGGAACGGCGGACAGCAACAGTGACAGTACGGCACAGCAGTGTACCAGCGCGCAAATGGCATGTGCTCGGTCGGGTAAGCTGCCCACCTCTCTGATTCCTCTATATTTTCAGTTTGGGCGGTATCTTCTCATTGCATCGAGCCGACCCGGCGACAAAGCTCTTCCAGCCAACTTGCAGGGAATTTGGAACGACCAGATGAGCCCGGCGTGGGGGTCCAAGTGGACGATCAACATCAACACACAGATGAATTACTGGCCGGCCGAGGTTGCCAACCTATCCGAATGCCAGCTTCCACTGTTTGATCTGCTTAGGCGGATGGCCGTCACCGGCTAGAAAACCGCACGCACAATGTATGGCTGTGGCGGATGGATGGCTCATCACAACACCGATATCTGGGCCGACACGGCGCCGCATGGACGAAACAGGACGGCCGCCATCTGGCCGATGGGTGGTGCGTGGCTCTGTACGCACATCTGGGACAGATACCAGTATACGGGAGACCGAGCCTTCCTGGAAGAAAACTACACGGTCCTCCGTGGCTGTGTTGCGTTCTTCCTCGACTTTTTGGTCAAGCGTGACGGATACTATGTGACAAGCCCTTCATCGTCTCCCGAGAATCTGTACCGCCTACCGAACGGAAAGGACGGGTCAATCTGCGAGGGCCCATCGATGGACAATCAGATACTCTTGTTTCGGATCTGTCATTTACATATATAAGCGCTGGCTCGTTAAACCTAATACTATATGTACGCAAGCATCTTACACTACCTCTTCAACACTTTCTAAAATTCATCGTCTAAAATGTCATCGAATAGCTCCAAAGCGCAAAGGCGCAAAGAGAAGATAAAGCACCGGCTCAATCATGAACTACAGATGGAAAACCAGGAACTCGCCACGAGATTGCAGGCTGTTCTTAACAGCGAGAACAGTCAGTTGGAATCCTTGACTGCCGAAGAGCTACGCGACCTTGACATGGTGGATATCGACATTATTATTATTATTATTATTA